>NW_024121865.1:1645167-1977525 GCF_016745375.1 Pimephales promelas | reverse complement strand
CACGTGTTTACAGTAAATTTACAAAAAAGTGCAGCCAAAAATCACACTTGACAGCATTTATAGTCGGGGAGCCAAAGTCTCAAAAGCTCTATAAAATGGGTTGAACCTGACATGGTTGCCATACTTTTTTTGTGTTTTTTCTTTTAACTTTGACCCTAAGAACAAATAATTGGAGGGTCTGCTCTGCCGGAAATATCGCGAAAAAAAATTGTGGCCATTTTAGTGTACGCACCCTTTATTTTTTATCAGAAAAATGTGAAAAATCATTTTTTTCATCAAATCCTCAGTGGGTTGGGTAGGTTCTCAATAAATGCATTCCAGATACACAGAACACATGTCCGGACAACATCCACTGAAAAAATAATTCTTAAAACACATTTCTACATGATTTCGCATCAATTTAATGCAAAAAAACAGGCGTTTTTTCACTTTTTTCCACTATTTTCATCTTTACTTCATTGGCAATCAACTATTCCCTTAAGTTATGACATCAGGCAATATGCCATTCTTTTCACCAAACACTATACTCATTACACAGAAAAAATGATAAAAATCCAAACAAAATCAATGGATCTGTGATGATTTCACTACTAGTTGGCGATCAACAGGCTCAGAATATCAATAGAATTTTAGACTACTCTCAAAATTCTTAAAAACATGCTGGATATTTAGAATCATGGCTCACTTACAAACACACACACACACACACACATGAGATCTTAGTAATTTTTATGAGTTTGGAACAACCAACCAACGGTTACCAACGGTTACCAACGGACTTCGAAGCTGCTCATCATTGTCTGTGGTAGCCTAAGTGATAGTGACTAATATACCAGTAGGTCTGCCCCAGAGTTTTGGGGAAAAAATGGTAATATGGATATTGTAATGGTAATTAACTGAAAGGACCACACCAGTCTGACCAGTCTGTCACACCAGACCAATATTTCTGATGATTCCTCATCCCAAACATATCCCTTTAGCAGCAGCATTCATTCTCTACTAGTTTACTTAGCTAGCTTTAGCCATTTTAGCTAATTTCGGTGGTTTCTTTAAACGGCATTACTCCTCTCACGTATGGGGTAGAGACTTACTTTTTTTAAATGCTCAGAATATTATGCTCTAAGAGAGGTATGTGTCCTATATGTTCAATAAGCTTCGACCGGAAGTTAAGAAATTGCCAAAATTTCAACGGGACTTGTTAGGTAAAGAAATAGATATGAGAATAAATGCTGCTACAGGGATTCGTTTGGAGCGAGGAATCATTGGAAATAAACTTGTATGAAGCCTGGTGTGGTCCTTGAAGTGTTTTTCATGTCAGACAGGTATGGTGCTTTTCCACTGCATGGTACGGTACAGTACGGTTCACTTCAGGTCGCTTTATATGGTACCTGGTCTGTTGAGGTTCCAAGCGTACCGTACCGGTACTAAAATGTGACGTGAAACACTGCAGATCACTGATTGGTCAGACAGAATCGTCACTACCAGTGTCACTACTAGCGTCATTGGATTTGCGACACAAGACACGAGACACTTTTTTTATCAGTATTTTTTGTTTTGCTGCCATCAGCCTCATTTTAAACACATTTTTCCGTCTAGCAGTTAAAAACAACCACATACCGAGAATCAGGAACACCATCCCCTCGATAGTCTCCATTGTTCCTGTGTTGTGGGTTTGAAAATGTGGCGCCTTTAAGATGATGTCATGGCAGTAGAGGCGCGCGCAAATAACGATCAGTCCCACACACTTTGAAGGGGTACTACTGCAGTGGAAACGCAAAGCGAGCCGAACTGTTCCGCGCCGAGTCGAAGCGTACTGAGCCGAACCGTACCGTACTATGCAGTGGAAAAGCGCCAATAGTAGGCTAGTAAGGATAACTAAAGGCTACACTAACCGTTAGCTGCCATTAGCAATTAGCTACATGGCTAGTTGTTACATTATGGTTTAGAAAGTTTAGCTAGTTAGCTTGTGGCATGAATGGCCACAGACAAAAAAAACAATATATAGCTATATTGGATATCAGACTGTACACAATACTGAACAATACAAATGTTCAGTAAAATGTAAACATACTATATAGTATGCATAGTTTGTTTTTGTTTACAGTATATAGAGTGAGTGATTTGTCAAAAGCTAGTTAGCTAGTAGTCATAATAATAATTTATTTTATTTGTGGGCGTCTTTCAAGACACTCAAGGACACCTTACAAAGTAAAAAGTAAAATTTTGAATTGAATATGATATCTGATTGGAAACCAATGAAGGTTCCCTAAAACTGGAGTAATATGCTCATTCAACAGTGTTTGTGTAATGATCCGAGCTGCTGAATTCTGAACCATCTGAAGTTTATGAATACAGGATGACACTCAGACTCTTAAACTGAGAAGAAAGAAAGATAACAGAGTCGGCGACAGTACGTGTAAAACTTCCACAATTCCGCAGTTTTGATTTAGTAACTACAATTAAAATTTAGTTATAAATAGTTCCCTTTCAGTCGATCACGTGCGGCGTAACATCGACGTGACGATGTAATCGCATCACGTGCCCCGCTCCGCAGCGTGGGTATAAACAGGAAGCGGGCGCACGCACACATTGTCTTTCACTTAGGAGCCGAGCTTTCGTCTGACTGAGTTCTGCAGACTGCTGCAATGTTTAAGATTCCAGAAAAGCAAGACTCTGTATCCAGTGCTGGTGTGACTGTGCGATCAGTGGTGGCCTCAAGGATTTTCACAGCATTGCTTGTGTGTGTGTGTGGCGGTCTTGGTGGGCATTCCTCTTTGAGAGTGTACCCCGATTACACCGCGGCTATCCTTGGGTACTTTGACACTGAATTATTATTTTTTTTCACTAAAAGAGCAGGACGTTAGGGATGTCTTTCCGCTCGTACGTTTATGGATGCGGTTATTCCCTGGCGCCAGCAGATGGTCACAATAGTTCCTTTTCATGTTGGGCATTCAGCACGCTGAGGCAACTTTTGTGAATAGTTCAAGTTTTCATTGCGGGAATATGACTATGACTGTGCTGAGATTGAGACTTGCTTACCTCAAGGGAGGTGCAGTCCCCTCGCCTATGTCCCGATATAGCTTTTATTTTGGACCTCAAAATAAACCTACTTCTGTGCATGGTCAGGGTGATCTGAGGGTGATCTGAGGATAGACGTGAGGACTTCCCCGCTGAGGCAATCTCCTTGGGTCCCTCACACCTTACAAGCGCTGCAACAACCAGCCATGTCCTTTGGGGCTCTGCTTGATGATCAGATGTCGATCACAGCAACGTAGGGTGAACTTCAGTCCTCTGGAGATGAGGATTCGGCTGTCTTGCCCCCTTCAAAGGAAATCGCACGTTCCATTGGACAGTCGATATCCACCTTGGTGGTCCAGGAGCACCACCTTTGGCTCAACCTGGCCGATATGAGGGACACCATTAAAAATCGGTTCCTGGATGCCCCTCTGTCCCAGGTTGGGTTATTCAGCAACGTGGTTGAGAGCTTTGCCCCACCCGTTCACTGGTCGCAGACCCTCCATCTGCTCGTCACTGAGATCGACCTCCTGGGGCATCCTCCACTCCTGTTAAGCCCCAGCAGCAGCCACCATCCAGGCCTCAATGTGGACCCCACAGGTTTATCTTTTTACCACCCCGGACAATTCTCACTACCACTCGTTCTATTCTCTGGTCCCCGGATCTACGCAAGTATGCGTTTCCCCCAGTGAGCCTTCTTGCACAGACATTGTGCAAGGTCAGGAAGGACGAGGAGCAGGTCTTGTTAGTTGCGCTGTATTGGCCCAACCGGATCTGGTTCCCGGAACTGGTGGTCCTCGCGACAGCCCCTCCCTGGCCCAGGATCTGCTCTCTCAGAGACGGGACAC
This sequence comes from Pimephales promelas, assembly GCF_016745375.1. The sequence continues at coordinate 1,973,662 of NW_024121865.1, read as the reverse complement.
CCTATGGCACCAGCATCCAGACCTGAATGCCATATTCTTCGTTACAGCTTTGAGGAATGAATTCCATAAATACTTGGAAAGCCATGGAGTTCACAATGTTACCTCATACAGATATCAGTCCTTGATTACCCACCTTAGAAGGCACTATGAAGTAGGTGGTATTTTTAAAATAATGGTTGTGCCACAGAAAGTATGTTCTATTTGCTCAGCAAAAAAATTAATGTTGGCTGCATGCTCTCAAAGTTGAAGGAACTTAAGGAGAAAACGGAAGAGGCAGAGTATGAAGAAGAAATACTAATTTACAGTTATCTGACGCTTTTATCCAAAGTGACCTACAATTGTACATGTCAGAGGTCACACGCCTCTGGAGCAACTAGGGGTTAAGTGTCTTGCTCAGGGACACATTGGTGTCTCGCAGTGGATTCAAACCAGGGTCTCTCAACCCAAAGGCATGTGTCTTATCCACTGCGCCATCACACTCTGCATACTTGCAGAATATGAAGAAGAAAGTGAGTTGACACCATAGTCTCTTCCTACAACACTGCAACTAGAATACAGAAGGAACTCCAGGACCAACGTAAGCAGGCCCTGAAGGAAGCAAGACAAGCCAGAACAGCTCAAGCCAGATGAAGTCACCAGATCGCTGGCAGTATGACTGAAGACCCGACACTGCAGCAAGATATCATACCTGGAGGCATCCCAAAGATTGAGCTGTTATACCACCTGGCATGGATGATAACAGATGCAACTCCAGAGTTAGGTGAAGACGGCCGGGTGAAAGTTAGTCCTAAGCAGCAAGAACAAGTTCTCAACCTTGCCCAGGATGTCTGGCAGTTGTCAAGCAGTTGCCAAGATCCCAACACCGAAACACGTTGGGATAGCCGTTAAGGAAACCAGAAGTCAACTGTGTCACTTCTAAATAGATTTAGGAACAGCATCAGCTACAAAGAAGTACATATATTTTACAACAATGGCAATGGCAGTTGAAGAGCAGACAACTAGGGATGGTGCCTTCATACCAACGAACAATTCACAATGGACAATTCACACAGTTCGATAACCTTGACTTCCCAGAGTACACAAAGGATGGACGAACACTGCATGGCAGTTCATTCCAAGCATTTACCATTCCAGATACCATCCCCGCAACTGTGATCGGCTATGGTCCCATCTTCCCCAAGTCACCAACAAGGTATTAGAGGACCTGGAACCAAATTGCACTGCATCTACATGGAAATCATTTCAAGCATTTCTCATCCCAGATACAATCCCCGCAACTGTGATCAGCTATGGTCCCATCTTCCCCAAGTCACCAACAAACTATTGGAGGACCTGGAACCAAATTGCACTGCTCCTACATGGAAATCATTTCAAGCATTTCTCATCCCAGATACCATCCCTGCAACTGTGATCAACTGTGGTCCCTTCTTCCCCAAGGCACCAACAAACCACATCTGATCATCACTGAGCGGGGTGGTTATGGCGCAGTGGATAAGACACATGCCTTTGGTGTGAGAAACCGGGGTTTGAATCCACTGCGAGAAACCAATGTGTCCCTGAGCAAGACACTTAACCCTTAGTTGCTCCAGAGGTGTGTGACCTCTGACATATATAGCAATTGTAAGTCACTTTGGATAAAAGCATCAGCTAAATTAATAAATGTAAATGATCAATTCACTCCTCTTTTTTCATCTACTATTCTTCTCTCTTGTTCAGTCCACCCCTGTCCTCTTTACTCTACTCTCCTCATTCTACTCTTCCCTTCTGTTCAATCCTCCACTTTACAGTCCTTTCCAATCGTCTGATGCCTTCTCTTCTCGTTACCTTTTCCTCCACAGCAAACCCAATAAGATCAGAACCAAATCTGCCAATGGAAAATATTGTGCATTCGGGTGAAAGAAATATAGATGTTTGACACTACTAGGTAACTAGCTTTTGACAAATCACTCACTCTATATACTGTACAGTACTATATACAAAAACAAACTATGCATACTATATAGTATGTTTACATTTTACTGAACATTTGTATACAGTCTGATATCCAATATAGCTATATATTGTTTTTTTCTGTCTGTGTGGCCATTCATGCCACAAGCTAACTAGGTAAACTTTCTAAACCTGAATGTAACAACTAGCCATGTAGCTAATTGCTAATGGCAGCTAACGTTTAGTGTAGCCTTTAGTTATCCTTACTAGCCTACTATTTGTCTGACATGAAAAACACTTCAAGGACCACACCAGGCTTCATACAAGTTTATTTCCAATGATTCCTCGCTCCAAACGAATCCCTGTAGCAGCATTTATTCTCATATCTATTTCTTTACCTAACAAGTCCCGTTGAAATTTTGGCAATTTCTCAACTTCTGGTCGAATCTTATTGAACATATAGGACACATACCTCTCTTAGAGCATAATATTCTGAGCATTTAAAAAAAGTAAGTCTCTACTCTCTACCCCATACGTGAGAGGAGTAATTCCGTTTAAAGAAACCACAGAAATGAGCTAAAACGGCTAAAGCTAGCTAAGTAAACTAGTAGAGAATGAATGCTGCTTCTACAGGGATATGTTTGGGATGAGGAATCTTCAGAAATATTTGAAGACTGGTGTGGTCCTTTCAGTTAATTACCATTACAATATCCATATTACCATTCTTTTCCCAAAACTCTGGGGCAGACCTACCGGTATATTAGTCACTATCACTTAGGCTACCACAGACAATGATGAGCAGCTTCGAAGTCCGTTGGTAACCGTTGGTAACCGTTGGTTGGTTGTTCCAAACTCATAAAAATTACTAAGATCACGTGTGTGTGTGTGTGTGTGTGTTTGTAAGTGAGCCATGATGCTAAATATCCAGCATGTTTTTAAGAATTTTGAGAGTAGTCTAAAATTCTATTGATATTCTGAGCCTGTTGATCGCCAACTAGTAGTTAAATCATCACAGATCCATTGATTTTGTTTGGATTTTTATCATTTTTTCTGTGTAATGAGTATAGTGTTTGGTGAAAAGAATGGCATATTGCCTGATGTCATAACTTAAGGGAATAGTTGATTGCCAATGAAGTAAAGATGAAAATAGTGGAAAAAAAAGTGAAAAAAACGCCTGTTTTTTGCATTAAATTGATGCGAAATCATGTAGAAATGTGTTTTAAGAATTATTTTTTCAGTGGATGTTGTCCACACATGTGTTCTGTGTATCTGGAATGCATTTATTGAGAACCTACCCAACCCACTAAGAATTTGATGAAAAAAATGATTTTTCACATTTTTCTGATAAAAAATAAAGGGTGCGTACACTAAAATGGCCACAATTTTTTTTCGCGATATTTCCGGCAGAGCAGACCCTCCAATTATTTGTTCTTAGGGTCAAAGTTAAAAGAAAAAACACAAATAAAAAGTATGGCAGACCATGTCAGGTTCAACCCATTTTTGAGACTTTGGCTCCCTGACTAACAGTGGTTGGATTTGTTATTTGCAAATCTGAGAAAATGGCACCGTCTGGTAAAAAAAAAAAAAAGTAAAACTTTACATTTTCAAGCCTTACCAACATAATGAAATCCTTTTAACAAATATTTCAATATTTTATAGTCAAATGACCTCGAGAATAAACATTGCAGGTTTAATGCATTTCAATGGAATACGCTGAGAGGAGGTTTTTTTTTTCGTGTACCTTGTGCGAAGTATATTTTTTAAAGGAAATGAGGCTGAAATAGTAAATTCCAATAAAAATATGCAGCCGTGCCAAAATCATGTAGTTGGCTTTTACAAAATAGAAAAAAAGTTACATAGGTTCATGGTGGACGAAAACATACATGTCATAAGTTTCAAGTTTCAAGTTTATTGTATTTATAAAGCACATTTAAAACAACCTATAGGTCGACCAAAGTGCTATACAGAATATATCTATTAAAATCCATATAAAATAAGAAAACAAAAACATAAATCAAACACATAAAAACAACTTTCACAAAACATTGAACGCACAGGAGTACAAATAGGTTTTTAAAAGACTTCTGAACACCGACACTGTGGACGCTGTTTTAATATGTAAGGGCAATTTGTTCCATAGCCTGGGGCCAGCTACCGCAAAGGCTCTGTCACCCCTACATTGCAGCTTCGACCTGGGTACTCTTAACATTTGATTAGACTGTGATCTGAGCAGTCTAATTGGTCTGTGTTCAGTCACCAGCTCTGTGAGGTTTTGAGGAGCCAGATTAGTCATAAAAATGTTAAGCTTAAGCACAGACTTAAGTTTGGTCTTATTTTAAAGAAGACCCTTGGCAGATTATTGCAGTTAAGAAAGTGGAAAAAAGTGAAACAAAAAAAGTTATTAAACTTATTTCTAATGAAATCCGGCTCCTTATGGTCCCTCCCTCAGGTGGTGACCATGTCCCTCCTTCGGTCTGAGCCCGGCCAGCTCCAGGGCCCCCGGCTGCGACATGCCGTGCGACGTCTCGGCCCTTGGTTTTCCTTCCAAACTAAAGGGTATGTGAACCACCATAGTCTGAAACGTCACCTTGGACCTGTTTGCCTTGGTAGACCCTACCAGGGGGATATAGCCCAGGACAACATACTGTAGCTCCTAGGATCAAGCTTACAGGACCTGGTATTCCCAGGTGGTATCCCATCCTAGAACTAACCAACCCCGACCCTGCTTAGCTTCTGAGATCAGATGAGATCAGGCGTGCTCAAAGTTGTATGGCCGTAAGCTATTAAGATTGACAGGCGGATGGGTGCAGCTTCTACAGTAATGCGGTCGATGTACCAGTCTGTCGAGGTGAAGAAGGAGCCAAACTGCAAGGTGAAGCTCTCGATTTACCGGTCAATCCATGTGCCTACTCTCACCTATAATCATGATCTGTCAACAGTGCGTTAAGGTTAATGGGGGGGATGTCAGCTATTTGCCCTAACAACTTGGGGGTTCCTCAAGGATCAGTACTGGGGCCATTGTTGTTCACAATGTACACAATGATAGCTGTCAAGGAGCCAAATGCCAGCTGTATGCAGATGATACAGTCTTCTAAAACCTCAGCTCTGGCAGTGCAGCAGTTGACACTTGCCCTAGAAGACATTTATAAATGGTTCGAGTCGTCTCACCTAACCTTAAACGTGAAGAAAACCGTTGCTGTCTGTTTCTCAATTAAAACAAGACCTTTAGACAGCACCTTTGAAGTAAGCATAAACAATGAAATTATTCAAAAAGGAAAAGACACCAAATATCTTGGAATTATTCTTGACAACAACCTCAAATTTCAAAGTGAAATCAAAAATGTTTGTAAAACGGTCAAATCCAACTTGAATTGTCTCATCAAGCCTGCCTTCTTTTACATGCATGCAATGATTTTCTCACATCTGTCTTACTACGTCACATTCTAGTCGCAAACCTCCACGTCCACACTCAAGCCAGCAAGCCGGTTGTTTCAGTGTACAAGCAAAGGTATATGACAGAAAACCTATGACATCTTTTTATTTTTTTCACAACAAATAGATCAAAAACAGTGTAATATGTTTCACAAAAAGATTTATTTATTTATTTATTTATTTCAGGTTTATTTAACAGGGACAATGCACACTAATGATACATGATTAAATGTACAGTGTGCCAGAATTAGCCAGTAGGCTATTTTACATCTGCTGTCCCTGGACAGGGACAGCAAAAAGATGTGATGGACAATTGCCGAAAAACCCTCAAGGGGCTTAATAAGTGCCAATTTCCATAGAAACAATTTTATTTAACAAATTAAAAACCTTTCTATTATATAAAAATATGTTTATATTTATTTATATAAAAAAAATTACAATTGCATTTAGAGCACAAACCCATATGGAAAATTCAGACAATTTAGGAGCAACAATTTTACTCTCTGTTTAAACTGCTCTTTAAAAGCCTCAATGAGTGATGTGGGAAGACTGTTCTATACCGTTGACCCTCTGCATAATACACTAAACTCTGTTTGAGTCGTACTAGAATAAGGAGGCCTAATAAAACAACTACTACGAGTCGGATACTGGTGAAGTTCATCATTAAAAGTACACTGTTAGACCTTACCAGGTTTTTTACAGTAAAATACTGGCAACACTGTTGCCAGTAATTTACTGTAAAAATGCACTAAAACTCAAGTTAACTAAAAAATACAACTTATTAGTTTTAGTGCATTTTTACAGTAAATTACTGGCAACAGTGTTGCCAGTATTTTACTGTAAAAAAACAGGTAAGGTCTAACAGTGTAAGAAGATTGCAAAAGTACTGGGGAAGTAACTTTTTTATAGAGCTGTAGACGAATAGAGCAATTTGAAGTTGATTCACTTGATAAACACTAAGAATACTTGCCTGAGCAAACAACAGTTGGGAGGGGTGTCTACGATTTACACAATATATTATTCTTAAAGCTCTTAAAGAACTTCCCGACCAAAAAATGTTGTGGGCGGGGTTCGGGCTGGCATCCAGGCTAGCTGAGAGGAACTATTTTGTGTAAATAGTGCAAAATAGATTTTTTTTTTAAAGAAAATGGGGGTGAAAAAGTAAAAATCCAATAAAAATACACACCTGTGCCATAGTTTATGCAGTTGGCAAAGTGATAAAAAAAAACTGAAAAAGACAAAAATGTCTAGAATGGATTCTGATTTTTATCAACAGGAAAAACATTCTGAAAGTTATTCCAACAATATATTTTTTTCTGTGCCGTTATATAGTTGTGGTTTGGATTCTGCTATTCATTTACATACAATATTTTTTTAGAACAGTATCTTTAACGCTATCGTTATCGACCATGGTGTGGTAAAGAATTAAAGAATGACTACTTTTTGTCAGCACATGCACTGTTTTACAACATTTTCCACTGTCAGTTTTCTTGGTTGCTAACTGAACTGTGTTTGCAATAGGAATTGTCACCAGATGTCCACTAGAGCTGAGGCTGAAGAAGGTTAATAGTGGAGTCAAGTGGAAGGCTGTTATATCCTACAAAAAGAAGATAACTGAATCTGAGGATTTGCCATTTGTTGCAGGTCTATAAATTGCAGTCTTTTTGCATTCTTAACTTGTTTTTATATTATTATTTTATTAAAATTATGAAATTTTGCAGGTCCTATTAAATCCAGCAAATTGGCAAATGGAAAGATAGCACATTCAACATATGATTTGAAGAAATTTGAATTTAGAGATCCTTCATTAGTAGAAAAACATGTTACAGAAGGTAAGTAAATCTGCAGGAAAACTCCTTTCTTTTTAGAGTTACTAGAAAATTTGGTAACACTTTACAATACGGGTGCACTAATGTGCATTAATTCATCCTTAACTAATGCACAGATAATCATGAGTTAATGTATAACTCATGAAGAACTAAACCATTAATTAATGATTACTGCATCAGCAACTAATAAAGATTCAATATGATTAATAGATTAAGTAATACATACATTGCTATTAATTCAATGTGTCATTGTGTATTAATTCCTTAATAACATATTTTCTTAACTAATAGTGTTAATGTGTTAATTACCACAATTAGTCAAAGCTATGCACTTCAACTTCCAGTTGTCTGCTTTAATTAATCATTAGCTAATGATTTGCAAAGGTATCATTATGCTATGACTTCACTTGTTGGGGCACATCATTATTATCTAGTCATTTAGTAATTGTAGTAATTTGCACATGAATTTGCACTAACAATGAAGTAATTAATGATGTATTAATGCATATTAGTTTACCTGTCATATTATCTGGAAGTTGAAATACAAGGCTTTGGCTCATTCTGGTAATTAACATATTAATTAATACTATTAGTTACAAAAATGAGTTAATATGGAATTAATCCACAATTACATATTTAATTAATAACAATTCATGTATGAACTAATACATTAACCTTACAGGCTCTTAATTAGTTCCTAATGTGGTAATCATTAATGAATAGCTTAAATAATCATTAGTTACACATTAATTCAGTATTATCTGTACATTAGTTAAGCATGAATTAATGCTTATTAGTGCACCCGTATTGTAAATCCCAATCAGTAAATAAATATAAAAATTAGTTTTGTCTTAAAAATTGATGGCTGTTGTCTCGGATGCTGATTCAGTCAACTAAATGTATTATTTCAGTTCATCATATAACTGCACATAAGAACTCATATTGCATACTTTAGTAACACCCTGATATTTGAATATCAGGGTGTTCTATAGGTGCATGCACGCCATGTCGTAATTACCATTATTATGAGATTCCAACTTGTAAAAAGCACCCATGTTCTCGTAATAACAACTCAAAAGTTTCGGACTTATTCCACATGGCCGAGGGAACGTCTCGGTTACGAATGTAACCCTCGTTCCCTGAGTAGGGAACGGAGTTCCGTCTTCCTGCCACTTTCCGATGTGCCGCGGTGATCCTCTGACCTCAGTCTTGGCTCCTCAGCGAAGAAACATGTCTATTTTGCTGCCAGCGTCCTCATTATATACTCACGAGGTGAGGCAGAGATATGCTATGCAAATTGGCTCGTTTTTGATCGAAGCTGATAGGCGGAACGTCTCCGTTCCCTACTCAGGGAATTAGGATTACATTTGTAACCGAGACGGTAATTTTGCAGCGTGTGTTTTGTTACAGCGCAGAATGAGCTGGCAGGTAGTGGGGTAGGAATATGTGATGACCTTATCACTTTAGAGGTCATGTCACCAGATGTGTGTGACCTCACACTGATCGATCTACCTGGAATTGCAAGAGTCCCAGTAAAAGGACAACCCCAAGATATTGGAGATCGGGTGAGCAGCATAATCTGATTTTGCACACCACATTTTTGTACCATGACATCCAGTTTTAAAGCTGCGTCTTCATGTCTTACAGATAAAAGATCTGATTATGAAATTTATTGAGAAGCAAGAGACTATAAACCTGGTGGTGGTCCCTTGTAACATTGACATTGCAACAACAGAGGCATTAAAAATGGCACAAGAAGTAGATCCTAAGGGCAGAAGGACTGTCGGTAATGAAGCAGATGATCTGCACATCATCTAAAAACATCAAATATCTTTGAGGATTTGAGGACTTCACTTAATACAAAAACATTTTTTCATTCTCACAGCTATTTTGACCAAGCCAGATCTCATAGACAAGGGAACAGAGGAGGACATACTGAAAATTGTCCACAACAAAGTGATTCCTCTCCGCAAAGGTTACACCATGGTGAAGTGTAGAGGACAACGGCAGATCGATGAGAACATTCCTCTGGAGGAGGCGACACAAATGGAGAGAGATTTCTTCCAAAACCATGACTATTTCAGGTTACAGACTGAAAAGAATATAATTAAACTTTTAGAAGTAGTTTGGCATAAACTTTTAGTAATATTTCTTTTTTTTAATCTTTGCTTCGCTGCTTATTAATATTCTTGAAAAAAAGTTTGACATATGGCATAAACTACATGCAAACAAAAAAAAATGTATCACAGAAAGTAGCCTTGCAAACACTTAAGACCGTATTAAGGTATATTTCACCTTTATGTGACAAGGCCAAGCTAGTTGTTCAGATTGTAACTCCCCCAAAACCTAAAAATGTACTATTGTTAGATTTTTGTGATGTTCACTTTATCCTTTATTATTTTTTTCGTGAAGCAACAGTAGGCCATACGAGCTAAAGCCCCATCTAAACTAAGTGCCTTCTCTTTTTCTACAGAGATCTCTTGCATGAGGATAAAGCGACTATTAAATGTCTTGCTGTAAAGCTGACTCAGAATCTTGTTGATCATATCAAAGTAAGTTTTTAAATATCTCAAAACTAAAAGTCCTAAATTTGGTGAACTGCATTTGTGGTTTGTGAGAAACTAGAACCAAATTGTTTTTATCTTTGTCAGAAATCACTGCCAAAGCTCAATCAGAGGATTGAAGAAAGGTTGTGGGACGTGAAGAATGAGCTTAAGGACTACGAGACTGGACCACCAGAAGATCTTGAGGCAGCTAAACAGTTCCTCGTTGAAGTAGGACCTCAATCATCACATCTTCTTGCTTAGGAGAATTATGATTAGGGGTTCAAAAACTGCTGCTCGAAACCCTATGAAATGGAATGTAAACAATTCTTAATTTCCATTTTGTGAAACAGAGAGATCCTTTCATCCATAAAATTAGCAGCCCTTTAAAAAGATAAAGAACATAGAATACAGGGGAAAAAAATCACAATTGCGATACATTTTTTTTGTGTGTTTGCAAAAAAAAAGTCAGAATAACAAACTCACAATTCTTAGATAAAATTTAATCAGAATTGTGAGTAATATTTCGCAATTACCTTAACGTCAAGTTAAAAGAAGTAAATGTTTGAAAAGCAAGGTTCATTCTGTTTAAATTGTCTTGTGTGAACAGCCCATGAAAATGTTCTCTCTTTTACCTACTCAGAAGATTCACTTTTGGATGATATTGTAAAAGGCTAATGAAACTAAAAAATAAAAAATTCTTCACAGATCCTAAAAAGATTCGGTGAGCAAATCGACTCCTTATCATCAGGGGAAGATATGAGTAAGGAAAACTTGTTCGTCCAGCTTCGGGCTCAATTCAAGAAGTGGAATGATCATCTTAACAGCACAAAAACAACCTGTCAGTATTTAAAACATGCTACACCTATGAATTCACTGTTGTTGTTTTCTTAGAGTTCTAATTAAAATGAAAAAGTCAGTAAATTTCATAAAGAAATCCATTTTGTTTCCAAACAAGTCAGCAATTCAAAAGAGTTGAGCCAGACTAAGAGAGGGAGGCAACTGCTCGGATTCAGTAACTACAAATTGTTTGAGTCGCTTCTGCAAAAACATGTGGCCAACCTTAAGAAGCCAGCCGTTGAATTACTCAGTGCCATCAAAGGTACCATCACAAAAGACTTAACGGTTATTGTTCAGAGCCTCCATTATAAATCCAAAAGATTAGATGACCAATTTAATGACATTATTAAATGTGTCTTTTTGTCTTCTTCACTTGATGTTTTTCTCCTGAAGACATCATCATCACACATTTGACTGACGTGGTGAGTCAGTGTTTCAGGAACTACTCTGTCCTTCAAAAGATAGCTAAGGTAAATATTGCTCCTAATTGGTTGGAAAAACTAATTTTTCTTAATCCATTTATGCAAGTTCTCTTTTCTCTCTACTTTTTCATTTTGCCCACAGGACAAAATCCACAACATTCAGTTAACCCAGCAAAAAAAGACGGAGCAGAGGATCTCAGAGCAGTTTGAAATGGAAAACGTGGTCTACACTCAAGATCCCACCTACTTAAAGTTCTTGAATGAGATTACGAATGAGAAGTTTTCAGAAGATCAGTTACCTGGCTTTGACAAAAAATGCAAGTACAGTAAAATGCTGGAGGCGTATTATGAGGTATGTCTTCTTAGTTTTGAGAAACATATAGCAGTGCTGTGTAGGTGGAAGTAACTTAGTATCTCTGTTTTCTTTCAGATTGTGGTGCAGCGAATGGCTGACCAACTGCCCATGATGATCTTGTTTTTCATGTTGAAGCAGACTGCTCAGCACCTGTCTACTGACATGTTGACTTTACTGGATGGGGCAAATGTGAGAGAGCTCCTGTCCGAGGAGACTGATGTCAGCAGAAAGCGCAAAGAACTACGAGAGCGCCGGGATCGTTTGAGTGCTGCTCAGGGAGTACTTAACACTTTTTCTATTAACTAGAGGGTATTATCTGAAAATTCACATAATATATGTGTCAACTTCTAAACAAAAAAACATTTTCCATAAATAAACCTATATACCGTTTTCTTCAGAATATTAAAATATACATACAGAAACCCACATTTTTTTTGTTACTCACAAAATTGGCTAAAGCAGGGCCGACAAAATTTGTTTTAAATAGCTAAATGCCTCAGTGCGTTATCTACAAGTTGGTCTAACTTAAGATTATAGCTCTAACTTGACATTTACTTATTTTTTGGGCTCATTTAATTGTAAAAAAAAAAATGCTAATAAAATATATATTTCGAATTTTTGAGGGCCAGAGATGTATGTATAAGATTGTGTACACTGATGCTGCAACGGTCACCAGCACTCCACATCAGACTATCATGATTCCCTCACAACCACATTTCCCATAACTCATTGCCTGGACATATCCCTAATGGCACACACGTGTCTCATTACTAAACCTAACGCAGGTGTTGATCACCTTAGTATTGTCTTAATCTACATCTCTTTCCCTTCACCCCCTCTTCCCCATCTCTTCATCTCCTATGCCAAAAATCGATATAACGTGAACAACTATCAAACACAGTTTTCAAACAAAGTATCATACAAATACATGTTTGGTGTCATTCGAAATGTCTTTGCGACTGGTCTCATCCCCACAGAAGTAAACCAAAAGATGACAAAAGGCTTTAATAGTTTAGAGATATGTCTGAGTATGTTAAGAAATATTGTGAAGGGTTGGGGGTCAAAATCCCTTGCCTCTTCAATTTAAATATATCCTTTTTCCTAACAAGAACTAATCAAGTTATGTAATCATTTCTATATACACTAATCAAGTTATAGAATCATTCCTAAATGCAATAAGTGATTTTGTTGTATACTTTTGTTGTATGCCTTTCTGCTAGTATCTTTCTAAATGTATGATGGTGTCTGTGACTAATCTTCTGTGGCCCTGGGCGAGGACCGTCAATACAGGCTCTTTGTATGTCTGAAGCTAATAAACGAATGAGGGTAAGCCTGAAGAAGACAATAATCTTGATTGATGTCAACACACTCCTATATCTATTCATAAGTGTATAATTGTTTAGACTTTATGTTCTCTTAGCCAATCAGAAGTGAATCTTTATGGAATGTATGCCCTTGGAAATGGTATAACTGGTGTACTATTTTTGTGTATGGTAGAGTTAGCTTGCGACCTCTTCGTGAGACTTTGACTCTGGCTCTACCAATTTAACCGCAAACTATACTATTCAGTAAATGTGACTTTTTTTGATTGAAATTCACGACTCCTGGTCTTCTTTCATCATATCTGGACCTGGGTCTGAACCAACCCTTACAATTGGAAGAGGCTCAAGGCATGATTTGTAGTCAGATCAGTCCCAGATGTACTCCTGACACTCAGCATTATGTATTTTTTACTCTGTATTTCTAAGCATTTGGTGTTTTGCAATGATTATCTTTGAATTGATTGGTTGAATTGGCATGATACATTTCCTGAATGTTAATAAATTGTTACATATAAACTTACTCAGAAATTACTAACTCTAGTAGATTACGTTAAATCCATGAAATCGATGCTCAGGTTAGTTTAACAGACTAAAATACAGCTTAGTGGAGCAGAGGCTTTTTTCCGTCATTGGAGGATTTTTTTTCCAGACATAAAATACATAAATCTCTCGTCTGAGGGGGATATGAGGATGGAAAGCACGGTAATTCGAAAATACTACAGGTTTTCTACTAATACAAGCATTAATGCTAAATCCTGAAGTATCCCTTTAAATTGCAAGCAATTACTGCCAGTTTTTATATAATTCAGGACTCTTATTACATGTTTGCCATCTGAGTTAGGCAATATAGATACTTCGTAAATACATATTTGTATTTATACAGTTGTACAGGACATAATGCACACATCTGTAAAGTCTTTTGATCTAGAGATATATTACTTTTTATTGCAAATACATTTTTAATATACATTTTTTCTATTCTCTTGTATCGATGTACCCAATATTCTCTTGTATTCATGATATCAGTCCCTCATTCAGCTGTCACGCGACCGTAGCCTTATTTTCACACAGATACGTGTTTTCTGGTGCCATTTTAAATGACCAAGCCATTTAAATCTCTTTCCACACAAAGAACAAAAATAACGTCTGATATCCGCATGACTTTTCAGATGTATCCGTAAGTGTGATGGAAAATTACATTTTTTATCACACTTATCACATTCAAATTGCCTTTCTTCAGAGTAGATGCGCAGGTGATTTTTGAAACCGCTCATTATTTTTGAAGACTTCAGACTTTTGTAGACTTTTATAGTCTTTTTGTCACATTCAGAGTCCTGCGATTTCTTTCTAGAACGAGTTTGCAAATGATGCTTCAGGTCTCGATATGTGAAACTTTTCTCTCCAGTGTGAACTCTCATGTGAACCTGAAGGCGTGTGTTCTGGTTGAAACTCTTTCCACAGTGACGGCATCTGAAAGTCTTCTCACCAGTGTGAACTTTTCTGTGCTTGTCAAGGCATCTCTTGTCTGGGAATCTCTTTCTACAACGAGGACACTGCTCTCCTGAGTGAATCTTCATATGTAAATTAAGGCCGTAGTAACGTCTAAAACATTTCCCACACTCAACACATACGAACGGCTTCTCTCCTGTGTGAACGGTCATGTGATTCTTAAGATTTCCTTTTTGTGTGAAGCTCTTCCCACACAGTTCGCAAGTGTAAGGCTTCTCTCCAGTGTGAACTCTCATGTGCGCATTAAGAGTTGATTTATTATTGAAACTCTTTCCACACTGATCACATTTGAATGCCGTTTCGCCAGTGTGAACTCTCATGTGTGAATCAAGCGATGATTTATGATTGAAACTCTTCCCACACTGATCACATGAGAATGGTGTTTCTCCAGTGTGAATTCTCATGTGAATCTGCAGAATTCCTTTTCGTGCGAAGCTCTTCCCACACTGTTCGCAGGTGAACGGGCTTTCTCCAGTGTGTCTTCTCATGTGAGAAACAAGGAGTGCTTTCTGTGTGAAACTTTTGCCGCACTCTTTGCATTTGTAAGGCTTCTCTCCAGTGTGAAGTGTCATGTGCCTCGTGAGGCTATCTTTATTGCAGAAACTCTTTTCACAATGATTACATGTAAAACGGTGGTCTCCTGTGTGAATCCTCATGTGGTTTTTAAGGCTCACTTTAAGTTTGAAAGCCTTTCCACATTGACCACATGCGAAAGGCTTCTCTCTAGTGTGAGTGCTCATGTGGGAATTAAGGACGTGCTTCTGTGAAAAACTCTTTCCACACTGGTCACATGCGAACGGCTTCTCTCTAGTGTGGGTTCTCATGTGGGAATTAAGGCCTCCTTTGTAAGTGAAACTTTTCTCACACTGTTCGCATTTGTAAGGCTTCTCTCCATTGTGAATTCTCATGTGGAGTCCAAGGTCATATTTTTGATTGAAACTCTTTCCACACTGTTGGCAGGTGAAAAGCATCTCTCCATTGTGAATTCCCATGTGGGCTCGAAGGCTGTCATGTTGTTTGAAACTCTTTCCACACTGAAAGCAGGTGAAGAAGCTCCCGGTGCCCATCTTCTGAGCTCTTTTTCGTGAGGAACTCGTTTTAGTCTGTATGGATTTTTCTCTATTTGTGACATCATGCTTCTCATATTGATATTTCTCTTCTATTTCATTCAGTTCTTGGCCCTCCTCTTTCAGTGTCATCGGGTCTAACGCAAAAAAAAGACAAGTTAATGCCATTTTGCCATCAAAACCAACAAGCTATTGGATCTTTCGAAGACATCGACCACAACATTCGAATAGCTTGAGAATTATGCTGGCATTTGTTGACAAACGTTAGCATGGTTTAGCTAACAGGTTAACAGGTTAGATAGAGCTTGATTAAGGTTAACAAGCCGCGGCGAAAACGTGTGCATAGAAACAGAACCGACGCATATTTTTCACGTGACAAGCAAGTGGGTTGGAAGCATTTCCAAGCAAAATGGAATAGGAAAATATGGCTATATGTAATTTTGACATGAATACATATTAATCATTTTTATGTTTGAAAGTCTATTGGTTTTGACAAATTCATATATAATTGTAATAAAAAAATAAGAATATTTCAAATATTGCACCTGTAAATACAGAACGAAATATTCTGTAGCCTATTTTGTCTTTGCTAGGTTGAACTAGGCTGATCCAAATCATGATGCAATCACGAACGTGGACAATTCTGACCATAACTGTTACAGCCTACTGATGTTTCTCTGATGTGGAACAATAACAAAATGCAGTAAATGGTAAAATAATTTGCACTACAATTCAGGGTGTTTTTGATTATGATAATAATTCAAATATGAAAGCAGTTTGTAATATAAATCACTGAATACATTTTTTATAAAGCTGTTTTGACAGAAGGTTTGAGACCTTGAAAAAAATAAAAACAGCAATCCCTGCATTTCCACATTTCATTATATAGATGTCTCTCCCACAGCCACACTAATGTGTTTCAATCTTATTGTTTGGAAACAAAGTTGAGTTTACAAGACAGATTCTGAGTTCAGTTTTTTCAGATATGACAATAAAACCAACCTGTTTCCTCTGTATCATCTTCTTCTTTCACTCGGAGTGTTTCTTCAATCTTTATATCTTCACTCTCCTCTTTAATGAGCGCCATCATTATAATAGTGTGCCATGTAGATCTCAGTCGCTTCAACAAGAGTTTTTCTGTGGGTTTGAGCAATTTGTCATGTTAATCACTAACTGTTACTTGTCAGTGACTTGACTCACGTTTATGATAAGCTAATTCAGGATAGAGACGCACCAATAGACAGTAAAAACCTTTACACCTATTGTGCCTATGCACTTCACTGATAAAAATAAACCTCAATAATGTTCAGTGTTTATTAATTCATATCACAGTTATTGTACAAACTACTAAATTGTGGTTTAAAAACTTTTTTAAACGACAAGAGCCGCAAACCTTTTTTCAGACGACTCACATCAGATGCAGATCAGATACAGGAGCATGGCGCATCTTTATGACGTCATTTAGCTAAAACTGGCTAAAAGCTAAAAACACATCCGCATGATCTAGCCATTATTCAAAGTCTTTCTTATCACCTTCAAACGCTTTCTATTTCTGAGAAGTCCAAAGCTAGGAAAAAATTGTCTTGTTGTGCTTTCTTTAAAATCCCCTTCTAAAATTGTGTAACATTTTATTATTTTAAAGTGCCATTGTTTGTATCTCCTTTATGTATGTGATTATCCTCTCTTGCATTATTTTTACTATTGTTAATTTGTTTCCCTTTCTTTTTGTCTCCTCTGGTGTTTGTTCTGTTCTTTGTATTTCATGTGGTTGTTAATAATGATAATAAAAAAATAATAATAAAATAAAAACATCCGCATGATCTGGTCCAGCAGAATTGCACGTTTTGTCTTAAAAGCTCTAGTCTACAAACACCATATAGACATATAAACAACATAAAAAACTTGATTTTCATCACAGGGGACTTTAAAATAAACATAGAGCCATGAGTGAAATAGCTCAGGAGAGTTGGAGACGTGCAACATTAAGAGCGAGTTTATGAGTCAAATATGCGGTTAAGAACTCATACAAAGAATTATATTATATAAAAATTTCATTGGCTAAATTCATTTTGCATTCATTTTGGTTTGCAAATCCATCAAGTCTTTAAAAAAAAGTGGAGCTATAAAACATTTTTTTTACAATGTGACTTCCAGATTCTAAAGTTCAATTGAAACTATTTCGTACAGCTTATAAAGCTCCGATGTATCCGATCTATAAATTAATACTCAAGAAAAATAATATATATGTGCTAGTGCTCCTGTAGTCGACTCGACACCACCATCTAGCGGTTCGGTGGCGTAGTGCGTACTCGCTGAACGGCCACGCCAACGAGACTACGGTGTCCACAAATGGCCAATAGTCTTCTTTTTGGCACACTAATTCCCTCTTCTTCTTACAACGGAATGAAAAATGCATGGACCCACGAGGGGAATCTTTCTTCTAAATAAGTAGGATAGATTGCTTGCTTTATACTACTTTTTAAAAATATTTGCCTATCTCTCTAGCCTATGTGTTTATTTTAATAGGTCTCCGTCTATTTAAAAGGAAATAGTCGTAACGACGGCAGACGTCATTATTGACATTAAAGTTGACAAACTGGATTCAAAGCGTTTTAGCCATAATTCTAAAGAACGAGTTAATCAAGTTGGACAGAAATATGGGTTAAATGCACTTTGCACTGCCATTAGTCAGCCTTACACATAGGCTAGTCTAAAGTCTAGATCAACTTTATTAAATTACATCCGCAGTCCAAGGACAAGATATATTTTTTATATTTAATTCTAAATATATATATATATTTTTTTTATAGAAAGTGATCAATTGATAGATTGCTAATGTGGTGTGCTGAATAACCTCTTTACACCTTCACTTACTGGATCTGCACAGCCGAACATTTCAGTCATCATGATATACGTTAGAAGAGGTTGGTTTTGCTTCTCTTCGCTCTTTCTCTCTTTCTCTTATGTTTCATGTTAATGTTGACATTTGTACTTCTAGTTGGTCCCCTTGTGGTACACAGGAGACAGAGAGGCAAAAGTAAGTTATGTTTTTGAAGACATTCTAGATGTCTCGTGCAGTGCAGTGTTTCCTGGTCACATTATTTTCTGTCACAATGCAGAAGCAGTAGCAGCTACATTTGAAAAGTGACTGTGAATGAAAATGTTTCCTTACTTGGCATAGACCACTTTATTCTCAGCCTTTAACGTTTTTGAGTAGCCGAATGTTCTTCAATGAAAACCAACCAAATTGAAATTAGGTTGAATTTTGAATTTTGTTCCTGCTGATAAAAACATGGCATGTCTGCTTAAAGTGGTCAAACAGGTTTTGACATGAGAACTGCTGTTTTGTTAGTGATCCAAGGTGGTCTACGAGACTTAATCTACCAATAGGGTCTCAGGCACTAATGACCATTACCATCAGAAAAGTATCAGTAAATAATAATAATAATTTGTTACATTTGTATAGCGCTTTTCTGGGTACTCAAAGCGCTTTACATGGAAGGGGGAATCTCCTCAACCACCACCACTGTGCGCATCCACCTGGATGATGCTAACGGCAGCCATGTTGCACCAGAACGCCCACCAAACACCAGCTTACTGGTGGAGAGGAGACAGTACATTTTTAAACTTTTGTTCCACTTTTTGAAAGGATGCTGTACAAACATTAAATCTACGAACAAAGATGGAAATTATGGTAAAATGAGAATTGTATATATTATAATCACAATTGTTTTCACAGAAAAATTGAAATTTATTTTCATGGTGGCTGCCCTCATAATATCCATAAGCTTTGTCCTCAAGCTCCTGCAGATGAATCCTGAATTAACTGTATCAAATTTAGTGGGTGAGTTAAAGACTATTTTATTTTAATCTATAGATTTTTTTTTAACAAAATATTTAATTTATTAATTTAGCTTCTTTAAAATTCCTACTAATACATAGGATGAACAATGTATGTTTTATATTTTTCTCTAAACCCAGAAAGGTCAGTGGGGGGAGGAGTTTATAGCCCGTGGAAACCTGATGATCACAAAAATGATGGTAAGCAATTTCCGAATAATCTGGTCTGGTACAGTGTAAAAAAATACTTAAAGGGTAAATATTTACATCTATGTTTTATCAGGTCCTAAAAGCAAATGTGGCCTCCCAAAACCATGTCCTGGAAAAGATTTTGCCTTTAAGATTTACAGCGGTGCAACAAACATCATTGGTCCACAAATATGCTTTGAGGGAAAAATGTAAATTTTTACTTTTACTGACTGATTATATCAACACCATAAGTGCTATTTGACAGAATTTAAACCAGTTCTGCATTTTGTTTTAGGATAATACAGAAAGACACGCGTGGTAATTGGCCAGGAATTAATATCGCTGTTATCAATGGTAAGTAAGTCGAGGCCTTTTAAAAAAAATGGCACCAAGTTTTGTATTTAGTATTAATATTTTGAAATATTTTGTGGCAAGAAAAAGTATGTGAACCCCTTTGAATTAACTGGTTTTTTGCTAGCCTGGATGCCAGCCCGAACCTCGCCCACAAATGTTTTTAGTCGAGAAGTTCGGTCTGGACTCGATCGATTGGGAGTAATTATGATCGGTTCAATGATCCTGCCAATCAAATTGCCAGGGCTTTATACGATGACGGAAAGAAGATTTGGAGTTACGCAATAATCACGTTATCAGAGAGCGCTTGGGTTGGGGTGTTTCTCAACCAAGAATGCATTTTATGCTATTTTACTGCAGAAAACCAGTTAATTAGGGGTTCACATTCATTTCTTGCCAGAGTGTAATAGGTTTTCTTTCTTATTCATTAAAATTTCAGAAAAAACAGGTGAACACGTCAAGACTGGCATCTTCAATATGTGGAACGGAAGTATGTTGTGTCTTCACTTCATTACACCACGTTGTTCAATATTTTTGCATTATAAATACTTTTTTCATATGTGTAATACATAAATATTTTGCTGTTGACAGAGGTTGAGGAGTTGATAGAGTTTCTGAAGTCAATTGAGGATGGTTCTCTTGTGTTGATAGCCTCTTTTGATGATCCAGCCACAAAGTAAGTTTCTTTTTTTTTTTAGTTTCATCATATACTACATTCACATCTTATGATGGTGTTGTCTCATGTCATGATTTTTATGCTTCCTTTATTATAGACTTAATGATGAAGCAAGGGAACTTATTGCAGATCTTGGCAGTTCATATATTTCCAAAATAAAATTCAGAGATAACTGGATCTTTGTGGGAGGGAAGAAAACCTTAACCCATGTCTCCTTTGAGAAGGTAACCCATTTTTAACCCAAATTCGCCCATTTATGTGCTTAAGTTTATGCATTGAAAATGGTTAATGTATGCGTCTCCCTTTTCTGTATTTTTCAGCACTTGAAGAATGACAGGGAAACTAATAAGTATGAAAGCTGGCCGGAAATGATTGAGTTGGAAGGTTGCATACCAAGAATATAATTTTTTTTTCTTGTTGTGCAAATTTTTCTGCTAAGAACATTTGCATGCGTGTATGAGTCATATTTAAACCTGTTTTTAGAAGCTATTTATTCGTCTTCAACAATACAACTATCTAAGCCACAATGTGTTTCTGAGTTTTTTTCTTCTTTATGTTTCTCTTACTATCTGAAACCACATTCTTGCACTGCTTCAATATGGTTCAATTTTAACGGGTTCTCCTAGAATGTATAATATAATGTGCCTACAATATAATATAGTTTGATTTTAATTTTGATGTAAAAAATATTACATTTTTGGTGGGTTTTATGTTAAAAATGAAATTTTAAATTCATTGTAAATGTAATAATTATTGTTAATGTTTATATTGTTGTATTCATGTGGTTTATTTATTATCTTGAAGTGTATGTTCCAGTGTTTTCTTTTGTCTGTATCCTATTTCCTATATACTTTTGGTGGTTGCATATGTCAATCGATGATGTATAACAAAAACTCGACACATGATGCAAAACATCATATGCGTAAATTGTGCGCAACGTTGAACTCCAAACCACACGAAGCCACTCCCACCACCTCATCATCGCAGATTCGCAATATGTATGAACAGCGTCAAGTCATGGACCAAAATGGTGAGCTACAAGCTAATGTAACGAAGTGTTTTTCTGCTGCAGCTTTACGTTTTAAATAGCCAACATGCTTTCCAGTGGAAGGTAACCACCTGCTAGTAAACAAGCGAGCCCTGGTGCTATTTATACGTTGTTGTATATTGGCAATAAATGCATTAATGGATGTATCCAGCTAGCCGCTGACATGACCAACTAGTGCTGCGCGCGGGTCCAGCAAGTGCCAGATTTAAATAAACGAAGGAGACATTCACATTAGACAACCAAATATCTTTTTTTTAGAACACAGTTCTACTCATTAGCTACTATGTAAAGTTGCGTATAAGCGAAACCTGCCCCACTATGGTTGTAGTTTAATAATACTTAATTTCCTCTCCCGTTTTTTTTATTGAGCACTTTTTGGATAAGACAGGTCTCTATTCCTTAATTTGTTCATTTCCTACTTTTATGAAATGTTCATTTTTAATGATAATAATATTATGTGATTAATTTGAGATGAATAATGTTTCAGTTTTAGTATTGTGCTTGTTGGTGTGGATTTCTTATTAATGATGATGTCTTGTCTATGTTTCCTCAGATGACCTTCAAGGAACTGATGGTTCAGGATCCCTTGGAGGTCTTGATGTTCGCAGACAGATCCCAATCAAGTTATTGTCTAAACAGACGGTAAGAGGCAAGCCGCCCGCCCGACCTCAGCGTCCCACCACTAGACTTCCCTCAAAAAGTGAAGAAGGTAAAGTCTCACTAAGTGAACTACAATTATTCACTTGTAGCATTTAAAATTATTTATTATTTTAGTTTTTTGTGTTTTGTTTTTCATTTGTTTATACTTAATAATATGAACTTTTATTTTTGTCATTTATCAGATATTAGTTATAACATGAAAATAAGTATCGGCTTATCGCATCAGTCAGAATTCTCATACGGTGCATCCCTGTTTGTGTGTTTTTGGCTTTTTGGACTATAAACGGCTTACTGGATTTGAGTCGGATACACCGATAGATCTGAATTTTGCTCAGTCTAAATAAAACAGTAGTAATGACTTGTTTATGAATATATTTATGTTTTTCGTTACTTATAAACTTAATTGTGATCTTCAGAGCCTTTCAGCTATAAACAAGAGGAAAGATCTGAGTGTAAATCTGGAGATGCTTATGGAAACCAGCGCAGATTCCCTCAGCCAATCTTTTGGGATTATAAGGTTATACATTTCTCATCAATTATTATGAATAAATTTCAAACAATATTTTAATATTTAATAAAATATTGAATATAAGTGAGTTATCTGCTTATTTTCTCAGCTCAACTTGGTAGGAGTAAAAGATGACACTCCAGTTCATTTTTGTGACAAGTGTGGCCTGCCCATAAAGATCTATGGGCGAATGGTAAGAAATATGTCCCTAAAACATACTTTATACTGCTGGAGATCTTGTTTTGACATGTTTTTTTTTCCCCCTCAGATTCCCTGTAAGCATGTGTTCTGCTATGATTGTGCATTACAATATGAGAAGAAATGCGACAAGATGTGTCCTGGGTGAGTTTGTTTAAGGGGATTTTATCTTGTTCTTAGTATGTTTGTGATTCAAGTCATGCTTTAAAAAACACACTGTGTCCATCCCTAGTATATAAAGTTTGTAGTGTACTCTAATGTTTTCTGAAGGGTGCAAGCAAATCGGGAACATTTTGTGTGTTCCGTGTGTCAGCTGACTTTATGTGGTTCAGAAGCACATGCTTGTCTTAAACAGCCAGTGTTGTTTTGGGAGTTAAGCTATAAAGAGTATCTATTTCTATACTTAATGTGGTCAGATGTTCACTTTGTGACCAGGAAAATAGAAAAAAAACAGACTTTCATTCGAGACTGAATATACATCTTAATTTATATTATTGATCTATCATAATTTTTCACAATCACAATATTTTTAGTTTCCAGTGTTAATTGATAATATTGAGAGCAATTTAGTTGTGGAGCACCACTTGCGTCTTTAGGGCTGTTTAAAAGCGTTTTTATGCGTTTTTGACCGTTCTTTTACACGACAACGGCATTTTGGGAAACTTTAGAAGTTTTTGAAAACAATCTCTGTGAATGTGAATTTTTGAAAATGCTGGCAGCATGCTCATGCGTATTTCGTGTTCAGTCTATAGACACATAGTGTTTCTTTATGAAGTGACATCGCCAATTACTAATCATAATTTAGTGTTTTTAATCGTTTTTGCTGATCAATGTGAATGAGGATGGTTTTGACAACATTGTCACCCAGCTACGTGAAAAACATGAAGGAAAAACCTTTCCATTTTTAGTACATCCTTGTCATGTATATTGATATAGAATTGAAATGATATGCAGTCACAGGTGTCTATATCGACTACATTACAACAGCTTTAAATGTGGCTCATCCAGTCTACTTTATTACAGTTTATTACATAATGTGAAGCATCTGCCTTTGTACTGATGCCAGACATGTTATTTTTTTGTTTACATTTTACAAAGTGCATTTATTTTTAATTCCCTGGATTATCAAAAAACTGATGTTATGTAGTTATGTATAAAATATATAATGTAATACATTTTTAGATCAAATTTCCATGGAGGATGTCATGACATTTACCATTACTGAGATTTTTACAGGCCATTATTTTAGCATTCAATTACTTTTGGTCATAATAGGATTTTTAGACAATATCAGCATAAATCGTTTTGACGAAACAAAAATCATTTATAGTTATAGTTGTTGGTGGGAACAGGCCTTATTAGTTTGTGTATAAGACTCCACTTCCCCTACTAAATCCTAAGTTCAGTTTGTCCCTCTACAGCTGCACAGACCCTGTCCAGCGCATCGAGCAGTGCCAGCGTGGCTCCCTCTTCATGTGCAGCTTCGTGCAAAGCTGCAAGCGCACCTACCTCTCACAGCGAGACCTGCAGGCCCACATCAACCATCGCCACATAAGGGCCAGCAAGACCGGAAGCTCTCGCCAGGATCCGCCACACCCGACGCTGACCTCCGACCCACCAGACCGCTTCCGTTTGCCTCCACCTCCTCACCTGTCTAAATCACACCCTCTCATTCCTTCCCCACTGCAAGGCCACGATACCTACAACCATCCACCTCCATCCTCACCCTCTGATCTGGGGCCTTCCCCACGGCCCCTCCCCCCGGAGACCTTCCGGATTGCCACGGTGACCACACGGAAGCATAGCAACCTCATCACAGTGCCCATTCATGATGATTCGGGGAGCTTGGGCCGCTCTCCCCGTGAGCCTCACCCACAGACACCTCCCGGCCCGCCTCCGCACCATCTTCCTGGTGATTACTCCAGCCAACCAGTGGTTTCCCACCCGCATCACATAATGCCTCCACCACAACAACCACATTACAGGCCTCCGCCGCCCCCACCCCCCCTCTCAGCATCCCCATGCAGCACCCGCCGCAAGGCTCGGCCACACCTCACATGGTTTACAACCAGGCACCTCCAATGTCAACACCCCCTCCACCTGGACACATCATCAGCCAGATGCCACCCTACATGAATCACCCTCCACCGGGTCCGATTCCCCACTACAACCCAAACTCAATGCCTCAGGACCAAGGCACTCTTAGCCCACCTTTTACCCAACCAGGTGGCATGAGCCCAGGGATGTGGCCCAATTCACGTGGACCCCATCCGCCCCGTATGCAGGGGCCACCACCACAGGGACAGATTCCAGGGCCTCACCACCCTGACCAGTCACGATATAGACCATATTACCAGTAGCATTGGCTCTATCAGATACTGTTAAACAAGCTTTGTGGGCTGTTTTCTGATATAATCATCCCCATTGATGGCCATTTTTGTACTAATGTCCCTCATTCAGGGTGGTTCTGTGGAAGTGAGAACTGAAGAGAGTGACAAAACCCCCCTATGGTTTTGGTTGGAAGAATTGATATTTAGTTTGAAACGTTTACATAATGTTGTACCCATCAACTGCAATAAATGAAACTTGAACACATGAATTTTATTTAGATATTTTGTTTGAATTTAATCACTTTTCGGCAACAAAGATTGAAGCTAGTTAAAGGGATGGTTCATCCAAAAATGAAAATTGTCATCATTCACTCACCCTCATGTCATTTCAAACCTGTATGACTGACTTTCTTCTGGAGAACACAAAATAAGATATTTTGTCAGAATTATTGGTGAACTATCCCTTTAACAATTATAATTTAGATTTGTAAGTCAATCTTTATATTTAAAAAAAATATGTGTTTAGCGAGTATAGCATACTACTAGTTGGACTGAGAGAAAATCACATTTGTGGACATCTGTTTAGTTTTTCCATTCAAACTTAAGGCTGTTTTAATTGTTTTAATGCTATGAGAATAGGGAAGCCCTATTATTGGAATAAATGTCAGAACGATTTTTTTCAGCTGTTGAAGCATTGTCAGCCAATCAGAATACACCCACAGCATGTGCAAAAGAATGTTATCAGGAATATACTATTTGATATAGTTATCCTTCTTGGTGTGAATGGGCCTTAAGTTAAGACTTAAAGATTTTTATTTTTTAAAATGATCATAGAATATCTATTCTAAAACCACTGTTTCTTTCAACCTGGATTTGATCTGTACAGTGCCCCACTAAAGTTAGCCACACTTATAGCAAAGGAATTATTCTAGACCTTTTCTCAGAATTAATCTTATTTATTCAGCCAATTTCCCAGTTACTTTTTCCATAACTTGTGCCAAAGTTATTTAGCATCAAGTTCCTTTTGAGAGTAACCATATATGGACATCTTCCACTAATGATTGACAAGAGGCAAGGCAAGACTTTATAATATTTTTCATTTTTAGACAGTCTTTTGTCTGCCTATTGTTTTGTATTTTAAGACATGAAACGTTATTGTATTCTTTTCAAACAACAAATATAACAAAGGAAGATATTTTGAAGAACGTCGGTAACCAGACTATTAATGGACCCCATTGACTTCCATAGTATATTTTTTCCTACTATGGAAGTCAATGGGGTCCATCAACTGTTTGGTAACCCATATTCTTCAAAAAAAAATCTTCTTTTGTTTTTCAGCAGAAGAAAGAAATTCATACAGGTTTGAAAAAACTTGAGGGTGAGTAAATGACAGAATTTTCATTTTTGTAGTGAACCATTCATTGAAGTTTCCACAAGGGGGCGTACTCAACCAAGATCTGCCCTAGATCACTATAATACGAAACTGTTCTATCTTAGGACGTATGTAAACTAAATTCCATTCCATGCTGTTTTACATTGGGGAATGAGAAAGAAGAGTTGAAATCTATTCCCTCGGGATAGACAAGGTATTTCAGCACGTTTTCTTTTTTCAAGAAATCAGATGATTTAATTGAGTAATAGCCTACATATATATTTTATTGATGTTTACGGTATTTATGGCTGAACAATGTACGGTGAAAAAAGGTTGTACGTTTAATGAACGAAGTAGGGTTACCTCTAAAACTGTTCAAATGATTATGGAAATTTTAAGAATAACTCAAGTCTGTGCGTGTACTGTGAAGTGTATTAAATTGGAACAAAAAAGAACTTTTTTTTTTAAATCTTATTTTTAACTATTCTTGTGTCTTAAGTATTTACAAATACATTTTAATCCTTTGCATAATAGGGGAAAATTCGACTTGAAATTTTATATTGATGAAATGGTTTACATTTAAGTTTAAAACTAAGCTATTCGGTTGAGCTCATTGGATATTGCAAAATCACAATGCATGAGTAGGTCCATGCAAATGGTTGTGGGAGGGGAGGGAGAAGAGCCATCTTACTCATTAAAACTTATCAGTGCAGCTCTCTGGTCCCTGCTGCTCTGCACACAGAAATGCCTTGACCCAATGTGCATTTTCACGTTACAGGAATGGTTGGAATTTTGCAGACTGCAGACGTACTGGGTCGTTTGGACTAATTTTCTCAACGAGATGCGCGTGAGCCATGGAATTGCCAGTGATATGGATGTGCTTGGGATTACTTACTCATCTCTCGCCGTTTGGATGCTTGGATTTACATGTATCAGAAGCCCTCCAGCCTGGTGCAACACTTGCAAATGTATCAATCGGGCCAGAATGGACGTATGTAATCGACAGAGGTCTCACAGATAAGTCTTTACGACACTTTCTAAAGATCAGTAGAAGTGATGGGCTGGTATCACTCGCGCGCAAAGTTGACTGCACTCGTTTACCGAGAAATCCTGTGCCACTGTATTTGCGGATTAAATCTCTGCTTTCAGAAAACTTCATTCTGCTCAATTTCAATACATTCGTTCATGGGCTGAACTGCTTCAACAAATACAAAAGAAAAAATCGTAGACCAGATGCCTATATATATCTCTTGACTGGGTATGAGACATGTTTTTCTTTAGACTTCTTACCTATAAACATTTACGAACGTTTACCTGTATCCATGCGGAGTTCTCAAATGTTTCGTGGTAGGTGTGTGGAGAAAGACCAGCGGCACGTTACTTCCCTCAGGAGCACGAGCCTCTGTTTACCTCATAAGCAGCGAGATGAAGCGAATTTGTTTTGTTTACTGCCTAACTCACTGAATGGCTCTTTATTTGTCGATGTTAAGTTAAATTTAAGCAGAAGACACATTGGAGGTCAATTAGACCCGTGGGTAAAACGTCAAAAAAGAAACGTGAACTCTGCTCCTCAGTTTCAACTGCCAAACTACCAGGTATCAGTGCCCGAGAATGAGCCCTCGGGAACGCGCGTCATTACCCTCAAAGCCTTCGACGCCGATGATGGAGACGCCGGTGTTGTTGAATACGATATGGAAGCTCTTTTTGACAGAAGATCTAACAATTTATTTCAAATAAACCCTGATACGGGTGGTATAACTACTCTGCAACCTTTAGACAGGGAAGTTAAAGACACGCATGTGTTCAAAGTTACTGCTACTGATAGGGGAACCCCTAAAAGATCAGCTATCGCGTACCTCACTATCACAGTCAGCGATACTAACGATCACGCGCCAGTTTTTGAACAAAATGAGTATAGGGTTAGTATTCGAGAAAATGTTGAAGTAGGCTTTGAAGTGATGACTATTAGGGCTACAGATGGAGACGCCCCTTCTAATGCCAATATGATTTATAAGATTGTGAATAATGATGAGGGGAACACTTGCTTTGAAATTGATCCAAGGAATGGGTTGGTTAAAACCAGAGTCAGACCAGACAGAGAAGTTAAATCTCAGTACAGGATTAATGTTGAAGCCAACGACCAGGGCAAAGAGCCCGGTCCACGTACTGCCACAGCCACAGTGCACATCTTCATAGAGGACGAGAACGATAACTACCCTCAGTTTAGTGAGAAGAGATATGTAGTTCAAGTTCCTGAAAACATAGCCGTGAATTCACAAGTAGCTGTGGTGAAGGCTACAGATAAAGATGCTGGGAATAATGCGAAAGTGCATTACAGCATCATAAATGGGAATATAAAGGGCCAGTTTTACATACACTCCCCTACGGGTGTCATTGATGTTATCAGCCCTCTAGATTTTGAGATGATAAGAGAGTACACACTGCGAGTGAAAGCACAAGATGGAGGACGACCACCTCTTATTAATGGCACAGGTATGGTTGTAATCCAAGTGGTGGATATTAATGATAATGCCCCCATGTTTGTCAGCACACCCTTTCAAGCCTCAGTGTTAGAGAATGTTCCTGTAGGTTTCTCAGTGATGCACATTCAAGCTATCGATGCTGATTCAGGTGACAATGCTCATTTGGAATACAAGCTGACTGACACATCACCTGGTTTTCCATTCACTATCAATAACAACACTGGATGGATTACGGTTAGTGCCGAGTTGGACAGGGAAACCACAGAGTTTTACAGTTTTGGTGTTGAGGCCAGAGACTGCGGGGTTCCCACAATGTCATCTTCAGCTAGTGTAAGTGTCACTATACTAGATGTAAATGACAATGTCCCCACCTTCACACAGCACTTGTATAACCTAAAGGTCAATGAGGATGCAGCTGTGGGCACCAGTGTGCTTTCCGTCACAGCTGTAGACAGGGATGTAAACAGTGTGGTAACGTACCAAATATCTAGTGGGAACACAAGGAACAGGTTCGCCATCACCAGCCAGAGTGGAGGGGGACTTATTACTTTAGCACTACCTCTGGACTACAAGCAAGAAAGGCAGTATCTCCTAACAATTACCGCCTCGGATGGTACACGCCATGACACAGCTCAAGTCTTCATTAATGTGACTGATGCCAACACCCATCGACCAGTATTTCAAAGTGCTAACTACCAGGTTTTAGTGAGCGAGGACCGACCCGTAGGCTCAACTGTTGTGGTCATCAGTGCCACCGATGAGGACACTGGTGAAAATGCCCGTATCACTTATGAAATGGAGGACAATGTGCCACAGTTCAAGATTGATCCTGACACCGGTGCCATCACAACTCAGATTGAGATTGACTATGAAGATCTGGCATCCTACACACTTGCCATCATTGCCCGTGATAATGGCATTCCCCAGAAATCAGACACCACTTATGTAGAGATTATCATTCTCGATGCCAATGACAATGCACCGCAGTTCCTCCGGGACATCTATCAGGGAACAGTATTTGAGGATGCACCGGTATACACTAGTGTCCTCCAGGTGTCCGCTTCAGACAGAGACTCGGGATCTAACGGTCGACTGAGCTACACCTTCCAGGGAGGAGATGATGGCGAGGGGGACTTTTTTATTGAGCCTTACTCTGGGATCATTAGAACGGCCCGCAAGCTCGACAGGGAAAACCTTGCAGTGTATAATCTCAAGGCGTTTGCAGTGGACAAAGGAGTGCCCCCTCTCAAAGCAGCCGTAGACATTCATGTGTCGGTGTTGGACATAAACGACAATGCCCCTGTGTTTGAAAAGGACGAGTTGTATATATACGTAGAGGAAAATAGTGCCGTAGGGTCCACTCTTGCCCGTGTAAGTGCCACAGATCCAGATGAAGGTACCAATGCCCAGATCCTCTACCAGATTGTTGAGGGCAATATTCCTGAGGTCTTCCAGCTTGACATCTTCAGCGGAGATCTAATTGCCCTTACTGACCTAGACTACGAGACCAAGATGGAGTACATAATAGTGGTCCAGGCCACTTCCGCACCACTTGTCAGTCGGGCCACTATACACGTCCTCCTTGTGGATGTCAATGACAATGACCCTGTTCTAGAGGATTTTGAGATTATTTTTAACAACTACATTACCAATAAGTCTAGCAGCTTTCCCACAGGAGCTATCGGGAAGGTGCCTGCTCGTGATCCAGATGTTTCTGACAAGCTCCTCTTCACATTTGTTGAGGGAAATGAACTCAACCTGCTGATTCTCAATCAAGACACTGGGGAGTTAAAACTGAGTAAGGACTTGGATAACAACAGACCACTTGAGGCCACAATGAGGGTAACGGTTTCAGGTGAGACTCACTATACTGCACATTCCACATTATTTGGGCACAATTTTTGTTTTGAAAAGTTAAAACTATGTGGCGATCATGCGAAGTATTGTGTGCTGTGGTTTTGAGTGATTTTCAAAATCTGCTTTGTGAGTTGCCTTGTCATAGTAGATGCTCTAAGTGATAGTGATCTGCCTCCTTGTGTGCTCTTCTCTTCTGGTGGGTTCTCAGTTCCTGAATATCTAAATTATTTTTACAGCCCTTCTGTGTCTCTGCTTATGCTCAACAATATTTGATGGCACTCCATATAGTGAACATATCCAAAACAACAATTGTCATACTTCTTTATTTGCAGCAACTCTGAAGTTTAATTTTTACAATATATTATTCAATTTTAAATGAGATTGTTTTTTAAGCCTGTTCAAAACTCAGAGTAAAACTGCAACATTACCTCATAACCACAACTGTATATCTCCGAACTGGTCATTCTGCATACAGTATCACATTTAGGACTCACTTATCTCTCTTTTTTAAATGTTGTATGCCATGCTCACACCATTTCAAAGTCTCTTCTACTTGGTACAGCAACTGTGGTTTGATAGTGAGATGTAATTGTTTCTAAAATGGTACTCTCCAACAATTTTCAAATTAACTGTTGATCTTCCCCCACATTCCTCAGATGCATCCGAACATATTCCCTCTAACAACTACCATGCACTAACATGAATAAAAGTTAGTGATCCCTTCTCCCTTTGAATCTTGTAGAAATCAAATATCATTCTTACCTGTCAGATTTGTTCTTTCATGTACATTTTTCCCAAGAGCCAAAGCTTGCAGACTGCCATGCATTAGACAGTGACTGATCACGTGTCAAAGGAGGTTTTGACTTGACTTAAGATTTCAAGTCTTTACTCACATTCTGCATACCCAGGCTGTGCCATGCCCCAAGATTAATTTGAGAAAAATTAAACAAAAAAAAAAGTCCATAAGCTGAAAACCATGTTGCATGTCCAAACAATATATCATGTGATATCAGGATTAGAACTGATGTCCATGGAGTGATAGATTCACAACGATAAAACTTGTTTGTCTCGTATAAGGTGTCACATTTGACAAGAAAATGTTGGGGGATTAATTGAAGAGCCTTTAAAACTCCTCTGTAGGCTGGGTACAACTAGAGATTGTTTTGTGTTGTTTTGATTACTTGTTTAATTGTTGTCACAGCTTACAGAGGATCAGGATCAGCCAGTAAGTAGAGATGCACCCTTAGCATGTAGTTTCAATGGCACACTGCCACTTAATTTGATTCTGAGAAATGTCATGTGCCACTGCTTTGTAGGTAGGCAAATAACTTCCTAGTACACAGTGACAGTGGAGGGAGAACACAAACAATACTGCTGATGATGAAGAAAATCCTGCTTTTATATATGCTTTTAATCGATTTTCAAAATTACAGATATTTTATTAGATATAAATTACTTTTTAAAATGATTCAAATCAGTATCATATAATATGAGGCAATATGTTTGTAAAAACTGTCAAGAACTTTTCCTTTCCCCAAAATTTGCCCATTTTGTATTACTTTTTAAAATTTGGGTTAATTTGGAATAATCCGAGTTTCCTTCCACTTGGCTTCAACAAAGCTTTAAACCAGTCAATCATTACCATTTAATGCTGGAAAAGAAATGTGTGTGTGAGAGAGAGAGATGTTGGATACACATGATGTACTGTGCTTATTTGATAAATCTTCAAAAGCTTATCCTTTTATTCCCTGAAATTGTTTACTGTGTTAATATGAATGCAGCTTTAAGCAAGTACACTGTAAAGTTTTTAAAATCTTAAGTATTTAATGTATATGAATAATTGCAGCATCTGTATTCATGTTGACTCAGTGCTTCCTCTCTTTCCCAGCACATGCGTCATCTTTAGTGTTAGTTACTTTGCATCATTTAACATTCAGTCAATAAACTTGACTCAACCCCAGCAGTGCATTCCATTCATAACAGTGCATCAAGATAACTTCATAAGCCTTATCTGCGCTTTTGGATTTTGAGTGATAATTCAATATCTAATTCGAGGGAGTGAGCTCCCAGAAAAGGACCATCTGTGGTTAATTCTTCAGTCAACTTTTGATCTACAGTTTTATTTGAAAGGTAGGGCACTTCTCATGATCTTTGATGTTTTCATCTTTATCTTTTGAACCTTTGATGTATCTCATCAATCCCCTTTTCGGCTATAAGTGAAATCTCACGCAGCGGCTGATGCAAAGCTTGTGGTGCACACATTTATTCCGTTAATGGCAGAGCATGTGTCTTTATCCTTATTTCGGCATGTTCTAAATCATCCTATGTATGAAATCTTTATCTCATCAGCTTTTCGAAGCATCTAAACCATGCAGGGAATTTGTGAACATTTCAGAGAAAAGTAGAGATCGAGTGATTTGAGTGAGTCACT
This sequence comes from Pimephales promelas, assembly GCF_016745375.1. Next base: position 1,940,471 of record NW_024121865.1, on the reverse strand, counting down.
TTTCGTGCTGACATAGACCAGCTTAGGCCAACATGAATTTCCTTGCATTGTTTATGTAGTGCTAGTCTTGGGGGTACACCAACACATGCTGCTGAACCATCTTCACTAGACCAGGAAAGTACCAGAAAGTCTTAGATAAAAAACCTGAATATTGAATGTGAAGAACTGACAAGAAAATTTCCTTCCACAAATCCAATTTGGCCATTTGTCGAATTCAAAAATGTTGGGTTGATTTGGAAGAATTGATTGCTTCATTAGACCAGAAAGAACAAGAAAGTCTTGGTGGTTAAGCTAGTTAAGAAGCCTGGTGTGGACCAACATCCAAAACACAACATATGCTCATCTTTTCAACCGGGCAACTTGCGCTAAGCAAGCTGATCTCCTTCTTAATCCTCTGGTAATAGAACGAAGCATCCCATTGGGTTCCCTCATGGACGTCCTCTAAAGGACGTCTGGGAAAAAGAGTTTTGAAAAGCTCTGGCTCTCTGTTGTTGTTGCCATGGAAAGTGGGGGAGCATTGTGGAGCTCTTAAGTGTTTAGCGCCAAGCTGGGGGGTTGAAGCACGGGGCCCCTTTTGTGAAGTGGGGTGAGAAGGAGGGTAGGGGGTGAACTTCGGGGGGGCTTCTTAAATCCAAAGAGGAGGAAGGCATTGTCTACATGCAGATTTCTGTCAGTGAAGACAAAGCTGTTTGTGTGTCGAAACCTTAAAGGAAGGACACAGCTGAAAGAAGGGAGAGAAGAGCAGAGATCAGAACAGCAACTGCTAAACTTGTCAGTCAGCCGCAGTATGTTGTGACGGGTGTAGGTGTACCTGCGTGACAGTAAAACAATATTCCGGATCACAATACTTGCACGAAGTAGATTTTAATATCAAAAGAGACAAAGCTTGGTAATGATTGCAGAGCTTGTGTTACTTATAAATAGAGCTTTGGAGCACTGTTCTTAATTTCCAGGCACAAGCTGTTGCCATTGGACACAAAAGACTATTTGAGAAAGAGTCAGGAATGGTGTATGGAGGTTTTTCATTGGACTGCACGAGTACAAAGGGCAAACTGGGCATTATCTTCTCCAACACAAACGCTAAGGCTTTGCTACTGAATTCCTTCCTTAACAATGAAATGAAATGATGATGCAATCAAGGCAAATTCTTTGTTTAATCTTAAGAATTGTATACAACTTTCACAGTTTACCCAAATCAAAGGTCTGCTGACCCAAAAATGAAATGTCTGTAGTCATTTGCTCACCCTCATGTTCCAAACCCATTTGACCTTTTTTCTTTGTCTTTTTGTGGAGGACAAAAGGAGAAGTTCAACAGAATGTAGAAGATTCACTTTTACAAACAGTGACCAGGATATGGCTCCCAAGCTCAAAATAGGCCAATAAGCATTAGAAAAGTGGTCTACAACTACAAAAATGGTTGAGGGCAGTAAGATTTTTAGAAAAAGAAATTCATATTTTTATTCAGCAAGGAGTTTATAATTGAAATGCATTCAATTTTGGCCTGTCACCACCTTTACAAGAAATGTAAGGGTTTTGGATGAGCTCATCTAATGCAGAGTAATGAAGGCGGAAGCTTCCAGTTTCTTAGTATTTGGTGGTATGTGCATTTTGCTGCATTTTTAAATAAAGGCATTTAATGCCTGGTATTAATATTTGATATAAGTGCTTCAATCCTCAAAGACAATACTAATGGATAACCAAGCAGAAGCACCTTCATGTCTCTTGGCCTTGGGCAACATTAACAGTTCTACCCATAAAATCCACACCTTGCAGGGTTCCATTTCACTGTGCTCCCCTCTGTTTTATGTATGTGCTTGAAGGGATCAAAGCAGACCTGCCACAGATGATGTTAACAAGATTCACTACAGATTCATGAGGGAGGCCGGCCAAGGTGTGGTCTCCATTATCAGGCACTTTAGACCATGCACTCTCTTGAAAGATGCTTTGTTCATTAACTTCTCAGAGTGCAACTTACCACATTCCACACAAGCCATGCCAGGGAGAAAGCTTTTAATAGGCCTTAAGAAGGAATGCATGGCTTGAATGTTGGATAGATGTTGAGCAAGCAAGAAACAAACAAAACTGAAAGTTTTTATTGCGTTGAATGTTAGTGGCATGCTGTCGCCGATGACCACAGAAAAATATTTTCTTTAAAAACGAACAAATATATAGTCAATGAATGAAGCATATAGCACTTTCATATGCACTACTGTACACTCAAAGTGATTTATAATCATATCAGGGTATCTCTCCTCAACCACGTACATGATAAATATTTTTGAATATCCATGAGTATGGGACCATATCATTTATCAAATACTTTATATTTTTTAATTGGTCATCATTTGATATTAGATAATTAATTGTGCAATTGAATTTCCACAATTTTTATCTTTAATATTTGTCATAATTTCATTTTTTTTTTTTCATAATTATGACTTATGCCTTACTTTAGATTTTTTTTTATATGATAATTTCAACTGTCATATTTACCTCTATTTCATTGTGTCATTTGGACTTTTATAGCATAATTCTGATTTGGTGTGTCAATTTTTTTGACTCATAACTTTCATTAAATGTATTATCTCATAATTTCAACTCGTTTTGAATTTGCATGTCATAATTCTCAATTTATACTATTTATCATTATTTTTATATTAGAAGGCTGACTTGGCAAGTCATAATCATTTTGTTTTTCACATAATCATGACGAAATATCTCATAACCTTGTCCTTTTATCTAATACTTATGATTAGTATGTAATAATTTTGTCTGTTTATCTCATAATTATGACTTATATCATAATTTAACTTTATCTCTTAATTATTATTTACCAAAGCATGTTTTTTTTTCTTATATGGTGGAAATTGACTTCCATATTTGAAGTCCTTTTTAAAAAACGTTAATGATTTTTCGAAAGGGGACAGCCCTGCCCTCATTGCCTTGTGCTCTCAGTAGCCCCTTTCTCAGCTGTGCCTATTGTGTGACGGGCACCAGTTGGCTCAGCTTCGCAAATATTTAGGTCAGCCATCAGTCGTGAAGTTGCTGTGGCCACTGCCAGTGAAGCGGGACATGTGTCTTGGCGGTGGCTAAATGATGCTTTGGCACTTGGCAGGAGTTTTTTGTGAGTCCCTGCTACTTTTGCACCAGTCAACTGCCAATCAGCTGTCCAACTGAATGTTCCCACATGCTTTTTGAGTAGCATTTCAGGACAGATGACTGAAAAGAGACAATTAAGACTGATGTGTTTGTATTCAACATTTCGTATTCTCACCCCATGACACTCCATATTTAAAGCATTAGATGACAATTCTCTCATCATTTACTCAGCCTCATGCCACCTAAACCCGTATGACTTCCTTTCTTCCGTTTAGCAGAATGTTCACATTGTTTTTTTCCGTACAATCAATTCAGCCTGTATGACTTTAAAGTCTTCTGAGTTGTTATTTGCCGAAAAACGTTTGCTTTATTTTAAGGTGACGTAGTTACATTTGTACTTACTCAAACAAGTACTGAGCAAGCACTACATGTATTTACTAGGGTCAGGGTTAGTTACTTGTAATTATGCATAATTTAGTGTTATTACTAAAGTAAGTACATGTCGTAATGTGTTACTACATCACCTTAAAAAAAGTGTTACCAAACTTTATCTCAAATCTCATTCACATTCAGATGTGCCATAGGGGTTAATCGGATCGTAGTTGATCCGTAATCCGTAATTCGGCTCTTGCGCACGGTTACCTGTGCGCACATTGATTCTTCTTTCGCATCTCCATGCGCTTGAACAGACACATACACAAAAAAATTGTCAAAATGCCAGTCTTCTAAACACAGTGGGGTGTGTTTTAAGTGAATGTAAACAGTTGAGAAAGAAATCGGATGTGTAACATTATTTTCTCTGAGATCCATAGATCTGTGCATTCAGTCTTAAAGTGACAGCAACCTATTGCCGAAATACCTGCTGTCTACACTAAAAAAAATATTGTTGGTTTAACTTAAAAAAGTAAGTAACCTGGTTGACTTAAAATTTTAAGTTGGTTGAACTGGAAAAAGTGAGTTAATACAATGAAGGACTTAATACAATTTAGTAACTTTGTTGTATTTATCTATGCTTGTAATTAGTTTTTGCTTTGGTATCAAAATAAGCCTACGTAAAGTGTGCTTTAAGTAATAAATGGAAAGCAAAGTTTCTTTATGTGAAAGGCAACCATTATCATGAAAAGTTGTGAACATTTTTAGGCGATGGCGAAGTCGTACACTAATGCGTGACCCAAACCAAACAAATCCATGATTATATATATATTTTTTAAATTGTACTTTTCATATGAGACAAGTTATATCATAGGATATTGGCATCTCATACAAATTATGAGCTGTCATGAGAGTGTGTGGAAAAAGGCGTTTAGACACAGATTTCTGATTCACGTCATCCACATAGTAGTTGGTAACCAGGAAACCGAGGTAGATATTAGCTGTAGGACAGTTTAACAGTGAGGTGATAACCTCTAAACTTCCCACTGTGTTCATTTGCAGGTCAGCTCCTGCGAGTAAGAGTGTGTATTTAAACTACTCTGTAGTATTATCTTTGCACAGACTGTTTGGCCTTTTCCCTTGGAAAACACTATGCCGAAAAGCTGCTCTGTGTGTTTGCCTTCATTCTCAGATTGTTCGAAAAGAAAACTGAACGCAACACTTACTCTTTACAAAGGCTGTAAACACTGTCACAGCTCAGTGGTTTTGCAACGGAGTTTGTTGCCAAGTGAAACTGTGAACATTTCAATGTAGTTTACTTAGCTAGTGTCATAATCTCCACAGTCAGTTTTGAGGGATTCGTTGACACTGGACGTCCTGTGGTGCAGTGATAAGTTATTCCATTTAAACAAATGATCGTATAATGTAAAGTCACTGGAATCAGTTGGTACAGTTTCTGCTCTGGACCACCCACACTTGTGTATGATATTCATATTAACACAGCGATTCCTAATTGGTTGTATAGACAGATTTTAGAGACTTATCATTCTTTTCTACAAGCTTTTCCCTGGAGAGGATCCAAGATCCTACCTGTAGGCCTGTTTAGTAGGCTATGTGCAGGACAACTTTGGGAACGATCTGTTTCACTTTTCCTGTGGGAATAACAAGCATGTTTGATGACTAAGCAGTTTTAAGGTTGGATTTCAATGACAATTTCATGACTTTTTGTATGATACACATTTGATTATTAGTTGGAACCATGAAGCACTGGATAAATGAATTAAGTTACGTTTTCAGCAGTAGTGCTGTCTGCAAATTTAAAGTGCTTGGATCAATGTTCATCAGTGCTGTGATCTAATGTAAAGTGTCTCTATATTTTATCATATGCCAGAGTGTTTGTTATGTATAGCAATTACTGGTAAGAGAGTAAACAGAGAGGGAGAGACTTAATGCATTTCAGAGTGGCTGTAATATACAAAGTTGGGATTTTATTGCACATCTCATTAAAGAAAAGGCAAAAAACAACCACTTAGCATGTACATTACTGTGTTCCTCTCTATATAAGGATCAGATTTCTGACACGATTTAGCAAAGTTTACTAAGCATATTTAAAAGAAACTTAGTTAAGTAGTTTATGGGATTATTGAGTATTATGAACACAATGGAGCAGGATGTGACCTGTTATAAGCCATTCCCCTCACACAAACTTCTGGGAAAATTGCAGTTAGTGACAAATTTGTGATTTGCCAAGATCGCAAGCTTGCCAGGACACTCCCTGTTTAACGCATAGAGATGTTTAACACTGTCATTCGATTACATTTAATTGAATTAACTGCATTAATTAATGTCAAAATATTTTCTACAGTTAAAAAAAAGAAGATGAAAAACTGTCAATGCCTGTGATGATCACTATTGGGCTTTTTTAAAGTATAGTTTTGTAAGAATTCCTATGATATTTTAAAAAAATTATTTCATATAATATTTAATAAAAGCCGAAATAAGAAGGGTGATATTTGTTAGACTTAATTGATTCAGTTTAATTTTATGTGATGTGACCTGTTCAACTGTTGTGTTTGTGCATGTGAAATAAGAATTAATATAATTGAATGTGTATGCGTGGCGTTTTTGTGTGGATGTGAAAATGCGTGTGCGTGCAGAAAGAGAAACTCCTTGTTGTGTCTGCGACTGCATGTCTGGCTTAGCTGACTGACAGTATGTGAAAAGACAGTGTAACAGAGTGGAAACATGTCCTCATTGTCTTGCAATTATAGCTCTCTCTATTCACATGACATAGGGGCCCTTTACACTAGGAGCCCGCAATTGGTACTAAAGAATACGCTGGACCATGAACAATGCCTGTCAAACAAAAGGACAGGGCAAATGTGACACACTGGCCAGATGTACAACACAACACTTTTGCTCTTAAACATTTGATAATGATAAAGTGGGGATAAATGAAAAGGAAGGTCGATTACTTTCTTTCTGATGGCGGTCAGGCTAGTAGTTCAGATTTTATTATTTGCTAACAACATTTTAAATGGAACCACCACACACACACACACACAAACAGAAAAAAAATAAAAAAATAAAATACTAACAATAACATTCTTTTTTATTGTTAAATGAAATTATTTATTATAAATACATTTAAATAATATTATATAATAAAAATAATAGTATACTTTATTTTTTGCAATATTTTATATTATCAGATATGTCAAATTATAAGATATTCATATTTTTTCCTGTAAAACATAATCATAATATAAACAACAATAGCGCATACAATACAATTAATTAATTTGTTTATTTATCATAACATTATTATTATTATTATTATTAGGAATGCATGAAAAATTGGCTGATATATTAAAGCCAATAAATAATGTATTATGTCCTTTAGCTGAGACACTTCATGATGGTTTTGAATCGCTTGAAATAAGATTGGAATTGCCTCAAAAAGGAAAATACAGTTAAGTGCAACATGTGCAGCGCAAGTCTTTCATATAGGCTACATAAAATCATAATGAGAACATTATAATTGTGTGCTTGGGACATGGCTTTTAATCTTGAGACTTTTGTTTTTGTAATCAGGCTTAAGATTTATCGGCTAATATATCGGTTATCGGCTTTCAAATATAAAGAATTATCGGTTATCGGTGTCAGACACCAGTCCTTAATTATTATTAATACTACTACTAGCAGCATTATATGTACTTTTTGCAGTATTTTTGTAGTGCCAGATAAACTCTATTATTGTATTCAAATGAGTATCCGAATAATATATTTATATTATTCCTTGTAAAAAAAAATTTCAACCGATGATCAACACCTCCTCCACAACAAACCTTTTGAGGACTTTTTGAGGTCACTTATGCATTGCATTGCTTGTCAGGAAGCTAGTTGTATTGCTGTTCAAACAGTGTGAAGGTAGAAGTGCTGGGTGAGCAATCACATTGCAACACGAATTGAGCTCCATGTTCAAGCATGTTCAAAAAGTTCTCACTCACAAGAATGTAAACTGACCACCTGCCAGCTCCCGACATGGCATTCATTTCGGTTTAAACATTAATCGAGTCCCTTTGTGTCTTCCCAGATGGACTCCATCAGGTCTCAGCCTTCTGCACCCTACGTGTGACCATCATTACGGATGACATGTTGACGAACAGCATCACTGTTCGTCTGGAGAACATGTCTCAGGAGCGTTTCCTCTCCCCTCTGCTCTCACTCTTTACCGAAGGTGTAGCCGCGGTCCTGTCCACCAGCCCCGATGGCGTCTTCGTCTTCAACGTCCAAAATGATACGGACGTTAGCGGTAGCATTCTCAACGTCACTTTCTCGGCCTTGCTCCCGGGTGGAGCTCCGGGACGCTATTTCCCATCAGAGGAACTGCAGGAGCAGATGTACCTTAACCGCACCTTGTTGACACTAATCTCAACTCAACGCGTCCTGCCGTTTGATGATAACATCTGTCTGCGTGAGCCCTGTGAGAACTACATGAAGTGTGTAGCCGTTCTGAAGTTTGACAGTACGGCTCCCTTCGTGGCATCCAACACCGTTCTTTTCAGGCCCATACACCCCGTGAACGGCTTACGGTGTCGATGTCCTGACGGATTCACCGGAGACTATTGTGAGACGGAGGTGGACCTTTGCTACTCAGGCCCGTGTCAGAACAACGGGAAGTGCCGCAGTCGAGAGGGGGGGTTCACTTGTGAGTGCCCGCAAGATTTTACAGGTCAGTATTTGTTATGTATGCTTTTATTTTTAGATTATTTGACGAAGTGTTCAAGAAGGAATGTCAGATTATTTTCTAACTGGATTTGTTACATATTTCAGAAGAAAATCTGAGTGGTGCCACAATCCTAAGGTGTTGTGGGTGGGCTAGGTTGATGTCATGTGGTTGCTAGGGTGTTCTGGATTGTATTTAGGGTTTGGACAAACATACAAAATTTGTTGGTTTTAGTTTAACATTTCATTTACATGAATTTCTTTGAATGTCACTTGAAATTTGAATTTTATCCTGTTTGTGACTTAAATTCGAATTCAATTTGAATTCAGGAATTGAATTCAGAATTAAGAGGCATTGTCAATTAAATTATAAATCGCGCGCACACACAACAATTTACCCATTTCATCGCCAGCCAAGTCTCAACAAACGGCAGGATTTGAGGTTGCTTGCTGACTTTTAATGCTTAGGTTTAGGGGGTTATTCACATCTCTAAGCTATGGTTAGGCTATGTATGTGTGCCTTTGGAAACACCGCAAATATCAATAACCTGTGTTTTGATATAGTATGGTTGATTTCAAATTGGTTGCAAATTGTCATCTCAGTTGCTCAGATGGTTGAGAGCGCCATTAGTTTTTGATTCTGTCATAACTTGAATGGGGATAAGCTCTTGTTGGAAGGAATAATCCTGTGTAAGTTTGACAGCAGGAACGTTATCCAGACCCTCAGTCCCGAGGTTCAGAGCTCCCGCACTGGATCATTCCCTTTGACAGCTTCTGTCTGTTTGTCAGCTCAGATTTCCGAACTACAGTAAAGAGTAGTGAACCTCTGCCCCGTCGAGGCCCTCAGGTAGTATGTGGTCATAACTAGAGGTGTTGACAGTGGCCTCTGTAGTTCCTCTCTTGGGTTTCTCTCATTACAGAGTAATGTATCCCTGTAATTCCTCTGAAATGAGGGATTATCTGACCGACATTTGGATCATTACCTCTTTGGAACCTCTTTTGTGTGTCCCAGTCGACATAGTTCCTCTGGGCCCAGATCTTGTCAAGGTAATGGCAGGTACACAATAGTGTGCACACCGAGCTGGCCTGGAATCAGAGCTCCAGGATTACAAGCGCAACAAGGTAAAGTCCTCCAAGCAAACCTCAGATGTTTGTTCCGCAGCTACTGCATTTGTCAGCATGGTGATGGATTTTTGGGAAGGTTGTTATCGGCATGTTTCTGTGCTACGGGGTGCGTCTATCTCAGGTGAAAGCAAACCACACAAACTATATGTATATCAGTCTGTATCTACTGTATCTCTCTCTCTATCTATCTATCTATCTATCTATCTATCTATCTATCTATCTATCTATCTATCTATCTATCTATCTATCTATCTATCTATCTATCTATCTATCTATCTATCTATCTATCTATCTATCTATCTATCTATCTATCTATCTATCTATCTATCTATCTATCTATCTGTCTGTCTGTCTGTCTGTCTGTCTGTCTGTCTGTCTGTCTATTTACTGTATCTATCTATATCTATCTATCTATCTATCTATCTATCTATCTATCTATCTATCTATCTATCTATCTATCTATCTATCTATCTATCTATCTATCTATCTATCTGTCTGTCTGTCTGTCTGTCTGTCTGTCTGTCTGTCTATTTACTGTATCTATCTATATCTACATCTATCTATCTATCTATCTATCTATCTATCTATCTATCTATCTATCTATCTATCTATCTATCTATCTATCTATATATCTATCTATCTATCTATCTATCTATCTGTCTGTCTGTCTGTCTGTCTGTCTGTCTGTCTGTCGTATCTATCTATCTATCTATCTATCTATCTATCTATCTATCTATCTATCTATCTATCTATCTATCTATCTATCTATCTATCTATCTATCTATCTATCTATCTATCTATCTATCTATCTATCTATCTATCTATCTATCTATCTATCTGTCTGTCTGTCTGTCTGTCTGTCTGTCTGTCTATATAACATTGATATAAAACAGTTTTGATTGCCAACTGTTTTTTTACTTTTCATTCAGATTTGAATTGCAATAAAGGTTAATAAATGCTGTAAATATATATATATATATATATATATATATATATATATATATATATTGGTCATTGTTAGTTTATTATAGTTAATGCATTAACTTATGCTAACAAATGAGACCTTATTGTAAAGCGTTACCTTATTTATGGTCATTAATTAATTAATCATTTTCATTTCACCTGTTGTCAACAAGTGTGGCAAAATTGCATTTTTGGGCCCTGTATGTACATATATGTAAAGATTGCAAAAAAAAAAAAAACACTCAAAGAACAACAAAATTATCAGGGTCAGTTGATCTTAATTTGGTCAAATGTCCCTAACATAATAATTTACTGTGATAAATATCAAAGGAACCCTCTGGCAAAAATCTACCAGTAACAATGTGAATGATGTCACTTTAGCTTGCAGCATTTTTCCAATGGCGAGCCGTCATCGGTTCACCCCAGATCTCATGTCTCGTTATGAGGCTAGTGGAGCATAACAGGTGTCTTACAGACCACCAGGGCTCTTTCATTGTTCGTCTGTTGCTTGGCTTTGGTCCTGTTTCTTTAGAGTATGAACAAAGGTTAGTCTGGGTCAGTGACCACAGCCGCCTGCCTGGAATCACTAAGCAAAGAGGACATGGTGGTCAACGCTTTCTCTGAAGCCTTCTCGTTTGGACTGAACTGGAAGCCTTTGTCCTGTTGGAACTAAAACTAAGCTCACTCAAGTGGCTGGGTTAGAAGGTTGGGTGAAGGGAACAATTATTATCTGAAATTGAGTTCCATGGCTGAATTGCACTTAGTATGTGTCAGTGGACGTATGAAATGTGAGTTACCTCGTTTAGCATTAATGGTAGGACCAATTAGCATGCAGGACCTGATTTTATTAAATAATTAGTTCAACCCAAAATGAAAATTCTGTCACCATTTAGCAAACCATAAAGTGGAGTGTGTCAGAATGTAACAACTTAAACTTTTGTCTGCAAATTCTATCACAGTAGAGCCTTTTATATTCTTTCAAATAAAGGTTCTTTATTGGCATCTATGGTTCCACGAAGAACCTTTTACATGCATGGAACCAATTCAATGCACAAAAGTTCTTCAAGCACTGCACAGCAACACCTTGGCAACAATACCCTAGACAACCAACTTTCACACCACTCATATTTTCTTCAGAAAGCATAAAAAGCAGTTTGTTTTAGTAATGTTCCTCTGGTATTTTCTTTTCAGGAGAGCGCTGTGAGGTGAACATGCGCTCAGGCCGCTGTGTTCCAGGTGTGTGTAAGAACGGAGGCAGGTGTGTGGACCTTCTGGTGGGAGGTTTCCTGTGCCAGTGTCCTGACGGCGAGTACGAGAAGCCCTATTGTGAGATGACCACACGCAGCTTCCCTGGCCAGTCCTTCGTCACCTTCAGAGGCCTGAGGCAGAGATTCCACTTCACCCTCTCCTTTATGTCAGTAAACCCTCTAAAGTTACACCATCTATCACTTCCATCATCCACCCATCCATCCATCATGCACTTACCTCTGGACAACATTGTCTATTAGCCAAGGGTTACCATTATTTTTTATTACTATTCAATACTATTAAAATGAAAGATCTGATAATAACTAAAAATACATTAAATACTATTAAAATATTCTGTAACAACAACAATACAATTTTACATATTCATAAAATATATTTTTAATACTATTAAAATAAAGATCTTATAGTAAATAATAAAATCATAAATGTAATTAATAAGATAATATTTGAATGCTTTTAAAATATCTTTGATAAATTGTAAATATTATTAGTTAAATAATATTTGAATACTATTAAAATAAAAATATCTTCTAATAAAATGATAAATGTATTAATAAGATCATATTTAAATACTTTTAATACATAAAACTTTTATTTATCAAATATATGTATATATATATTAAAATAAAATAAAAAATCTTATTAATTAATGATGATAAATAAAATTATTAATTTTATTTGTAAAAGTAACACATTTAAATTTTAATAGTATATTCAAATTTATTTTCCATTTTAGTTCAGTTATAAAAAAAATATCCAAAATTTTCTAAGGGTAAACACCTGTTTCCTTACTTTCCCATTATGCCATTTAGTAATTACCATGTAACCGATCTAGCAAATTAGACACGGATGCATACCAACCACACAAGTTCTTCTCATGGCAAACATGAAAACAGGATGCTGCGTGCGGTGAGGTATCTTTGTTCTTACTTCCTGTGAGTCTGCCCCTTTGCCATGTGCTATCTGACACCTCTCCCTACAAAAATCCCAGGTGCCCTCACCACAGGGCCAACTGAGATACCAGAGGTTGGCAAACATCAGAGTATCAGTTTCCCCCGTCCATTACAGCGTCATTACCTCTAGCTGTGTCTCTTGGCAGCTTTTATCACTTCCTTTTCCTCCACTCCCTATCTTTTTTTACTCTCCTGTCAATCATGCATGTTTTTGTTGTGAGTGATCTTAGGATGTTCCTGGACTCTTGATCTGTGGATCAGAAATGAATATTTATTAAAATAGAATGTCTGATGAAAATATGAGAAATCTTTTTAAAACCTTTTTGAATTCTTACTTTACACTTTGAATTGAACAAGCTAATTGTTATGCATTTAGGTTTTGAATATTTTTTTGTTTTTTATTATCATCCATAGGTTTGCTACCAGGGAGAGAAACGGCCTGTTGCTTTATAATGGCAGGTTTAATGAAAGGCATGATTTCATTGCGATTGAAATTGTCGAAGAGCAAATCCAGCTGACCTTCTCTGCTGGTAAGTAGTTAACTTTCATCACTAAACGACACCATTCAATTAATCTCTATTTTTAGTTTTAAAACATGTAAATAATTTAGATTTTTTTTAAAGAACAGTACCCAATCATTCTGTTTAATGAAAATACCCATGAAATCAATGCATTTAAAAAAAAATAGGGCTGTCAAACGATTAATCGCGATTAATCGCATCCAAAATAAAAGTTTGTGTTTACATAATATATGTGGGTGCACTGTGTATAATTATTATATATATTTATATAAAATACACACACATGCTTGTATATATTTAAGAAATATTTTAATGTATATAGATTTATATATACTTTATATTATATATACATATAAATAATTTATATACAAATTATATTTTTTTCTTAAATATACATGCATGTGTGTGTATTTATATATATACAAAATAATTATACACAGTGCACCCACATATTTTATGTAAACACAAACTTTTATTTTGGATGCGATTAATCGCGATTAATCGTTTGACAGCCCTAAAAAAAATATAATAATTTTTAATCCTTGTGAATGATGACACCTTAACACATACTATATATATATATTAGCAGATTTTAAACTACATTTATTTGTATCAGAATGAGTTTGTTGTTTTGACTTTTGTTTTGTTGCTCAAACTACTAACAACTAACTGGTTTTCAATTGCCTCAACAAATCCTTTGAGTCCTGAGGATTCATCTACTTTTTTTGAGTGTCAAATCCCGAACATTAGTGCGTATTTGCTCATCCAGAGCTGTGCCAAAGGAAGCAGGTGGCCAAAGAGCATTAACACACACTTCCTCTGTCTACCTGTTCCTTTGTTTTGTTAAACCTCACACATCAACAAGAGTTACTGTCTAGTCAATGTGCGTGAAATACCACGTCCCGTCTTTTTAACAGGTCCGATTTTTTTCCAAAGGAAACACGATAGTGGAATTCATCTCTAGAGAGCCCTAGTATTAGCAGATGCTTGTTACATCTAACCACAATACTGAGGGTCACCCGTCCACATGAGCTGAGAATAAAGACAGTGAAAGGCATTTCCTCCACTGTCCTGGAATGTAAAACATCAAACAACACAGTGATTCTGGTAAATTATGAACCCTCAGAGGTCAAAGGTCCATCCCAGCTTACTAGCTATCACTCAACTTAATTAAGTTGGAGAGATATATAAACAACTATGATATTTAACAGTGCATGTAGAGAGAAAGTGCTGACTACCATTATCTCCTTGATAATGATTTACTTATTTTGTCCACTAGACTGGAAAAATGCCACACATATTAAAATACTCAAGGTGCTTTGGAGCCATTTTGTTAGTTTGGAATTTAATTATTTGGGAATTGTATTGTATTGCAAATTGTGTTAAGCTATACTCTCTATATATATGCAATCCGATTAACACTAGCAGAATTACTGAAGAATGGTTTCCTCTTTCCTGTTATTTTTGTTTAGGAGAATCTAAAACCACAGTGACTCCATTTGTAGCTGGTGGGGTTAGCAATGGACAATGGCACACTGTATATCTACATTACTACAACAAGGTAAGTCATTTGTACTGAACACAATGAGAACGAGGGCGGTCGATGTAGTTCGTGTGTTTGGAAAGTCAATGGACCTATTTCAATAAGCATTAGCAAAATAAAGTACATAATTGCATTGATTGTGCAATGCGTTATGTAAAAAAATGGTTTTACGAAGAATTTGCACAAATTTGTTCTGATTGTACTTTGTGAATTTGTTGGTCCTATGCCAGAGAAAGTCTCAAGTCGTGTGCTTCTTCATGACATCATTGCCTCTGTGTCCATATTTCATGAAAGAAGACACGTGATATTAGCGGCATCTCTAGCTGTATCAAAGTTCACAGCACCTTCTAAGAGCTCTGCTCAAAAGAAACATCTTGTATTTCTACGTCTTTTATCCGGTTCAGTTTTGCGACCCTCATATTTCATTTGCTGAAATGTAGCTTTCATGAAGTTTGGTGCGTGTGTAATTCGTCATGTGTCATGTTTCACAGCCAAAAGCTAGGTGTGTCTTCTCTTTTACCTGGGTGTCTTATTACACATCCTCTTGTTTTTAATAGTATTTTGCAACCCATAGTGCTAGTATTATTTAATAAGGTATTCAATCCTTGTGCTTCATGTTTTAAAACAGTAGTTCTCAAGTTGTTGTTGTTTAATTGCGAAAGCCTATTGTAATTACAAGCGCAATTAATTCTGCTTGAATGCATTAAGCTCTCATTAACCCCTTCTTATGTTCCTAAGTGACCTTTAACCTTATTTACATGCTGCCTTACTTTAAAACAGTATTTGTAAAACAAATACATTAAAAAGGGAAGAAAGTGTTTTAAGAAATTAATTGACTCAAAGTCAAAATTGAGTCAAAATGCTGAAGGTTTCTCTTTTTGATGGTCCGTAATTTCTTTTTAACTTCGACCCAAGTTGCACTAAAGCCCAACACAAGTTGGAAATCTCACTGAGACCAGTAATTTCATCCAACATGTTATAATATAATGTAGCATACAAGTTCGGGAGTGTATTATTGGATTGGAGCAACATTTACACTTGTAAACTCTTATGGAAGATCAGATTCTATAGCCGTCTATTTACAGTAGATTCAATGTCCTTTCCCCCCATGCGTATGTCGTGCTTGCTCCATTGTGGCTATATCTCCCCCTTAACCCTGTCATTTAACAAGTCCAAGCTCGATATAGTCTGATCAGGGACGCAGACAATAGCAAACCCCCTGTTGAGTTAATCTGGGACTACAATGACACACTTGGAGTTTCTAAAAGCTCCAGATGGCACGCTTTTTTCTTCTTCTGCTGCACATGAACATAAAAACACCCAGCCTATTATGGTAAATCTCCAGAATGCTTTTTTTAATTCATGAAATAAAACTATGAAAGATAATATTACCGTATGTTAAGGTTGTGGTGAAATTAAAGGCCATTGCACACTGAGTCCGTAATTTTCCTATGCGTTTTTTCGTATTCGTTATTTGGTGGCTCTAAATTGTCAAAACATCATTCAAACTGCTTGCCACGGATGCGAAAAACGCAGAAAATCGAACCCGATTCGATTTTTTTTATGATGGACGAAAGTTTCGGAGGCAGTGTGCAAGCATGATTGACATAACGTGAGGTCATATTTATTTTTTTAACTTGCGAAAATTTTGTGCAAGGGCCTTAACCCTTAAATGCATGAATGTTTTGGCAAACATTATTACATATTCGGGTCTTTAGCGGCCGTTTCTATTTTGATGTATGAAATTTTTTTTAACAAGATTTGGTTGAGTTGTCTGCCATGCCATATTGTGAAATGGTGTCTCAAAAACTATGTAAATCACTTCTGTTTAACCCCATTGATCTTTGCTTTCCAAAGTTCAACGTGTGAGTTATTTTGTCTATAGTTGTCTTTGAAGACGCTTTACCTTGAGTAATAATAAGCAAACACAACAGGGCGCAGCTGTAATGCAGTGATTCTTTGAAGTGTTATTCTTCAAGTTAAAGTGTCTCAGCAAGTGACTGCCTACTCTGATTTTTACAAACAGTCCTTTGATGGAAAGGTTTTTGCATTATTCACAGTTTGGCAGTTAATGTGGTCCTTTATCCCTGATGGTTTGTTGAGACTTACTGTTTTTATGTTTGATGTCCAGAGACCCCAATGATTTTTTCCACTACAGATTCTTTTAATATTCATTTTAAATGTTCCTCTGACCTCAGTAGCCAGATGCACTGCTTTTTGGGGGTAGGTACAATTTTTGTTATATTTTTGAAAGAAGTATCTTGTCCAAGGCAGCATTTATTTAATTCATTTTTTATTTATATTTATTTATATTATTATATTTATTTATTTTATCAGCATAATTACTCCAGTCTTCAGAGTCACATGATCCTTCAGATATCAACTTTTGATCAATGTTGAAAACATCTTAATATTTTACTGGATTTTTAACAGGATTATTTGATGTATAGAAAGTTCAAAAGAAATGTATTTAGTTGACCTTGCTAAATGAAAAAGAAAACAAAATCAATTGGCATCAGTATAGTTCTACACTGGTTACACCAGTAATCAATTGCATTTATACATATTTTGTATTTGAAGGACATGGAGGACATTTGAATAATCAGATTACATTTGTTTTATAATCAGTTCTCATATGACTAAGAAGAATCTTTAAATACCTAATTTTATGTAAAAAGTATATTTTTTTGAGCTATTACAGACAGATAGGTTTTCACTGACCCCCATTTGTTTTCCTATCTGAAACAGATCACTGATTTGTTTCTTTTTTCTGACTGAATAGCACATTTGGAAAGGAAAAAACTTGTGTTTAGGCCCCCGGAATCCATGAACCGTTGTTTTGATCTTTGAAACAAAAAGGCTGATGAGTTACAAGGGTGGAGGTTAATAGCCGTTGTCGGGATTCGTGTGCATGTGTGTTCCTGTGGGCATTGAGCTTGTCATTGAGTTCATTTTCGACGTTAGACCCAAGACAGCAGAGATTTTGGGATCATTAAGGCATTACAAAGGAAGCGGATCCCTATTATGAGTGGCAGATGGTAGAGCTGCGGTGAATACTCTGATCCTGAATCAGTTTTCTATTCTTCATGTTCATCGTGCACCTGGTAAAAACTGTTAGGAGACGTTCGTCCACTTTAATAGCATTAGAAACATGATATTTGAATTCGGTTTGTTAAAAGTGTCTCAAGCTGTTTTTTTTTTCACCAGGTTTTCGCACCTTTTTTTAAAGCTAAATTGACTGGTGTTGACTGAGTAGTCCGCTTCAGGCCATGACTGGTTGGATTTATTCCGTGACACTTTATTACATCAGAGTGCAGGAATTCTCCCATTCATGGATTTCCTTGTTGACCACTTTATCAGTTTTCTCACATTCTCTTCTTAATATTTTCTCTCTAGAAGCAACTGAGAGGAATATGGCATCCGATTTATGAATATTTGAATTTATGTAGCATTGTACACATACCGTGTACATTACAATAACAATGAATTGAATATAAAAATCAACATTTTAGTTATTTGTTGTTTTGCAATGTTGAATATAAAAATTCACAGTTATTAATTGATTAATTATCACTTTGATGTATAGGCAGCATAATAACAACAATAATAATTATTACGTTGCAATAATTTGCAGCAAATTTATCATCGTTTTTGTCCTGGTAACATAGACAAATACTTACAAAAATTATTTTGTAAGTTGCCTTTGCTCTTTTATTTCAGCAAAGGCTGCACAGATAACTAGACTTAGTTTGAATGGTGACCAGAGTCTTCAGGAGCGAGTGATGTTCACATCACACCAAACTGTCTCTTGGAAATGTTAACACCACAGGGCAGACATCAAAGATGAACTCAGCACATCATTCGCACCACAAAATCAATTTTAATGAGCTGAGAAATTTTCAAAAATCGTGGGGGAAGGGTGTTCCAAGATGATAATACAAATTTCTGCTGCTTTTTTGGAAGCGGGAGGTTGTACATGAAATGATGTGCTCTCTTTGTCTGGTATCTCCTCTGTGCCAGGGTGTCGTTGGCATAATCTAATTAGATGAGCTGAGAAGGCCAGAATTTCACAGAGGGGTAAATAATCATCTCATGCTGTGTGTTAGAGATTACAGACAAACAAAATCTATCATCTCCACATTCACAAAGGTGTGAGTGGAAATGTTGCTCTGATCCACAAACTTTGCAATTCAATTTCAGGATTTTAGAAGGCGACTTAAGACAAAAGTTTAATGAGACGTGTGTGATCTTCATTACATTAGATGTCCAAAACAGATGTCCTTGCGAGGGATCCCCATAAAAGCATCTATATATTTTAATATCAGTATATCAGTAACCAGTTTCTGGTCTCATTGACATCCATAGTAGGAAAAAAATATATACTATTAAAGTCAATGAGACCAGAAACTGTCTGGTTCCTGATATTTTTCTAAATATCATAAAATTGTCAACTGTTCAACTCTGGGGGAGTTGTAAAATGAGCCTATTTCCAAAAAAAAGTGGAGTATCCCTTTAATACAATGAAGTAATATGTAATCTCTTGAATTTCAACAGTGTTTGGAAACTACATACATTGTTTTAAGATAAGCTTTAGAGTCCAGATTACTCTTGGGGCCCACAAATTAACTTTGTATTACCATTACATTTTAACTGTTAAAATTTAAAGACACAACTTTTTTTTAAATTCAAGCCTAATATAGGGAGTCTTGGCATCCCTCATGGCCCCTCTGAGGAAAAGGTTGCAGTGGTTGCCGTCGACGACTGTGATGTGGCCATGGCTCTGCGTTTCGGGGGACAGATTGGGAACTACAGCTGTGCCGCCCGTGGTACACAAACAGGCCAAAAGAAGTAAGTGTTTTCTAAGTCAACATGAGACTGCTTTTACAACCATTTTTACTTCTAAAGTGTGGTGTATTAAGTGTTTTAGGATATTTAACAAGAAAAAAAATCATCATTTTTGTGATTTATAGTTATTAATATTATTATATTATTTATATATTTTAATTATCCCTTTGCTTTATTGTCACTCTGATGATGATGATGATAATAATAATAATTATAATTATTATTATTTTAATTTTTTTTTAAACCTGGAAACATTTTGACCCAAACAGGCCAAAAGAGATAAATGTTCTCTTAAAGTGAACATGAAACTTGCATATTTAAGACTAAAACAGGATATTCGTCTTTTTAAATATTTTATATAATAATAATAATTTATTTTTGATACTAATAATACTTATTTAAAAAAAGTTATTTAATTGAGTCCCCAGATATTAAATATATCATGAAGTTGCATATTGAGGGCAGATTTCTTGTCTGGGTTGACATATTTCCTTTTGAAATTGAAATAGCCTGAAGAATATCTAAAATATGTGACATTGCAGAAACTACAAAACATTGAGTTTTTAAGGAATTGTGATTTCATGAGTTTTAATGTTGAGTTTGGGATTAGTTGCACTTCCCAGTCTGTCAGTTCTGTCTCCCACATTCATTCATGTTTCCACCATCTAAAGCCCTCACGGTCATGATACTGTGTGCTGAAAGGGAGAGTGTGACGGGACAGAGGAACTTGAGTACACGAAGGCATGCTAACCACCGACGGGTGTTGAATAGCTGATCATTAAAGGAGATTACAGAGCATTCTGCTTCTCCCATTACACTCCATTTTTCCCCTAATCTCCATCAATCTGCACTCTGTCTCACGTCAAACAAGTTTTATGGGCTCTACAATGGGAACACACTCTTGGCTTATCTGCAGCTGGGATTTGCCATTGTAGGCTAATTGTCTCTCTGTGTGGAGAACAGCACAGTATTAGATGGTGGAGATCCGTGTGAGTTAAGTGAAGAGATGGTCCGTAAAGCCTCTGAAATGCAACTGCTAGGGTAAGACCATATATGCTTGCAGTAAGTGCTGCTGACCCATAAACCTACGGATCTATGTGGATTTATGGGTCACAATATGAATTGTAGATTAGAATGTGAAGCCCAGATGTTGAAATACAAAACCGCAGCATATCTGGTGACAATAAAACTCTCAAATAAAACAAAATAATATTCTGAATAAAAAAAAAAAAAACAATGTGTGAACACACTCCTTTTAATAGCTCTGCACATTTTATTCTAATGGTTCTTAATGGTTTTCTCACAGACTCTCCTTTGAAAATACAAGATTATTTTTATAATCTGATATGAAATGATGATGGATGGAGACTATGATGGATATGACCATTGCTGCCAGATGTTGGCATGAAAAAAGGCCATGAAGGGCATTAACCCAATTTGCCGGCACAGTAGAAATATCTTCACCCTTTATTCAAATATCATGAAATATTTGTTATAGATTTCCAAGTATATTGTGTAGTTGTGCATGGAGTCAATGGTTTTATTTGTGTTACACAGTGAAACATACCAAATTTTCTGGACATCATTTTTGGCCAGACTGTCATACTGAGAATACATGCAAAACTAGAGAGAACCATATTTATTTATATATATATATATTGTGTATATACTGTATATACTGTATATATTAACTGTGTGAACAATACTGAAGGATTAATTCGCCCAAAGAAGCAAATTCTTTCTTCATCTTGTCCTTATTTTCTTTATAATGTAATGATTGAGGGTTGAAAGGATGTTTTTTTCTCTCTTTAAAAAAAAGGGGGGAAAAATACATTAAAAATAGTCACTCATCTCATTGTCATCTATTTTTTTGCCTAATGGGCCTAAAGGTGTAGATATCTCAAGTTTGAATGCACATAAACATTTAATGCAACTGTATTATTCCATATAATGGAGACTTGGGTTTTTGTATTCGTGGCTTCAAGAATCTTTTTGATTGTGTGCAGGTCACTGGATCTCACCGGACCTTTGCTCCTCGGTGGCGTTCCAAACCTCCCTGAGGATTTCCCCATACAGAACCGAGACTTTGTGGGCTGCATTAGGAACCTGACTATCGACAGCAAGCCCATAGACATGGCCGGCTTCATTGCCAACAATGGCACCTCGGCAGGTTAGAAACTGTGTAACAAGGGTTCATATCATGACAAATCATATCTACCCTAAATAATACATTTCGAATAAACAAACACAAAACTCTTACCTCAACACCCCAAACGTTAAATATTTGGCCTCCTTAAATATTTTTTTTCTCACAGCACTGTTTCTTCAAAGAATGTTTTCCTTTCTTAGCTTTCCATTAAGCTGTCAAACTCCAACCCTTAATATTAAAGTGCACTTTCCCTTTCTATTCAGGTTGTGCCGCAAAACATGACTTTTGTAGCCTGATTGTTTGTCTGAATGGAGGCGTATGTGTGAATAGATGGAACACCCACACCTGTAACTGCCCATTAGGCTACGGAGGAAAGAATTGTGAACATGGTAAGATAATCCTCTCTTTCCTACTCTTTTCTATATATCATTCTTCCTTTGACTTGATTTTGCTTAATGGACACAAACACATAGAAACACCTCCCATCTTTTGCCTGGATTTGCCCTTGGCCTCATACCAAAGTCCACATAAATCCAGTCACTCACACCTGAGACAGGAATCTATCTGTCTATCTGACTGTTTGTCTGTCTAACTGTTTGTCTAAAGTTTTTTACACAGTAAGTGCATCATAATCACAAAGAGTCCCCCTTAACGGTCAATGGAGATTTGAAGGAGTGAATGGGGTTGCAAATAGCTTAACATTTTCAGTGAGCTTAGTTTGACCTAATTTCTTGGAAGGAAACCTTGTTGAACCCACATTTTCCATTTATTTTTGCTTATCAATTGGATGGAGAGGTCACACCATGTTATGAGTCTACAAAAAACATAAAAGTCATAATACCCCCGTTGGAAGTAGATCTGTGGAGCACATAAGATGATGTTTTGAAGAACATTCAGCCTACTCTTTTACACACAATGAAAGCATACTGAGATCAGGGGCTCTGAAAATATTCTCAATCTCAATTGAGGAAAACTGAAGAGGAGGCCAACTATGAATATCACTAATATTACTTTCACGCTCCCAGGGTTGGGTCTAAGATCTGTTATTTCCATAAGTTCAGACCTTGCATAGAGAAAGTAAAATATTTGCCCTCAGGAAACTGGTGTGTAAGAATGTTTCACATTCCTGATTAAGAAATCTCCTGGATGACTGGGAGACATTCCTCGATGCGTGAATGATAGTTATTATTTGTGCGTCGGGACAGGAGGGAATGTCAAAGTGATTTCAGTTAATAAAACAACTTTGTTTAGTCTGGATGTCATCTAAATTGTTATCTGATGGTCTTCTTTCCACAGTTATGCCCGCCCCCCTGCATTTCGATGGCCACGCACTTGTGTCATGGAGTGAGACCGATATTACCATTGCCATTCCCTGGTACATGGGTCTTATGTTTCGCACCCGAAAAAGTATAGGCGTTCTACTACAAGCCAGCGCTGGAGAGTTTTCCAAGATTAATCTTATGGTGACTATTGTGTTTCAGTAATCCACCATGTTCAATCTTGTTTTCCATGATATGTCTTTTTTAATGAAGCAGATAAATCAGACCTTGTTCTCATCCTTGTTTGTCTTAGATTTCTTACTTTGTGTTTCCAGGTGAGCAACAGACACCTTCGCTTCCAGGTGTTTCTGGGTGTTAGACGTGTGGCCCTCTTAGATTTTCCTCAGGTTTGCGTGGACGACGGTGAATGGCACCATGTGCTTGTCGAGCTCAAGAGTGGAAAAGATGGCAAAGACATCAAATATATGGCGCTTGTGTCTTTGGATTATGGCATGTTTCAGGTATATAATCTAGTATCTATATTATCAGGTATATTTATTTGTAGATCACCTACTGTAAGTCTGGTTCAAACACAAACAATGTTCAACTATGGGAATGTGGTGCTGTGTGGACTACAATTAAAACTTTCCAGTAACACTTGTATTATGTAGCCTATTAACTAACCATGAGCAATACATTTGTTACTGTATTTGTTAATCTTTGTTATCATTAGTTAATATAAAAAATATTTTTTGAAGCTAATTGCCAAAGCAACATTTGTAATTTGCATTTAAAATAACTTAAACTGAAAAAAAAAATATATATATATATATATATATATATATATAGGGCTGTGCAAAAATTAATTGCGATTAATCGCATCCAAAATAAAAGTCTGTGTTTACATAATATATTTGTGTGTGCTGTATATAATTATTTTGTGTATATAAATACACACAGATGCATGTATATATTTAAGAAAATGTGTTATTCATATATGAAATATTTATATTTATATAATATAGATTATGTATTTATATATAAATATGTACTGAATTTAAGCACAAATAATTCTTAAATATATACATGCATCCATAGGTATTTATTTATACAAAATAATTATATACAGCACACACAAATATATTATGTAAACACAGACTTTTATATATATATATATATAAATAAGAGTAACATGTACTTTTATGTATTCTAATTACACGCAATTATATCATATTTTCACACTTTTTACATCATTTGTAAAGTCTTCATAGACTTTCATGCTATGAACAACTATTAAAATAGTTTTTGTGTATTTTATTGTTATTTATATATTAAGTGTTGAAGCAGCAGTACAGTAGATTTAAGAATCCAGTGTAATAGTGTAATAATTAACATTTTTATGATAGATTTTCCATACATTTGCTGCAAAAGTAATCAATAAGAAAAAAATTGTGAAATCACCCTGGTTAAGTCCCTCTAGTTGAAAAAAACAAACAAAAAAAAAACAATAAAGGCATGTGGTTTGAGTTCTGATATTTCTGATATTGTTTTGATATATATATATAGAGGACAGTGGAAATCGGCAATGAGTTGCCTGGGCTTAAACTGAGAAACTTGTTTATCGGCGGACTGCTTAAGAAAGACGGCACTGTGCAGGGAGGATTTACTGGCTGCATGCAGGTAAATCTCACATACAAGCACATTTACTTTGTTTAAAGGTGTGTATTGTCTTATTCACATGGTTATTTCATGTGGTCACCTTATAGGGTCTACGAATGGGTGAGACCTCCACCAACACTGCCAACATCAACATACGACATGCGACACGAGTCCGGGCTAAAGACGGGTGTAACGTACCTGATGCCTGTCTATCCAACCTGTGTCCAACACACAGCCGCTGCGGGGACAACTGGGCGTCTCACACGTGTGTCTGTGAGCCAGGTAACACCAACAGTTCTACATAGGGACTAAAACCTTTTAGATTAGTTGTGGTTTATCATTAAAGCAAAAGGAGGACATACATAAAAAGCTTTGTTTATATGAGTAAAGATTTGAGTGTCTAGTTTTATGAATCTTCTATCTCTCTTTTCCTTTCCCCCAGGTTACTTTGGCAGAGACTGTGTGGATGCATGTCTCTTGAACCCTTGCGAACACACTTCCTCCTGTGTTCGAAAACCCAGCTCCAAACATGGTTACAGCTGCGAGTGTGGACACAATTTCTATGGCCAATACTGTGAGCTCAAGTGAGTATCTCTCCTTCTCCTTGGTTCATTCATTCATTCATTCATTCATTCATTCATTTTACTAAGGTTTAGGGCTCAAAACAAATCCCTTACCCAAAAGTTTTGCATGTAACTTGTCCTAAATTTTTTGTCGGACATGAATCTTGTCTCAGATTGTTATCTGTCATGTTATTATTGGAAGACATAGTTGGACTGACTTTCTTTCTTCTGTCGAACATGGAATATAAAATTATATTAATATTAATAATAATATTTGGAAGACTGTTTCAACTGTTTCTGTCCATAAAATTCATTGGACACCCCATTGTCTTTCATTACATGGCCACAAAGAAAAAAAAAACACTGGGACATTGTTTAAAATCTCTTTATTTGTGTAAGGTAGAAGAAAGAATGTCAAACAGTTTTGGAAATAATTGCAGAACATTCATTTTGGGTGAACTGTCCCTTTATGTTTAGATTTGGTTAGGATTAAGAAAATCGGTGGACTTTAAGTTAAAGCTCGGTGCGTGCTTAAACACGCTGACTGACAACAGCTTTATTGTCTGGTGGTCTGTTTCATGAACTGCCAAGGTTTTGTAAGTGGCGAAAGCTGTGATCGCAGATGCTGGCGGTATTTGTGATGGTATTGTTATGATGATCCTTTAAATCTGGCCTTTCCTTTAATTCTGATAATTTCCACATGTCCTTGACACCCACACTGTAACGCTTTCATTTATAATGCAACAAAGTAAAGTAAAGCTCCGACTGCTGGAATGATCCAGTAATTGGCGAGTGTTTCATCCACTAAAGATAAACTGTTCTTTAGCAGAATCTCTTGGGTTTTGAAAAAGTGAATTTTCTGTAAACTCCAAAAATTAGATGATAACAAATAAAAGAATTTCCATGAGAGGAGAAAGACTGAAATAATAGGATCAAACACTGTGTGTTTGAAAGAGTTTCCGTTCCCTCCTTTAACCATGAGAAGATTCTCTTTTCAATGATCACAAAGGAAGCAGGCTTAGAATGATGTATTGCTTTCACACAAGCAATTTCGTGTTTGCCTTGCAGTCAGAATACCCCGCTTTGATTTTACAGCCGAATTTTATGTCCGATTTCAAAGCAAATTCAATCAGTCTCAGTCCCCAAAATAAGCTGTTTTGAGTCTCATTCTGTGAAGTTTGTAGTTTAACCTGCATTATTGCATGATTTTATTTTTCTCTGTCCCCCTTTTCACTCTTTCTTTGACGTGTGCGCACACACACAGAGGGGATCAACCTTGTGCTCACGGCTGGTGGGGATACCCGACCTGTGGGCCCTGTAACTGCGATGTCAGCAAAGGCTTCAAAAGGGACTGTAATAAAACCACAGGAGAGTGTAGCTGCAAGGTATGCTGCAAGTGATCGCATGCTCCAAACTCTCAATATAATGCGCAGGAACTGACGGGAAACCACTGACTTCTAGTTGTACAATAATATAAATATAAACTGGACCATGTTGCTTTTATTGTATTAAAGCGTTAGTTTTAAATGAAAACTATCCCATAACTGGCACTCAAGCCATCCTAGGTGTACCTGTATATGACTTTCTTCTTTCAGCCCAACACAATCTGAGTTGTATTAAAAAATATCCTGGCTCTTCCAAGCTTTATAATGGGAGTGAATGGTACCTTGAGATTTTGAAACCCAAAAAAGTGCATCCATCCATCATAGAAGTAATCTATATATATATATATATATATAAAAATAAGTATCTTAATATACATTATTATATTTTGATATCAGGTCCAATTTTCTCCTCAATTTTTCAGGACAATTACTTTCGCCCTCTTGGTGGGGACGCTTGCTACCCTTGTGATTGTTTTCACCTTGGAGCGCATTCGCGGACATGTGACCCTGTAACGGGCCAGTGCGCCTGTAAGATGGGTGTGGTGGGCCGTCAGTGTAACCGTTGTGACAACCCCTTCGCTGAGGTGACAGTCGGGGGATGCGTGGGTATGTGGACTGGCAACCGGACAGGATTGCAATTTACTGTTTTTAGAGCTCATTACAAAACTGGTTACCAAATTTTCTTTTACAAAAAAGAAAGCTGTTTACAATTTTAGCTTACGTATGCATGCACAGTATGATGAAATGTAAGTCTAATTCATTAAAATCACAAGTAGAATAGCTTTCAAGTTAGCATGGAGTACCTGTATTGATTATGGGATTAATTGGAGAAGAAATAATAGCTCCTTAAAGAGATAGTTCACCCTAAACTTCTGTCATCATCATTTACTCATCCTCAAGTTGTTCCAAAACTATATAAATTTCTTTCTTCTGTTGAACACAAAAGATGATATTTTGAAGTATGTCAGTAAGCAAACGATTGATGGACCCATTGACTTCAGTTGTATTTGTTTTTCTACTATGTAAGTCAATGGGGCCAATTAACTGTTTGGTTACCCATTTTCCTTAAAATATCTTCTTTTGTGTTCAGCAGAAGAAAGAAATTTATACAGATTTGGAACAACTTGAGTTAATGATCACAGAATTTATTTTTTTGGGTAAACTATCCCTTTAAAAGCCCTTATCATTAGGACAAAGCAAGTATTAGTGACAGTAAATTTTGCCATACTGCCCTTTCTCTCCCACTCTCATTCCTGTTTTTTTTTTTTTGTTATCTAGTGGTTTATGACGGTTGTCCCAAAGCGTTTGAAGACGGTATCTGGTGGCCCCGGACCATGTTTGGTGGCCCTGCAGCCACAAACTGCCCCAAAGGATCCAGCGGTGAGTCTAGATTAATTATACACTCCTTAACTAAATCAAGAATTTACATAAACAACCAAAGTTTGGACACACTTCACTGAATTTGAAACATTGAATTTTTGTAGATAACTATAAAAAAAAAATTATAAGTATATAGTAATATTATATTTATATATAAAATATATTTTATATTTATTTTTATAAAATGTATATAACTGAATATATAATAATTGGGTTTAGCTCATTTAAAACTTTATAAACACAATTCTATATATTAAAATATACTAATTAATTTATTAACAAAACTAAGAAGATGTGTACAAACATTTGACTTGTATTATGTAGAAATTTTCATCATTTTATTTATTTATTGTTGAATGATTTATCGATATGTACACATATGATATGTCTTTTGACAGGCACAGCTATCCGTCATTGCAGTGATGAAAAAGGTTGGCTTCCACCCGAGCTCTTCAACTGCACTTCCCTCAGCTTCTCAAAGCTAAAGAAAGAGGTGTGTGACTCTTTTGTTGGTTGATTCAACTTGGAATTATTCTGCCACAATCCTAGAAGTGACCAGTGTGACTTCATTTGTGACTCAGAGTGAGGATCTTCATGCTAATTCTTCTCGAATGGACGGAGAAAGATCAAGAAGCCTTGCGGGGGCGCTGTACTCCTCCACCGAGCACGCGGATCGTCTCTTTGGAAATGACGTGAGGACTGCCTACCATCTGCTGGCCAGTGTGTTAGCGCATGAGAGTCTGCAGCAGGGCTTTGAGCTCACCGCTACTCATGATACCGATTTCAACAAGGTAAAGACCACAAAGCCTTCACACACTTCCAGAATCTCACAGTGTCTTTCAGTATCTTCACATTCAAGCTCAATCTAATGAGTTCTGCACCTCAGAGTATGATAAAAAAATTGTGAATTTTAACAATTGTTTTAAAGATAACTTTATTAGAACTCATTTTAAAAAAACAAATTATTAATTAATTGACATTAAAAGAAATTAGCCGACGATGGGTGGTTGTTGTTATACCGTATTTATGAACGTTACTCTTGTTTGTTGTGGTAGAACATTATTAAAGCTGGAAGTGCCCTTCTTGACCCAGTCAACAAGCAGCACTGGGAGAAGATACAGCGCTCTGACGGTGGGACGGCTCATCTGCTGCAACACTTTGAGGAGTACGCCAACACTCTGGTACAGAACGTGAGGAAGACCTACCTGAGACCCTTCACCATCGTCACTGACAACATGAGTTAGTATTGCGTTCTCGCTCCTGTAGCTTCATCTTGAGTGTTTAGAGTAAAAATATTGACCATTCTTCTTCATTTTGAAGTCGTTGCATTAGACTTTCTGGACACCACTGCGAACCAACACAAGATTCCTCGATTCGATGAGGTTACGGAGGTGTTCGCAAAAGAGCTGGAGTCATCTGTCCTCATCCCAAACCTGCTTTCAATACCGAAAAAGAGCAAAGGTTCTCACCTTGTAAACTTATTTCTTTATATTATAAGTAGTAGTAGTCTTGGAAATTAAACTAAACTTTATGTCGTATTAAACTACAGATGCTGTGACCACAGAGCCTCCAGCCCAGATTGCATCAACTGAGTCTTTCATCAGCATGGATGGATCAAATATTGTTGATCTAACACCGTCCGTTAAAAAAAGACGCCATGCAGAACAACCTGATCCACCTGCTGTTGTAATGGTGATGATCTACAGGTCTCTGGGACGTCTCCTTCCGGAGAGTTACGATCCGGACCGCCGCAGTCTAAGGTAGAACTTCAGCCTGGGATTTTACATACAAACAGATTACCTTGACAAGGATATGCAATTATATATCATATTCAAATTCCCATTGTTGCGTTAGCTGATCATTGTTTTCATTCTGATAAATGGCTGGTTTTAAAATATTCAAAACTAAATGCGACTAGTGAATTTAGACAACATTGTAATGTAAAGTATGTTAAATGGATATTCATTTTGTTATTCAAGATTACATTAAATTATTAGTGTTTTAAAGTGAGTGTAAAATTATGGCCAATTTAATCAAGGAAAATCTATAGAGGAAATGAGCACAAAACAATGAAACATCAAATATGTACGGAAGCCTGTTTCCATTACAAAAAAAAACGACTATTTATTCCATAATATCTCACAATTTAGATATAAAAGGATGTTTTATGACAGATAGTCAAAATTATGAGGTAAGAAATCCTAAATATGACAACTAATTATTACATAAAAGGTCATAATTATGAGATAAAAAGGCATAAGCATGACAAAAGTCGAAATTGTGAGTTTATATATATATATATATATATACATATACAATTTACAAACGGATGTTTTTTTTCTCTTCTTTTTCGTATGTGCTGCCTGGAAATGGGCTATAATAAATTATAAATATCAGCCAACACAGACAAATAAAAAAATTCTAATATCGGCCGATAACCAATATGGTACCTATAGATTGTGTTTCCCTAATGACAATATAAAGAAAAAAAATGATTTGATATATATTTGTTGCTGGAAATATATCTGGTGCTCTTCACATCTCCAGACTGCCCACTCGTCCTGTCATCAACACACCTGTAGTGAGTGTGGTGGTCCACAGGGACGGAGAAGCCCTCCCCACACCCCTCCAAAGACCCATCACCCTGAACTTCAGGCTCCTGGAGTCCCACGAGAGGACCAAACCTGTGTGCGTCTACTGGAACCACTCCATCCCGTGAGTCCTTAATGAATGTATAAAATATGTTGGGATAGCTCTGCTTATCACATCATAATTTTGTATTTATTGTGTGTCTTGTTTTTCTGCTCATATTTGATAGGGTTTCCGGTGGAGGCGGCTGGTCTTCTAAAGGCTGTGAGCTGGTCTTCAGGAACTCGACTCACATCAGCTGCCAGTGCAACCACATGACCAGTTTTGCTGTCCTCATGGACATCTCCAAACGAGAGGTTGGACACAACCAGCTATTTTTGTTTATATGGAATTTTGCTTGTATAGTTAGCTAGTATAGAACTAATGTTTCAATGCTGGTATCTCGTCCTTAGCATGGTGATGTTCTTCCTCTAAAAGTGGTGACCTACACCACGGTGTCCGCCTCTCTGGTGGCCCTCCTCATCACCTTCCTCCTGCTGGCCATTCTTCGCAAGCTGCGCTCCAACCTACACAGCATCCACAAGAACCTGGTGGCCGCCATCTTCCTCTCTGAGCTCATCTTCCTCACTGGCATCAATCAGACCGACAGTCCGGTGAGCAGCAGGCAGAGGAGCAAAACAATTGTTTTTATCTCGGACATTTCTGTGAGATACTAAACCTGTGTCTTTTCTGATTTGTAGTTTGTATGTACTGTTGTGGCCATTCTGCTACATTATTCGTACATGTGCACATTTGCCTGGATGTTTGTGGAGGGGCTGCACATCTATCGCATGCTGACCGAGATGCGTAACATCAACCAGGGCCACATGCGCTTCTACTACGCCATCGGTTGGGGGATTCCTGCTATCATCACTGGTATGAGACTCAGTTGCTCATTAAAAATGTTTAGTATAGGAACCCCCGCCCCCAAACCGAGCACCACTACACACTTGTAGCCAATCAGAAGCAGGGGGCGTGTCCTTTGTCCTTTCCTTGTCATTCATTCTTTATCTTCGCTTTATTTTTCTCAATGCATTATTTTGTTTGCTTCAGCTTGTATAAGGAGACATCCACTCTTGCATTGTGTTTTTGTGCATTTTGGGGGCGGAGCTATGAAGGGAGGGCTGTGTTTGTTTGGGTTGGTTTCAAATATCAACAGTGTTTCTCAGATATCACTTACTGTACCTTAAAATAGAGCGGTCAGACCCCCTAACCCCCCTGTGATTTGCATCTCGATTGTAAACTGTTGCTGATTATTTGTCTCTTGTCAGGTCTGGCTGTGGGTTTGGATCCTCAGGGTTATGGAAACCCTGACTTCTGCTGGCTCTCTGTCAACGACACTCTTATCTGGAGTATCACTGGACCAATCTCCATATTAGTGCTGGTCAGTTTAATCTAATTTAGCAGTGTAAATTTTCCTTTCATTTTCTTTTCCCAAATGAAGTGTTTGGTTTTGACTTAAACACATTTTTTCAACAGATAAATGCAGTCCTAATCGTGCTGGCAGCTAAAGCCTCATTTGGACGGCGCCAGCGCACAGAAAAGTCAGGAGCAATGTAAGTGCAGTGGGAGTTTGGTCAAACTGAACAATCCTGAAATACAGAAGGCCTGAAGCAGATAAAAGCCA
The DNA here is from genome assembly GCF_016745375.1 of Pimephales promelas. Next base: position 1,908,403 of record NW_024121865.1, on the reverse strand, counting down.
ATCTTGTTCAACATTCTTCTTTGCTCTTGTGCAGCTCTGCTCTTCGAGTGGCTTTCCTCCTACTGTTGCTCATCAGCGCCACCTGGCTGCTGGGTCTAATGGCAGTCAACAGTGATGTGCTTTCCTTCCACTACCTTTTTGCCTTCCTCAGCTGCCTACAGGTACATATGGTCATCTGAATAATGTACATTTTTGTCAGAACTTTTGTACTCCTTGTCTTATAAGTTCTTATAATGTCTCAGTGTTTAAAAATGTAAATTGGATTAAGAGCCAAGGTAAAGTAAACAATGCTGTATTGACATAATTTTCGGCAGTGTGTGTGTAGGCCTATATATTAGGGCTGTGCAAAAATTAATTGCAATTAATCGCATCCAAAATAAAAGTCTGTGTTTACGTAATATATTTGTGTGTGTTGTATATAATTATTTTGTATATATAAATACATATGCATGCATATATTTAAGAATTATTTGCGCTTAAATTCTGTATATATATATATATATATATATATATAATCTATATTATATAAATATAAATATTTTATATACGAATAACACATTTTCTTAAATATATACATGCATGTGTGTGTATTTATATATACAAAATAATTATATACAGCACACACAAATATATTATGTAAACACAGACTTTTATTTTGGATGCGATTAATCGCAATTAATTTTTGCACAGCCCTACTATATATATATATATATATATATATATATATATGGAAAATATAAGGTAAAATAAAGTAAAAAGATGGGATAAAAATTATAAAAATATAGAAATGAAAAATAGAATACAATCAAGTCCAGTTAAATATTAAATGGTCAAGTTGGATTCAATTTTGCATTATTGATATAACTCAATAAATAATTAAATAATTTTAATAATAATGATTCTGAATATTAATATTGTTGCTAATAAAAATAAACAATATGGAAATTAAAAAATATATGTACAAATAATAATACAATTATTAAAATGTAATTTTCAACATAATACAATGGAAAATAATTAATGGGAATTACCTAATAAAATATGGTTAATACAAACCATAATGGAATTGGATTGCTTAAAAAAATAGCCAAAGCTATTCTAGAAAATTCTAGACACAAGGTGACCAAATACAGTCTAGGGGAACTCATGTTAATGTAAAAAAAAACTCAGAAAATGAAAATGCCATGTCAGGGGACCTTTAAATCAACCAATGTAATTATTCAGTTATGAATTTTTCTTTCCAGGGCATTTGCATCTTCTTTTTTCACTGTATTCTCAATAAAGACGTGAGGAGGAACCTGAAAAGTGTGTTTACAGGGAAGAAAGTACCAGCTGAAGATCCCTGTACAACACGGGCTACTTTACTCACAGTGAGTTTGACCCAAAAAAAAAGTGAATTAAAAAAGTAACAATTCACATACAGGCACAAGAAGAAATGTTAACAGTGAATCTGTTCTTCTGTCGTTTCAGCGTTCTCTGAATGGTGATGTCTACTTGGAGGATGGAGGTCTGTACCGGACCTCCATCGGAGAGTCCTCTGTGTCTCTAGAGAACTCTGTTAGATCAGGCAAGAGTCACGGCAGCAGCTTCCTCGCGTCCACACTCAGGTAATACACCACAAGTGAATCATCACATGGGTTATATGGTAACACTTCACAATATGCTTTCATTTGTTGATTTATTTTAAGATACTTGTGTGAAAGATCTCCACACCTCCTCCTTATCCTCTTAAAACACGAATCATGTATCATCTGAACTTCTGCAGACCTTGGTGTTTCTCTCATATACGAATTTCTCCAACATTCCCTAAATATAAGGGGAATTATGACCTCATATGAACTCATTGACATATCTGCCTGCAGCTGTTTCACTAACATATTTGCACCAATTATAACCTGTTATATTGTGCGTAAACGTCTCAAAGGAGCATTCAGTTTTTAGGTCACTCCACTGAAAATCTTTAGATGAGACTAAGTATATTATGACTATCAATGGCCAAATTTATGATTCATATTTTTGTTTACCATAACTGACAGAGCCCTTCAGTATTGTAAATGGTGTCCTAATTCACAGCACTGTGTCATGTGTTACATGGATCACATATTGAATCTAATGTGCATTGATTCATCTCTCAAACGCTCATTCTACTTACTGCAAAACGTACCGGTAAGGCATATGACATTTTCAGGGAACATTTCATTAGCAAGTAAACGGAAAAAACCCTGGTTGTCATATTTGTGAACTTGCTGTCATCAAATAACTTTAGTGCGACTCCACAACAAACTCTTAATATGTAATACATAGTTTTAATGTTGTTTTCACACAGGGAGAAGAAACACAGCATATCGTCTAATGGTGGAAAAGTGGGACATGATGAAGGAGACTCGTCGCTCTTTTTCCATAAGAGTAAAAAGGCAGAAGGTGAGGGAAGATTACACTTAAAAACACAACACACACAGTCCATTGAAGGGACAACTGCTATCAGTTGCTTGTTTCTATACAGACTCAGATTCGGATAGTGAGCTCTCAGTGGATGAACACAGCAGCTCCTACGCTTCCTCCCACTCCTCGGACAGCGAGGATGAGGCCAGGCACTCCAAGACCAAATGGAATAACGAGAGAATGCCCATCCACAGCACTCCTAAAGGTGCCTGCGACCTCTTCTGTGACCTCTGACCTGCTCTTTTACATGGTTTATTCAAGCAAACATTTTTAAATTTGGATGTTAGATAACTGTACCCATGTTGTTCTGCAGTTGAGGCTGTGTCTGCGAATGGGAAGCAGTATTGGCCTGTGGAGCCGCCCACAGCCAGTGAAAGTGAGAATACGGAGGTTCCTGAGAAACTGCGGGTGGAAACTAAAGTGAACGTGGAACTTCACCAAGGGAATAAACTAAACCAAAATGGAGATGTGTCTCAAAGTGAGAGTCCACCCAGTCAGCCGAACAGCAACCAGCTACCCAGAAGAGGTGAGCGACAATATGAGGTCCTCACTGCAGAACATGAAATCCAGGGGGAGGAGTTGGATCTGGATCCTTACATATACCTAAACCTACCTATTTCCACCCCCTGATCCCTAACCCCACCCCTAATCCTACACATCTCTACCCCTTAGGTCTGGATCCAGCTCCGCCCCCTGGATCTCGTGTACTGCAACGAGGTGCTACATACATATATTTTAGATTTATTTATATCTTTAAGAGAATGAAACCATTTTAGTACTGTAAAACGCTTACATTAAATTGTATTTAATATATTTTTTAACATTAAAATACAATAATATTTAATAGATAATAATTATATATCTTATACCTGTGTGTGTGTGTGTGTATATATATATATATATATATATATATATATATATATTAGGCCTGTCAAATGATTAATCGTGATTAATCGCATCCAAAATAAAAGTTGTGTTTACATAATGTGGGTGCACTGTGTATAATTATTTTGTATATATGTATATATATATATAAATACACACATGCATATATATTTAAGAAAAAATATTATTTATATATAAAATATTTATATTTATATATAATATAAATTATAAAGAAATCTATATACAGTGTATACATGAAAATATTTCTTAAATATATACAAGCATGTGTGTGTATTTATATTATTTATATATATAAAATAATTATAGATAGTGCACCCACATATATTATGTAAACACAAACTTTTATTTTGGATGCGATTAATCGTTTGACAGCCCTAATATATATAATTATATAATATATAATAATAATATTTAATTTTATATTATATTATATTATATTATATTATATTATATTATATTATATTATTGCTTCACTTTTATTAGGCATTTTAAAGAACAAGATCACATACCCACCCCCACTGACGGACAAGAACATGAAGAACCGCTTGAGGGAGAAGCTCAGTGACTACAACCCACCCCAGATCCCCCGTAAGACTCCATCGGTGGGGTCAAACGAGGGCGTCCGCTTAGGAACCGTCATCGAGCCACCTCCATTACCTCGCCAGCCTGCGCTGAACGGGATGGCTGCGGAGCTCGGCACCAGCCACGTCTCCCTGGCGGACCAAGACTTCTATTCCGAGTGAGTTGGATGTCAAATGATGATCATCCTAATTTATTTGGTCACGTTCTGAATGTAACACCGCTCTGTATTTCTCTTGTTAGTGGCAGCAATGAAACTTCAATCTGAGTGTTCACTGTGAAGGACATTGAATGAACTGGAAGGGGTTTGAAGAATCAGTGTCTGTCTCCCTACAAGTATTAAAGCACAACATGGACCTGCTCTGAAGTTGTTTTTAGTATTTTCTAAAGGTTCGATTAATACAAATGGAGTCTTTGTGTCCCAGCAAGTTTTGCTGGATGAGGACTGAAAGTTTTCGTCGAAATGGATAAAGTTGTTCTGAAGCAACAAAAAAAAAGACTTTGATATTAATAAGCATTTGTACAGTTTAAACAGTCATAAACAGACGACTTATGATTTGTAAGTAATGTTTATAGTTACATTTTGTATTTTAGATTTAATAGGGTTGTTTTGTAAAATTGTAAATTAGGGTTTCATTGTGATGCCAATACTGATATTTATGTTTGACTTGTTCACTGTGGTATTTTTACAGCACTGTTTTGAATGTTTATATTGTTTTTTTTATATATATATTGTGCATTTTGCAGTTGTAGCTTAATTTGTAAATGTGTTGAGGTTTTCTTTTCCCCCCAGTCTCTTATGAATTATTAGTATGAAAATGTCCGTCGTTGGGTTCTGTATTGGGTTCAATGGGAAGTTTAAACTGATTTCCTCTAACAGTATTTTACAGCTTGTTCAGCATGTCTTAATGTCTCTTCCAGGGCTGTACATAGAAAAACAGTATTTTATTAAGTTTGCTCTGCATATAAATTACCATCAGAATCAAAGGATTCCTAAAGTGCCTGTCATGTATTATCTCTGCCAAACCTCTTATGTAAATAATATATAGATGGAGAAATTCAGGGACTATTTTGTTTTTTTACTCATGTTAAATTTCAATCTATGTGAAAGTGATGTCAGGTCAGTAACTACCTGTTATAGTTTAGAAGCATTTATTGATCGGTTGTCATTAACTGAACAAACAATATCATCACATTAAATGTGTATTCATGAAATACCTCTATTACTTGTCAGCTCGTAGACATTAGATTCCAGCATGTAAAATAAGGTATTTATATTTGTACTATTCACACTGATAATACATTTTAATGTTGTAAATAAATGAATTTTAAAAATGAAGTACAACTCTTTTGTATTATTTTGACATTTCCTTCAATTTCCATTACAGTTAAAAAATATTTGGGGGTATATGTGTTTCTTGAGCACCAAATCAGCATATTAGACTGATTTCTGAAGTATCATGTGACACTGAAGACTGGAGTAATTATGCTGAAAATTCGGCTTTGTATCACAGCAATAAATTACATTTGAAAAAAAAGGTCTTGTTATAAGAATTCTTGTAATTTTTAAATTTTACAGTTTACCAATGATACCATCACCTCCAAAAAGAAAACAAAAAAAGACTCTCATTGTTGATAGCCTAGTTTTGCCATTGTTTGATAAAGACTAAAATAAGCAAGTTAGTGTATATAAAATACGTACAAAACGAATTCCATTTAGAAAGAAAGGTTAATGTGAGATTATCATTATTATTATAATTTTTATTTTTTTCAAATGTAAACAAAATAAACTGTCGTTGAGCCCCACCTAGTGGACACACAATCAATCATCCAGCGATCAAGGCTAACTTGAACTGCAATGCAAGCACCCCAAAAAACGAGTCAAACCAGACCTGTTACATATCTGTCTAGACTTATATTCACGTCAAAACAAGTCCAATTAAAAAAAACATGTAGGCCTACACCCGCGCGTTAGTTTTCGCCCTATATGACGCATAAACTTTAAGCATGGATTGACAGAGTTATGGGATTAATGTCCTCACTTGTTGTTGTTGAGACACAGAAGTCCCTCTGTTGTTGCTCTAATGAAAATATTTTAAACACAGAAACTAATTTAAGAACGCTACCTTAATTCACGAAAAAGAATTAGTATTGCCTGATAAGAAGAGGCGACTGTCATTTATCGGCCCCTTTAAGAGCTTCTGTCGCTGTCATTGACGAAATTTCCTGGTGTGAAGTGAGTCTTGCAGAATATCAACAACAGATTGAAAGATACCCCGAATGATCGCATGCGATTCTAATCCGCAACAACGCTGCAAATAACATCTGACAGCTAATGGAGTCACATTGGTAGATCAATGTGTCTGCTTAGGCATTTTACGCAGGATTTCTCATCGAGCTGGTAGCAGGTGGCGGCGGCGACGGAGCGGGGCGAAGCTCGAATATTCATGCCTTCCTGTTAATGAAACTTAAATACGGATTCCGTGCAAGGTGGGTAAGAAACTTTCTAACCCCTTTCTGGTTGTTAATCCCACGGCGGGCGGGGCGCGTGCTACAATGTATCAGACTGAAGAAGCTTTTGTTATATTGTTGCGTTCGAATTCGAAACCTCTAACTCATTACAGCGCGAGCGAATGTGCCACATTGTTTGTAGTTTTGTGTAGCCCAGCACGTTTTCTGGACATATGTCTATTTCACGCTATTAATTAATATATTATATGGCTTTATGACAACCATCCCTTACTGTCAAGACAAGGTAAGAAAATGATTTTAAATTTTGTGCACGCACACGAAAGCCGCCATTCTATACGGCATCGATCTATAAGATGTTCCATAGTGACGAAAGGCTTTTTAGGTCAAGGCATTAGTCGGCAATCTATTGATGGTGTAACTGTGTCAACCCTCGATGTTTTATTGATGAGATCCAACTTGAACTACACGGGGAGGTAATGAAGATGCAGAATGCTTGGGATAAAGCAAGCATTTCGTTAACAAGATGCTTTTTATTATTTAACAGGGTATTTCAATGAACGAGGAAGCATGTTAAAAAGGCGCTAAACATTGCTGACAGCTACAGTAAGGCTGCGGAGGTTCTGACAATAGGGGCGGATGGTGTTTGGAGGAGAGTGACTACAATGCCAGTAAAGGCGCTGTAAAGGGAGCACATAAGATCAGCCTGGCCGCTGGATAGTGAAACGGGCGTCGGTGTTTACCTATGATGTAATTGTAATATAGAATTACAATAGAGCCTCTTGAATGGAATACAACAGTCATGGAACGTTGTTTTGTTTTCTTTTATAACGCATTTTGTCGTGTTAATTGTATATTCCCATTAGGAAACGTTCGCAAAATGTTGGCTAATGTTCTGACAAGGTTCCTAGTTGGGCAGGACAACGCGAATCGTTCGGGACTACAACGCGTTTTTTCCCTGATTTTGTGATGTCACAATGTCACTCATTTAAATAATCCATAGATGGCAAACTGACATTTAATCAACGTGGAAACAACGTTGATCTGGCATTGTTTTGCTCATCGAATTAACGTTGAACGAACGTCAGACGCGCCATTCTTCAAAACTAACTGAAAATTGACGCAATTGGTTTGATTTCCTAATGTTGAAACGATGTTGATTTCAAGTTGATTTTCAGTTAGTTTTGAAGAATGGCGCGTCTGACTTTGGATCAATGTTAATTCGATGACCAAACAATGCCAGATCAACGTTGTTTCGATGTCATGCTTCCACGTTGATTCAATGTCAGTTTGCTATATCCTGCCCATGGAATAGCAAAAAAGGGGGCGAGGCCTAGTCGAGCTGCGTTTTGTTGCCATGTCGAAGAGATGCTGTTTTTTTTTCCACCCCAGTTCCAAAACCCCTTTGTTTGGCCTTCTTATAGCGGACACATTTAAAATATTAATTTTTAACACTTTCCCTGAACATTTTAAACCCTTGCGTTTATCTGTGTGCTGCAAATTTTACGGAGAACAGCTTCCAGAACCTCAGAGAGTACAATGCTAGCTACGCACAAAAGATGTTCTTTGAAGACGGAGATAAGTTACCACTTTGTCGGGGCAAGCGGTTTATAAATCGCAAAGTATGCTTTAGTATTTGTTTGAAAATGCCCCCTGTACCCGCATTCACGCTTCCTAGTAACTCCAATAATAAAGTTTACTTGAAGTAGTGAATGAAAACGAGTGAGTGAATTCGGAACGAGTGAGTGAATTATATCCGAACTATATAGAAGTTTTATCCAAGCGGCAACCTCCCCGTCCCTCTCTTGAAACCAACACGGAAGTGAATTAAACTGCAATTCATCAAGTGGCCACTTGAGGCTGGCAGCAAAAGTGTGTCATATCTGTATCTCCCCCATGTTAAAATGCCCAACTTCACAGCAGAAAAAAACATGTTTACAGCCTGGTAGCAAATAGATGTTTTGGTCTATATAGCTAATTTTGCCCTTCATGACGACTGTGAGGGGGGTGAATTTTTTTTACAACTAATCCGTTTAAATTATATTATGCCTTAAATTACTCAAAAATACTCAAACATGACATTTAATGTTGTGGCTTTCATCATCACTATTATGTTTGTCTTCTGAATATTTTTTTTTACAGAATCAAACATTTGAGATGTGGAAGTTTCTGAAATTTTAATTAAACCTAAAAGGTGCCTCAAAATGTGTTGCACCAGGTGTCATTTTTAGGTAAACTTCCTTTTAAAATCATTTTCTTATACTATGAAACATAAGAGAGGAAAGGAAGTTTAACTTTAGGCCTTATGTAGTACTCTTTCACAAGCAAAGCTTTTATAGAAAGTGATTAGTTGTCACACCCTGTTATAATTTCTCCTAAAATGCTGCGTTCTTATGAGTTTAAACATTGTAAATCTGACAAATGGGTGATTAATGCCATCCGCAGATATATTTCCGTTTCCCTCACGAGAGCTGCTTGAAACGTCTGCTTTATGTAAAAAAAAAGCCCCTTTCTAATTCACAGGAAGCCAAAATCAGTCTGCTTAAAAACAAGACGACTGGTGTTAAACCTCAGTCCTATCATTATCATGTACAGCATGTTGTCTGAGCTCTGGAAGTGAAATTAGAACTGGGTTGGAGGTTTTGAGTGTCTAGGCACGCATACGGCCGCTTTGTTCCCAGGCCTGCTTTGTTTGTTGTAAGGTCAACTAACTGCAGGGAATGCAGAGTTTGGATCACCAATGGCATTATTTTGTGCCCCACTCTGGGCCTTTGGTTCCTGGAGAGGTTTTTTTTTTTGTATAAATAATCCAGTCACATGTTTTAACCTCAGCATTCTCAGGGAATGTTTGTAGATGCAAAGAGGTGTTTAAGACATTGCCTGAGGAAGAGCACAATAGTTCATGACCTGCTTCTTTCCGTGAGTTTAACAGACAAGTGCTCCGTTTCCAATAGGTAGTAATTGGCACTTATTAAGGTTAAAGATCAAAAATGTATATTATGTCACCATTTACTCACCCTCATGTCATTCTAAACCTGTATGACCTTCTCTCTTCAGAGGAACACAAAAGGAAACATTTTTAAAAATGTGCTGATTGCGTTTTTTTCTATAGAGTTACAATCAACGTGAGTGATGCGTTTTCAAGCTTTGAAAAGGATGCAAAAGCCCCATAAAATAATATAAAAACGTGGTTATTAAAATGTTTATTCTAAGACCATGTGTTAGTTTTGTGTGAGGAGGAACTGATGTGCTGTTATTAAGTAAAACAATTAAAAATGATTTGATGTATTTCAATGTATAAAACTTAAACTTTAAATTAAGTTTATTAAGTTAAATGTCAAGGTAAAAGTTATTTTTTAAGTTTGTTTTAAAATTGTTTTAATTTTTAAGTTGAAGTACTAAAAAGGCTCACTATAATCATTTTCATTTATAATTTTTTATATAAAAATCTTAGAGCTACTGTAAATAGAAATATTTTTAAAAAATGAATGAATGTCAAAATCACAACAAAATTACTAAAACTAAAATGAAAACTGAAAATTTATGTAAAAAAATATATTTTTAGTTAAAATTCTAGACTATACCAATAAGACAATAATTGTTTTAATTTGTATGGCCAAATGGTTGATTTTAACATTCAACATAATTTTGTCTAAATTAATAAAAATTCGAGTTTTTAGATTTTTTAGATTTTTTAAAACTCATTTTTAGATTCTACAAGTGAATCTAGGCATCACAACATTATAATGCACTGTATAAAAGTTTGCAATTAGTGTTTTTAAAGATTAATTTTTGTTTTAAAGTACCATCATTTAACGCTCACTAAAAGTTGGTGGAATTGAGCATGCACAATTGAATATCCAGTACTGACCATATATAATTACAGATACAGTCTTTACAGTCTTTTCATTTCACAAATCCTGTCTATATGATTCGTTTACTGAACTCATATAGATTTTTTTAATGCATGGAGGTGAGTAACTTTTACTTATCATCATGTCTGGGTTTCCTCACACTTCAAACTGGACAAGGGTCTCACAATGGGCCAAAACGGCCGTGAGGATCATGGCGCCTCTACCTCTGACCCACATACTGTACATGTGAAACATGAACAGGGTGCTGGGCCACACTAGTCCCACATCAGCTGATCTCTTTGAGATTGTAGCAATTTCTCACAGCAAATTCAAGCTGCCCAGTTCACAGACCTCAATACCCAGTCCAGAGAGACTATTATTGTGTAAGCGAATGACAGTCAGTTGCAGGAGCTAAGAATGGCTGGCTTTGTCTTACTCCGCTTCTGGATTTCACTTGGACAATAATATGAAGAATGTTTCTTAAAAAGTGTAAATATTCGTATCTTGGTACTTTCCATATTCAGTTTGTGCAATGAACATATGAAAAGCCAGAACTTTTTCTAAATGAGAATGCATCTTATCAGGATGATATTGCGCAATTGTACGTTTCTTCATCGCTGCACGGTTTCATGTCAACACAATGACTTAGAAGCTGCTTTTGTCCCTACAGGGTTGCCAGCCGCCATGTTAAGATAAAGACACAGATCTCTGTGTTGAACATGCTAAAGCGTCTGGATAAGATAAGGTTCAGAGGACCGAAGCGAGATGAGTTCCTGGACCTTGCCGAGTCCCCCAACGCATCTGATAGCGAATGTAATGACGACGTCCCAATAAAACAGCGGAGCTCTATCAAAGACACAGAAGAGCAGCGAGACCCTGTAAGTGACGTTCCTTCATTTGTGGGAATATCAAGGGAGCATCTGTCAGAATGTGCTGAAGATTTCTTTTCCTTTTTTAAACTTGAGTGTTTTTTCTCTGTAGAAAAATGTAGAGATGCGATATGATTGTGAAATAAGCCATTTCGAAAAGGGTGCAGACCTCTATTTTGAAGAATTCATAACAACAGTCCATAGATGCATACACTAGATGTCACCTTGGCTACGGCAGTTCATTAGAACGAATGCGTCATTAGAGCCGCCATCTTGGAACAGGAAGCCCCTCCACTTTAATGCGTCAGCGTTAATGTAGACACAGGTCTAACGGATATAAAATCACCATAAATCCTCATGAATGCGATTTTCTTGTTTTTATGGGTTCATTCCAACAGTCAGACATGTATTTATCATTGATTACCATCAATTAATTCGAAGTAAAGGCAGAGATAGCAGCGTTGCCTAGCTACTTCCTTTGACAACACCCCTGTTCCAAGATGGTGGCGGTTTTGACGCATGCTTAGAACCCCAAGGTGACGTCTAGTGTATACATCTATGACAAGAGTCATAAAAAACCATTCAGTTCAAACCCCACCAAAAAAATCTATTTTAATTTCTTTATGCCCATTCCTTTTTTTTAAAATGATTAATTGATGCATGTTATTCAAAAATTGATTCTTGATCTTTAATTACTTAGGCTGTGCACACTATTGGCTGTTTTCTCACCTTTTTCTTTGTTGTGTGTTTTTGTTATTGAAAGGAAATGTATATTACATGTCAGCGCTGTTGGGTGGAAACCTTGTATCTCCAAAAATGGAAAAAATACAATTGTGGCTTTATACATGGCCGTACACTTTCATGTGGCATTTATATTATTAACAATTTACCAAAATCAAGCGCAAATGGAGTTACAAGGTTGTCGACCAGCAAATTTCAGAGAATTTTGGACATGCGTGTTTTGTTCTTCATTTAAATGGCCGCGTCTGAGACTATATGTGCATCTCATTACGTTTTCATCAACTTACGATTTTTAACATTTTTAGGGCTGTGAAACGATTAATCGCGATTAATCGCATCCAAAATAAAAGTTTGTGTTTACATAATATATGTGTGTGTAGTGTGTATAATTATTTTGTATATATAAATACACACACATGCATGTATATATTTAAGAAAAATTTGTTATTAATATATAAAATATTTAGATTTATGTATAATTTTAATTTTGTATAAATATATATATAAACTATTTACATGCAAATATTTCTTAAATGTATACATGCCTGTGTGTATTTATATTTACAAAATAATTATACACACTACACACGCATATATTATGTAAACACAGACTTTTATTTTGGATGCGATTAATCGCGATTAATCGTTTCACAGCCCTAAAAATAATTTCTATAAAAGATATAAAAGATGAGGCTGTTTTAAGAACCACTGTGCTAGACGGAGACACTCTTTACCGCACCTCAAATACATCAAGCATTAGTCTTTACATATATAATGTTTCCTTAGTAAACACTACTTATTCAAAGAACCAGTTCTTTATTGACCCTTGCATTGCAAACAAGCAGAGACTGTTCAAACTGTATGCGACACTACATTCAAGATTGAGACAGGTGAAGTTGAGGCTTTAGTGACCGGTTTAGTCGCAAGCTCTTTTTAAGACTTTTCATCGATTTAAATATTTTCAAAACCCACAGACAGACATAAAGGGTGACCAATAGTAATGTTTTATGGAAAATAAAAACTACGATATTCATCTCGCGACGCTCTCAGCAGTGTGGGTGGAGTCAGGTTAAACACCAACTGTTTTTTGTTTTTATGTTTTGGCGTTAACTGATTATTAAACAAATATTAATTTTGAGTTTAATGAACAGATTGTTAATAATAGTAATAAAAAAGTATTCCCCGTCACTTGCTTCCAGCCTGTATTTAATTCCTGTTCTTTGCATTGCATGAAGAGGCAGACAGCAGATTCCCAAAGGACTTTCAGCCCAAACATCCATTTGCTTCACTGTATTTCTTTCTGTAAATGACCTCTTCCTGTTGTTGCAGCTGAGATTTCCCTCCATCGTTCACACCCAGACATCCAAATCCTTCTAGTCTAAAAAAAATCTCAAGAGTTGCTTTGTAAATCTGCAGTATCTTTTCCTGTGGACGTTTGTTTCTAAGCACTGACCTTTTACATTAAATTTTACAAGAAAAGAACGGCCTTGTCCAATCACGTTTTCAAAGAAATTGCATTTGCTGCTTATAATTTGATAAGCACTGGAAAGCTCACCTACGAGAGCCGCTTATGAGCTGGTCACCATGGTTACAGCTGCCGCACTGGCGTCCGGTTGGGTACTAGAGCCGTAATTTGTTGAATCCTGTTGTTGCTGAACTTCTATGTTCATGATGATGCTGGAGCACAAATCTGTGAAATGTCTTTTACTGGACTCCTAATGGACACTCATTTATTAGACCAGAACATGGCCAGATTCCGCATTTGTTCAAGCAAAAACTGTTGTTGTTGTTTTAATGTACTGAGCAGTTTTGAGATTTTGGACCATTTGGCTTTTCATAGCATGTTGATTCAGACTAGTATTGTTGTCATTGCGGTGAGCCTTCATGAACTTCTCTTACTGATTTTCTCCAGGCTGGTTCAGGAACTCTCACCACGTCTGCTGCTCTCAACCAGGACTACAAAATGTGTGATTCAGACCGACTCAATGAGGTCAAAGGTCACCTGGAGATAGCCTTACTGGAAAAGCACTTTCTTCGTGAGTAACCCAGAAAAATTCTTGCAGATTTCCTGTTTTACATGGTTGCATGGTTTTAAATGATCATCACTGCTCTCCTGATAAACATCCTATTCTTTTCTGTGGGATTTCATACTTTATCACTGTGTACTGTCTGCATACTCAGCAGTGTTTTAAGACGGCTGTCATGGAACTGGTTGTACATTGATCCTAATATGACTAGCACCCATTTTCAGCAAGTCAATTAGGACTGTAAATTACCTAATTAATATTCATGAGACAGGTGATTCATATTTATTAATAATGTAATCAAAGAATATTATATATTTATATGCGGTCTTTGCAACCTTTGTTATAATTATAAATATTTAATTCTAATCTATTATAGTATATTATTGTTATAAATATTTATCAACATTTCATTCAACACAGTTCACAGTTCCCACTGAGCTTGTTGCAGTGCATTTAGGGATTGCATGCTTACAACCACACCTATGATACCTTGAAATGCTTTTGGATATTTATATATTATATATATTTTGAACATATTCTCAGATGCTTGTTAGATACAGCTCTTCAGGAAAGTGATTTGTCCTCCCAGACCTCCAGATCTGCAGTATATCTCAAGCTAAATGGGTGATGTCTGACTGTGTTTGTGGATTTATCACCCTGAGCAGTGGAGTGAGATCATTCTCATTAGGACTGGAGCTGCCTGCAACTTACAGCGATAAACCCACCATGTATACTGCTGATCCATCTCACCTCTACCACTTTTCAATTAGTGAGACTTTCAGAAGCAGAGATTAGCCCTCCACTGGGGTTCATACACACACTCGCACACATACATCAGACGTTTTCTGGAGTAGTATCATCTTTTTCTATATCTTTAGATTTTTCAAGCATGTTGAGGCATTATAATCTTTTGTTTCCCATATGATAATTCAGTTTTCCGTTCATAAAATTGGCTTAAAGGAGAACTCTGGCGCAAAATGAACCTTTGGTCTAATAAAACATTGGTACCTAGTCAACCGTTTTCTGAGATTTGTTTTCATGATAATTGGAAGTAAAGAGTTTTATCTCTAAAAACTGTTTAGCGTATGACGCTAAGAATGGGGGCATTAACTAAGTAAAAAGAAATCGCTAGTTTATACCACTATCAAGGCACACAGTAACATAATGAGGCTCCATACATGCAAAACGAAGCATTGAGAACTTTGTAAGTGTACAGACCGTTTAATAAGAAGATACTTTATGAAGACAGTTCACTGTATGGACCCTCATTATGTTACTGTGTTAGTGTTGGGCTATTTTGAGCCTCGTTAGTGCTAACTAGCGATTTCTTTTTGCTTATTAAATGCCCCCATTACTAGTGTTATACGCAAAACAGTTTTTAGAGATAAAACTCTTTACTTTTGATTATCAGGAAAACAAATCTGAAATCTCAGAGAACGGTCGACTAGGTACCAATGTGTTATTAGACCAAAGGTTCATTTTGCGCCGGAGTTCTCCTTTAAACAGAACATTAGTTGTGTATTATGAGGTTGGTTTGGAGTGTCCGGCCTATTTTTAGCCCCTGTGTTTGTATTTGTATGTATGTGAGCATGCGAATTGCCCTCGAGCACTGCAGTACTGGAAAGCAGCAAAAGGTCAGACCTGGGCTGCTAAACTGCTGCTACCCAAAAAAGCAGACTGGACTTTATTAATAGTTTGTTACACAACAGAGCTTAAAAAAGGGGGAAAAGAGACCTAATGGCTTAGTAACATGGTGTAGAGGTGATTTAAAACTGTGAATGATGCTGCTGCAAGATTTTGAGGTAAGGTCAAAGATTTGGATGCTCTTTTTGTGCCTCTTCACTGGACTGTTCTGTAGACCTGGAAATGGGATCTAATTGAATTGTATAATATAAAATAAGGAAATATATATATAATTTTTCAATCAAATATATGATATATCAGTGCATTACATTGCAGTGTAGTTGTACTGTTAACATTTATGACTGAAATGAATAAGTCCCAAGAGCTTTTGGCCAGTTAACTTGAGTTTTGTGATGTTGGTAAATGCCGGAGTCCAGTAACAAATGGTCTTAAGACGTAGCTTCATACTTCAGTTATCATCCCTAATATCACTGTTCTTGGATCATATGGCGTGAACTCTTTGGAAGCTACAGCTGTCAGTTTTACAAATCCTTGCTCCGTCAGAACATACACCATGTCAACATGAAAGACTTTTATCGCTAAAGTTTTGTCGAAACTTTCAAACATATCGTACTTCCTCAATCATTTATTTTAATGATTTTTTTTCCCATTCAACTTTCTGGAGGAAAACGGTGCTCTTGCATAACATGAGTAGTTCACGTACAGTATTCATTACATCAGATGACTCTATGATGTGCTTGCATTGGTCCATGGTTTTGTGTAGCCTTTACCATTGTGTTCATGGTCTTTTTGGCAGAGACTGGCAGGGCTGATTGTGTGAACTATGTGAAAGGATGCTGTCAGCCAGAAAGGCTTTCAAATGCTTAATTGCTTTAGTGTAAATGGGCCATTAGACATTATCATTTTGTTTTCTAGCTTTTTTTTTTTTTTTGCTCCAGCAAGTTGACGTGAGCTAAGGCTGAAGTTCAGAGAGGGCAGTGAGACGGCACAGCTTCAGTGACGGACAGTGGGTCGAGATCCAATCTGGAAAACACATTGAACATGTCCTTATCAAGCCATAAAAATAGTTTACATTTCAAGTTCCTTCCGCATTGTTACTGCCTGGACAATGTGCTGATTGCTTATGGGATAAGTAATTACTTTATCATTTAATTATTAACTTTTTAAAAATCTGAGTTTAAATGATTCATAAATTCCAAACGCACACACACACACACTTTTTTAATCCATTTGGTGCTACTAGTGGCACAGAAACGACACCTTCACCTGAGTGTAAAAGTAACCAAAGGACATTTTCAACTCAAGCAACTCAATGTTTAAACACTACATTAGGTTCTATTACATTTCCTTGTTGACTAATGGGTTATTGGTTTACAGTTAGTTACCATTACGTTTACAGTAAGTGCCGTTTAAGTTCAGGGTCTCATCTGTGTGGTGCAACATTGTGACAAAAAGTGCTTGTAGCATGGCAAAGATTAATATCTGCTTACAAGATTATTTCTGCCACAATTTCCCTGGAACCGTAAGTGAGGTTGAGTTTGCATACCAGCTCATACAATGGCACAAATCTTGCAAATGTTTCCAAAGGGATTATTCATGTAAAGCTCCTAAACATTTGCTTTGCACAACATGTTACAGAGGATTAGGATATCTGTAAGTATTCTTTGGTTTGTTCTTGTTCTTTATTATGAATTATACTATGATTATTGATATTATTTATACTTTTGTTCAGCTAGATCTAAATTTGCTTGCCTTGACACTCCAAACACGCTGTAAAGTGAAGAATGGCATCATGATTATAAATATTAATTTCGATCTATTGTTTTATCACTGTGAAACAGCTTGCTCAGTCCCTCCGTCCGCTAGCTCCGGGTTTAGCGACGGCCCCTACGGTCTGCACTGATCATCTGGATTCAGATGTCTTCTCTTTTAGCACACCTGCCCTTGAGTCAGCGGCAGGGGGTCTTTATCATGACTATAGCGCCTCTGCGGGAGACTCAGGAACTGCTGAATTATAGATGAAGATGGGCTTGTGTTCCAGGCAACCTTGAAGCAGGCATTGTGCGCAATAGAGAGCAGGTGGAAAAACTACTCGATTAGGGCTGTTGTGCATTCCAGAGGAAAAAGGTTTTCAGAAAACATGCTCTTTGTTAGAACTGTGAGAATTTATTTTCGTCTTTTTAGATCAAGGCCGATCCGTCTCTGCCATCAGCTACATGTTTGTTTGACTCGAGAATCATTAAGTTCTCTGACATTGAGGATGAAGTGTCTTGAATCTGCTGAGTGTCCTGTCCTGTGAGAGAGCTTAATTTAGAGTCATCTTTGAGATTTAGGATGGGATCCTGTTATCATAACCCTCTGGAACAAGTTCAATTCAGCTATAGAGCAGCTCTACAGAAGACATTATCTACAAGTGTCATTATTCAGCTCAGTTCACGTTTTGTTCTGATCTGATAGTATCAGTGCAGTCAAATAAATATTACAAAATATTACGTGTCCCCAACTAAGCAAGGAAAATAGAAATCAAACTCCATCAGGTGATTGAAATTGAGAAAACTAACAATGGGAGAAACCAGGCTCAGTCGGGGAGGCAGTTCTCCTCTGGCCTAGATGAACATTTAGCCAGTCATTATTGCAAAATAAACCTTAAGAGAGTGATACAAGATCCTGATCGTGCTGCCAGGGTTTATTTTGCAACAACGACCAGCTGACCCTTTGTATCACAGCTATTTGACATCTCTAAGACCTCAAGCTTGCTGAAGGATTCAAGTGAAGTCAACAGCAATCTCCTCAGTCCTTCAATCATGCCATTGAACTGTTTTTTCTTTATGTATTGCTCACAGAGGAGGAGTTGAGGAAGCTACGAGAGGAGACAAATGTCGACACCCTGAAGCAGGAGCTGGAGAAGGAGAAATTGAGAAGAGCCGATCTCGAGCAGAAAATAAATGAAATTCTCAGATCCAGGTATGGGAGGTGATGCTTTCCACAGTATAGAAGTTTCCCTCAATAACATTTGTCACATCTATAGTAGATCACATACTTAATAAATGTTCAATTTCTATATTTATTTGTTGTTAACACTTTCTAAACAATAAGTGTGCTTGGTCCAGACTTGAAGATTCACCACCCCCACCTCCACCTCCAAAGCCACAAGTCCCTTCAGTCAATGGAACAGGTAACGCTTAGTTTGTTCTCCTTTATAGATCTAGAGGTCTTGAGACACACTTGCGTTCAAATGGAAATTGATCTCTAATAGCAATACATCATCATAATCACTTTTGCCTGTTGCTGTTTTGACTCAAATCATTGTTCATTTATGGTTTTTATTTATTTTACTTTCCACACCATCTCTTTTGTCTAATAGAGTACTTTTTCTGTAGCACTGAGGCTGTTAGGTAGTTGTTGTCAAATATGTTAAATAGTGGTTCATACTTGGATTTAGATTTTTCAGCATTTGATCTTCTTTTATGCATTATTATTATTAGAAAATGTATAACTAAAGCCCAAGTATACTTCCATGTAATTCTCGTCATCAGGAGGGTCCCAATTTTTAGTTTTTGCTCAGACAGTTCGCATATAACATTGCATGTGCGAGTGACTTCAGCACTTGAACAACATCTTTTGGCCAAATGAGTATCCTTCGAAAGGCGAAATGCAGATTATTTTCAGGCCTTAAGCAAGTCTTATTTCTTAATAACAAAAAAGATATTCATTCCATCGTAATCTTGGATGTGTTTTGCTCAAAAATGCAGCTTTTATTGGTGAATGCATAATAACTAGTGGTCACATGATTACATGCAGTCTAGTCCTAAATAAAACGTTTTTAAATTTTGCTATTTGTGTTTTCATATGAAGATGTTTTGGATGTGTGTTGTGTAATTACTAGCTGCGGGAACACAGTCCCTCATTAAGAATAATCCGGATTCATCAACATTAGAACGATAAGAATAAATTGAATTGGACACGCACCTATCCTGCCTGAAATTGTGTGTGGCAATTTTAGTTCTGTGCGCTAAATAACACTTTATCAGTGATTGAGAACCAGTGCCCTCATTTTTGAGTTCATTTGAGGAACACGATTATAGTTTATCCATCGCTTCAACTGATTGATGGCGGATTTTTAGCTTTTGTCTTTCATGCTTCAGATATTTTGTTATATCGCATTTCATTCTTTTATTTGACATCTCTTGAAATGGCCCCAAAAAGGCCAAACGAGGCTTCCTCCTCATTTTCACAACATACGATATTCCTGAATGTATCTCTGCACTGGAAGTGTCACTTTCTATGAGCCGTTTGTCTCTTTTAGATCTTTGTGATAATGCTCAATTGAATTCTGAGAATATTGCAGCCCTTTTTTATGTTTATATTGTGAATCAGTTAAATGTCTGTTATGCTGCATTGAAGTGTTATGCTGTTTTAGGGGACAAACAGAAGGAGACCTTAAGATCTCGGCTGTGGAAATGGGTCTATGAGCGCTTTGGTGTTTATATCGAAGACTTTCGCTTTCAGCCTGAGGAGAACACAGTCGAGACTGAGGAACCACTAAGTGCTAAAAGGTGACCAGCCCAAATAAAGTCTCGATTAGTTTGGTTAGTTTACAGGTTTTGAGGGGAGGTTGAATATATATATATATATATATATATATATATATATAGGGATGGTGAAGGGTATGTGATGATGTGGGGATATTTTAATATCAGGATGCATATTATCCTGGATCCATGAAATAACTGTCCTTTAAAAATAAAAATCTGCCTGCCTCTAAGGGAATTTAACATAGGGGTGTCCTGACTTATGCACCCTGTATTTTAAGGAAGAACATTTATTTATTTATTTATTTATGATACATTATACATACACAAAGAAAATTGGTGTCCTTAAAGGTCGGATTTTCCCTAATTTTTGTAATTGAGGCTTTAAGAGCAATTTCCAAAAGATGATTTTTATTTTATTTTATTATTCCTCTTTTTAGGCAACTTTAGCATGGGTGTCCAAACGTATTCACATCACTTTATACATATGAAACTTAAGATTTAAAGATATTTGTATATAAATATTAATATATCTTGTATATAAACACATTTTTCTTAAATGCATATAAATCTTAAATTTCATATTTTATCCAATATATTCAATGAAAATGTACTGACTGCATAATAGGAATGACCTGGATGTAATTGAATGCTAGGGGTGATTAAAACCATTTTGAAATCTGTTTTTATACCTTTTTTTGATTGAATATTTTCTATTTCTTAAATTGTTGCAAGTGTAACGTGCTGGATAGGACATTCAACTGGATGCCGTTATACGCAGTCTCAATTTTCATGCTATTTCTGGCTTTATAATTTCACCCTCCCAACGGATCTCATTAAATAATTAATTTTCTTTTCTCCTCTTTGCAGATTAACTGAAAATATGAGACGACTCAGTAAGTGTTTTCATACTGCAGCCCAAATAAAAAAAACCTCCAAGCCATATCGCTAAATATTTTAATGGATTGCAGCCCCATTTTAATTCCCATCACCTCTGCTGTGTCACGGCCATGAAACTGACTGTTCTGGTCTGTGTGTTTTCAGAACGGGGTGCTAAGCCTGTAACTAACTTCATGAGGAACCTTTCTGCCTTATCCAGCTGGCACTCTGTCTACACGTCAGCCATCGCCTTTATTGTGAGCACAGCCCACCACCCACACAAACCCCTCAAACACGATTCATCACTGTTTATGTAGCCTCCCAGTCCAAAGTGTCTGTTTTACCACCATAATTAAAACAAATAAAGCTCATTGTCGTCTGCACATCGCCCGATTAGGAAAAGCCCCGCCTCAGGTTAAACTAATCTGTTACATGGTTTAATGTGTATTAGGTCAGTGTGATAAAAGTTGGCTGATCTTAAAATACTCAAATGTAGATAAATAGTGCCACCACGTGTTTCTGTTTGATGGCTGACATGATTTCAACACTGCCAGAAACACGCCTGACATGCCATCCTTCATTTTTAATGTCTTCTTCCCTCTCATCTTTTCCACAGATCTATATGAATGCTGCCTGGCATGGCTGGGTTATCCCCATGTTTCTATTTTTAGCCATTCTGCGGTTGTCCTTGAATTACCTCATTGCAAAGTACGTGCGACATAATCTATCACTGGTTCAATTCACAACTAGATCACAAACCCATGTGCTGGTTGCATGACATGGGATCTGATCCATATGTATCCCTTTAACTAACCTATTATTCAGCATTGAAAAACAAATTTAGATATAAAGATATAGTATATAAAGATGACATTTAAAAAAAAAAGTGGTCTCAGATTTGTTTTGCATGCTAAACCAGTTCTGCGTGTATCTTTTCAGGGGTTGGAGGATACAGTGGAGCATTGTGCCTGAGGTGTCCGAACCGATGGTAAAAAATTATTTACATCTGTAAGTTGCTATATATATATATATGCTTGATTAAAAGCCTTGTGTTTATTAGGAGCCTCCAAAGGAAGATCTTACAGTCTCCGAGAAGTTCCAGTTAGTGTTGGATGTGGCACAGAAAGCACAGGTAAGTGATTTGTGACTTTGTTCTAGCTGTGGTGATGTAATCCCGACACCTATCGTTTTGCTTCACACATAAAGCTGTTGACGCACAAGTGACGTCTTTTCACAGAATCTATTTGGAAAGATGTCAGACGTATTGGAAAAGATCAAAAAGTGAGTATGTTACAATTAAGTAATTGTGTAATGGTTCAGATGCCATGTGGTTATGCATTTATTAAGCTGATTATTAAAGTTCAACCTATGTATTAACTGTACATTTTATTCAAGTTTCAAATAAATAAATATAACAATGTTTATGAAAAATTATTGTATGATTGTGATAAGTAAAGTTGATTATCAAATTAATAGTACAATGATATTGATTTGTTTAAGCATGTTTTATTGTATAAATGTATATTTACATGCATGTATGCCTAATATTATGTTCTCTATGGGATTGCATTGCAGTCTGTTCATGTGGGTGCAGCCTGAAATCACACAAAAACTGTATATTGGCTTGTGGATGGCGTTCATCACTTCCTGTTTGCTGCCATATAAACTCTTAGGCTTCATGATTGGTAAGAAATTCAGTTTGACATGCAGCAACAATTTTAATGTGCTTTTTTCCCCCCTCTCGAGTCTCAAATTTTCATTGATTTGTGGTTATTTCAGGGTTCTATGCTGGCATCAAATTCTTCATCATTGACTTTATCTTCAAAAGTTGCCCGAAACTGAGGGACAAGTATGACACACCCTACATTGTATGGGCCAACTTACCCACAGACCCGCAGCTCAAAGAGCGTAACAACGCCACACTGAGCAGACGGGTGAGTGAACTGTTCGCGTGCGCAACCTCATTGTTCCAATTTCAAAAAGCTTGTAAAATATTAATCCTGATTCCTTTTTGTCTCTTTATGAGGAGGGAACTTGTCAGTTATGACTGAAAATGAGCAATGGTTTCCTCCTTTTAGTTACTAGCCTTTATTTAACCAAAATATAACTCTTGATGGCAAAAAGAATGAATTATTAATTATAATATAGTCATTACATTACATCTCCATCTTAGCCAGGTCACTCTTGAATAAGAGTTTTATCTTGGTGCTAATAACATATTAAAATACTTTATAATTTAAAAACAGACAGATCAAAACGGTGTCTACAAGATGGTTAAACATGAATTAAACCGATGGAGGATATGCAATTCCTCTTTTTCATTAATAAATGCCAGGGTTTTGGTTTGTGATGGTCTGTCACATGATTATTCTGTTATTTTTCCTCTCTCAGCTGTCTGGGTTCGAAAAGGTAGGGATCTAGTGTGGCCTTTGGTTTGACAACAGTGCCTGTGTTTGCCACCAATGGCTGGTGCTGCGTATGTGTGTGTTTTATATATATGTGTGTGTGTGTGTCAGGAATATGCAGTATGACACTGACAATGTCTGTCGACAATTGGATCAAAAACTGTCTTTTTAAAAATGCATCTTACTAATTTGCACAAAACGCATGTAAACAAGATTGTAAAAAGTACCAGGATGTTTTTGATCTATCGTCATCAGACAAGGTGATCGTGTAGAAATACTGTGTGTGAGTGTGTGTGTGTGACATGCGGGGTTTATCTGAGAGGTTCTCTGCTGCTCTATACTATAGTTTAGTGTAGGTTAATAGTATTTTGAAGCAGTGACCACATTAGAGGAGTCAAGCTTTTTACATATTACACTTAATGGAGACATTTGGTGAGATTTGGAAGGAAACTCGTCCTTTTCGATTTATCCAGTAACTTGCAGGACTTTTTTTTTCCTTATGATTACATAAATGCCTTGTGTAGGTGGCTAGAAATTCTGAAAAGCTTGGCTCTTCTGGTGTCGCCACTTTGTTGTGTTTATTTTCCAAAGCTAGTTTACAATTACCTTTCAGAAAATGGAGAGGTAAAGTGATGATTAGATTAGAAATTAAATTATATATGCATATGTTTACTTTCAAAATGGTTGTTATTTGAAAATGTTGCATATTATGCGATTTATATGACTGTAAGATCCAAGTTTTTGTCATGTTTGAGCAGTGGCCACATTTACAGTAGTCAATTGTGTCAGTTCAACATTTCTTTTGCGGATATGTTGTATTTGCAGACGTACTCTCTATGCACGAAGAAGTTGTTTTCTGCAAATATAAGGTTTCTTCAACTGTGGCTACTTGTCCTGTAGATTTTTTAAAAAAGTCCCTTAACATACACTTTTCTCACTCTCAAAAGTGATTAATATAATTTGTCTGCTAACAAAGTCAAAAGTGGATATACATGATGCGCATGAGAAAAACATAGACAAATTTTCACACAATAGATGTTAATTTTACCTTTTTAAACAAATTTTTACTGTTTTTTTTATAAAAAAAATTAATAGATATGTATAGATTTAATTTCTTTAAATCATAAACCTCTAACAATAATTAACAATAAATAATGAAACTGAACTAATAATAACAACAATACATATTATGGTTAAAGCATGTTTTATTTAAAATAAAATTTATATAAAATTATTTTTTTATTTTATTTTTTTCTGACATCAGAACGGTCAATTTATTTAGGCTAGTGTTGTTGCCTCATACACTTTGACAAAAGTTTTTTTTTTATGGGTTTTTATTTGACAAAATAATGAGTAAGAAACAAATAAACAATTAAAAAATGAAGATAATAAGATACACATTACAGGACATCCAGAACAACACTAAACCATAAAATAAAGTAAAATAAACATTTTGATATTTTAAAGCATATTTTAAATGACTGATCTTTATTTTTAGTATCATTATCATCAAAATCATCATTAAAAATTTGATGGCATAAAATAAGCACAGTGTGTGTATAGTTTTATTATTGATTTGTATAACCTAAACAATAAAATGTAGTCATAAGACAATTAGAAAATCTCAAAAATAGCTCATGATGGCATTGAAAATGTATCAAATTATATTTTGAATTCTGAATGAATTGTATAGTGTATAACCAATAGCTCTTCTGCTAATGTTAATATAAATCATCTCCTACGACCTAAAAGTGCCCGTAGTTGAAGAAATGCCCATGAACATTTATCAGATGACATCTGTCTTGCTCAGTCCCAAACTCTAACACATTCCGTAATTGAATGAATCCCTTGGTAATAGTATGTTGAGTGGTATTAATACCTATAAGTGGCTGTTTAACGCCGGCTTTGAGCTTTGCACTAGTCCTCAGCAGCACCCTCCTCCAGGCATCCCTCGCTACTGTTTGGCACCCAACCCAGAGAACCGAGTCTGTCGCCAGGAGTCCACATGCAGCTGAGCCACTGACCCATCATTCACTGTGCTATAGGTCAACACTGCTGCTTGGCTCAATGGCATTCACTGGTTTTGACAATGACAATTGACAAGCTTCCCCCACATGGGTGCTGTTTTTGGGGCCCTCAAGTGCTGATCTAGGATCAATTCTTTTTTTTTCTGTCTGGTGAGAAGTTAAAAGATAGTATTGATCCTTCATTGGCACACAGGAACCTTGCTGGTCTGGGGCTTTATTTACACACCCTGCTCCTAAATCAATCATTTTGCTCGTTCCCCGTAGCAGATCCAGCCAACGGTACCACGTGGCGCTCAATCGGCTGGGATGTCATGCGGGATTGGCCGTGAGGAGGAAAGCGGACGGGCTTACAACACCAAGAGAGGCCCGTTTCATGAAGTCTTTAACTTGTCTGAAAATGAGCGCCCCCTGCCAGGTGGGAAGGGAAACTGCGGTAGCCTTTGAACATTTTTAATCTGTACTGTGTCTTTAAATTGTAAAAGAATGTTTGATTTGATTCCCAGTGTGTGAGAACGGATGGCGATGTTGCTTGATCAACAGGGACAGGAAAATGCCAACTGACTACATCCGCAATGGTGTCCTCTATGTCACAGAGAAGTATGCAAGATGGACAGCAGTATTTTTCCATTAACTGGCAATTTTAGCAATTGCATTCACTCTGAACAAAGTTGTTAATGTTTTGTCATATTTGAATAAGGCACAAGAGTTGTATGAGAGAATTATTAGGCCCACTGCAGTCCTTCATGATAAAACTGTTTTGTGTTTTTAGTTACCTGTGTTTCGAGAGTTCCAGTTCCCGGGCAACCTCCTCGAAAAAAAATAAAGTCATCAAGCTCCACGACATCACAGATATTCAGAAGGTCTGCCAAAGGTTTTGTGGATGATTAACTCATTTTTCGCAAGTGCTTTGTTCTAACTGGATTCTCTACACGTTAACAGTACAAGGTGCTGTCAGTATTGCCTGGATCTGGGATGGGGATCTCGATTACAACGCCATCCACTCTGAAGGTAAGGGGCCAGCAGCCAATGTACACAATATCAGAGAGTGTGGATGCACTGATACTAAGTTTCTCCACCGATACCAATAGCCGATTATTCGAAATGAAACTATACTGAGTGGGAACCCTCTCATTTGGTACATTAGGTACATCCTAGGTGTTTATTACATTCTTCTTTCAGGCGAATACAGTCGGGAGTTATATTGATTGAAAAATGTCTTGCCTCTTCCCAGCTTTATAATGGGAGTCAATGGGTCCATAAAAGCAAATCCATCCATGCTAAAAGTGCTCTACACTACTGAAACCGCTCAGGCGGTTTAAAGGGAAAGTTCACTTTGAAATTAATTTTTTAATAGGTTTTAGCTTACATCAAGGGCATCCAAGATGAAGGTGTCTTTGTTTCCACAGTATTTTCAATTTTGACATTTTTCAGTCAAACCGTTGTTGTCTATCAGTCATACACTGGAGGCTAAGGGGGTCCACCAAAAAGCATGCACAGAGAAGTCAAAATTAAACATGATTTAATGACTCATAAATGTAAGTACACATTGATAGCCTAAGACATGAAACGAGGGGTTTTTGTGAGAAAACGAACAGTATTTATATCGTTTTTACCTCGTGTAATCACAGTGACGTCCAAGTGATCTGAATCAGTTGTTCAATGTCCAACTGAACCGAACTGAATCAGTTTAATGTTACGCCGGAAGTGATCGCTTGCGTGTGACGTCACTCAATATTTACACGGAGATTTCGGAAGTTTTACCTTTTACTAAACATATTTAGATATACCGAAATCGTCTTCCATTGCGGTTTCCCGTATATCTAAATATGTTTAGTGAAAGGTAAAACTTCCGAAATCTCTGTATAAACAAAGAGTGACGTCGTTGTGCAACCGATCACTTCCAGCGCATGCGCAGACCGAAGCGCCCGTGCTGTCAGATCATTTTGTCATGGCTATGATTACAAGAGGTAAAACTATATAAATACTGTTCGTTTTCTCACACAAACCGCTCGTTTCCTGTCTTAGGCCATCAATGTGTCATTAAATCATGTTTAATTTTGACTTCTCTGTGCATGCTTTTTGGTGGACCCCTTTAGTCTCCAGTGTATGACTGATAGACAACAACGGTTTGACTTAAACATGTCAAAATTGAAAATACTGTGGAAACAAAGACACCTACATCTTGGATGCCCTTGAGGTAAGCTAAAACATATCAAACATTAATTTCAAAGTGAACTATCCCTTTAATAAAGGTCTTCTGAAGTGAAGACTTATCTTGCCTTCCCTTACCTTGAATTTCGGGGGCATTTTTGTTTGTTTTCGTGGGAATTTTTTTCTGACCCTGATTGGTTGAAAACAGTTGTGCTGCTCATTATTTTTGTGTAAACCAGGATATGTTTTTTTCAGATCTTTGAAGTATTGAAATTTCAAACAAACAGCAAATATTTGGAATGGCTTTTTTTGTGTGTGTGTGTTTGTACATATACATTCTATAAATAATATACATGTATTGTTTACATACTAAAACACACGTGTATTTACTACTGTGCATACATAGGCTAGATATTATAATGAATATCGTTGCACACAGGTTTTATTAAAAATAAATAAACTAAATTGTAAAGCTAACCGTGCAACTTTTCCTTTTCAGTATTATTACTTCTAATTTTTAATTAATTACTTCCTCTTTATAATAGTAGGATATTAAGGTGAAATGTTTTAAGGTTGTTTACACAGTTCAATTCCACCCTCTCACCCTGCTAGGTTTCCTTGCTCATTGTATTCTCTGGCTCCAAACCATGGCTCCACAGTGAGCATCAGAGGCAGCTGTTTACCACTAGCTAGGTAACAAAGAAGGTGCCAAAAGAGGAAAAGCTAGTAGGCTAATAATTTAGCTTGCACACTAACTGAAATAACTGTATGTGAATTGCTTACTGTATTTATAGCATTGGTTATATTATATGATATGTGACCATCTAAAGATTTCTAATCGGGCACCAAACTGAGTGTCCATTACATGCTCTTTCAGCCAATAGAATCGTTTCTACACCGGACCAACTGCGATTTCATACTGAAGTCCTTGCAAAACTTTCTGTGATGTCAAATGGACCAAAATCACTAGTGTGAAAAGCACACTAACTTTTTATGTCATTTCTGCAGCCTCTTGTGTTTGGTGCCATGATTCATCGGGACGAGGCCTTCGACGCCATCAACACTCAGTACATGAAGATCATAAATCCCACAGCAGCTACCACAGTCACAAGCCCAGAGACATAGCTGGATCAACATAAGACGTAAGGCAGCCCTATCCTCAATGTAGCACTGTCCTAACCGCTATATGGAGAAGATGGCTTCCGGAAGTTGTCCGGCCAATCTCCAACCCAAAAAGATGGATTTGAGGTGAAGAAACTGCAAAATAATAATAATTTCATATTCTCTTTTAAATGACGTGAGTATTAGGAAGGGTTTTTTTATATAATGTTCTCTCAAATGGCGTACTATAATCTTACACAAGTGTTTGTCAGGACGGGTCTTATTTTATAAGGTTAGGGGTTGGTTGTGCTTCTTACTTGTTTGTCCTGTGTCCTACAACAGCGAAATGGCACTTCAGAACAGGAGCTGGTTCTCCTTTGTGTCTCTCTGAGGGCTCTGCGTGATCCGTGTGTTGTCAGACCATATAACCGTCTCTGAGCTTACCGACATTTTCACTTAATTGCATCACCGCTGGCCTTGCACAAAGAAACAGCACTTAATGTTGCTGAGAGCTTTTAGATGTGATTTAGGGGGAAAAGGAACAGACTTAACCGTCAACCGAAATCCAGATGCGCAAAGCAGCTCCCAACTGCCGACCACAACGTTCCTTGGGACGCGCCAACTTTCTCATTATTTGTGAGACATAAAAACGGCCTCATTTTAAAGGAATCGTTCACATGTTAACACAATAGGAGATATTTAGCAGAATGTCCAAGCTGCTCCTTTCACCCATATAGGAAAATTCTGTCAACATTTACTCACTCTTATGTTGTTTCAACCCCATATGATCTCCTGTGGGATGCACTAGAATATATTTGGGAGACTTTTTTTTTTTTTACATAGTTAAAGTCAATGGGGTCCAAAACAACTCTGGACCTCATTGACTTTCATTTTATGGAGAGAGGGAAAATAGGTTTTAAAATATCTCATATGGTGTCCCATACAGGTTTGAAACAACATGATATTGATTAAATTATAAAATACTTCTTGGCAGAGCTATCCTCATACTGGTCTGTATCAGGGTGCTTTTTTGGTTGTTGATTTTCTTTTTTTTCTTAAAGCACAAAAATATCACCAGTCTTACTCATTAAATGAATGTGCACAAATAATAGACTGATCAAACTAAGCAGGAATTATTAGCTGCTGGTGATGTTGATACATTAATTCTCATTCCTCATCATTGAGCCCTGAGATTATTGAAGTATTTAAGGCATTTTGAATATGGTTAATTAAATAATTAATTATTATTAATTAAATTATTAAATTATTAATTAAATGTCTTAATTTAATATTTTACCCCCAAAAAAGATTTGATTATTGAAGCAACCACAGGCTAATTTCTCTGTATGTCATATGTTATGATTCTTCTAAAAGTGTGCATAGGGAACTCCAAATTAACTTGATGCATAAAATCTTCTTTGTTTTACGCATTCATAATATTTCTATTTGTAACTTTTAACTATGCAGATTTTTACAGCTCGTTTTGGATTAAAAGCAGGTCTTTTCTTTCTTAAGAGAAGAGGGTCTTAAGTTTATTTGTCCCCAACACTATTTTTTTTGCTCTTTTAATGTTTATGCATTTCAAAATGTGTTGTGCTAAATTGCACTAGACAGTCTCTTATTCTTTTGTTTTAGGCCTTGTTTCCCACCTGCCTTATTCTGCCTTATTCTTTTTTATTTTTCAAACCATTTGCCACTTGAAATTTCCTTTCTTCAAATCATTTTGAGTCAGTATATGCCTGTTGGAGTTAGACTCTGGACTCCTTGGATGCTGTTTGTTTACTATAGATTTTTATATGGCACTTTTGGGCTTAATAAAATGGCCATTTATATAGTGAAAGATCATTTAGTTAGAATAAATATGATGGTAATATTGTCTGTTCAGAAGTATGTATTTGTGAAAACACATGAATAGTGCACCTTGGTTTTATTAATTTCACCTTTTAACATTGTTCTGAAAAATCTATTTCCATTTTTTTTTTTTTTTTTTTTTAAGTGGAAAAATTGACCACCAATGATTTTCATTTGCCAAATAAATATGTATTGTTTGCGCTCTGTTTCTACCCCAGAAGAGTTTCGTTTACAGACATTTGTGTTCCACAATAGGCTAGTTTGATCCCTGGAGCAATGGGGGCATGACAATTAGCCATGGTTGCCTGTTAGTGAATGTTGAATGTCATAAATCATAGTTTTTAAATGCCTTGTTGAAACATTTTATTCTTTTATTTTTATCTACCACATTCTTCATCCAGCTTTAAAAAAAAAAAAGGATTATTGTTCCCTGGAAGTCATTGGCTATAGCATGAAAGGGTGTTTTTGTATTATTTCACTCAGTGTATTACTCTGTTCAAGTCGTTTTACATTTCAATCAAGTATCCATTTAGTTGGTTGTATAGCACACAGATGTCACAATGTCATTTACGTCGGTACGGCCACCCAGCAACTGGGTTTAATAGACTTTGCAGAGAAACAACCACCGTAAATTGGAGTCTAACTACTCAGAGACTTGATTAAATCTGATGTGCTGAATTATGACTGGATGTTTGTTTATCAAACATTTGTATTTACACTGGATGTACATGTCTGGTAAACTCTTTCCTGCTTTCCTCTGATTAGTCTTCATTGCAGAAGAAATAAACTCGAGGTTCTTTGTATCCTTTATTGTTTGTTTTCTTTTTTTTTTCCACCTGTGGAGATGCCAAATAGCATTATACAATGAATGAGACAAATGTCAGTTCTTATATATCAGAGTGCCAACAGATAGGGTGATGTTTCACTAGAAGGCACCACATGAATCTTAACCTTGATTTATAAGAGGGCTCCACTACGGTGTCTTCCTAATGTTCCTCGTTTTGTTTTGGAGGTCTCCTACAACAGGTTTACGTTCATCTAAGGTCAAAATCACCATAATTTTCTTATGATATACATTGCACATCACCTCATTTCTCAAAAAGCCTGAAAACAGTTAATTTGAGGATTTGCTCTCTCTAAACCCCTCCTTTCTGAGAGCCTACTCTGCTCTGATTGGTCAGATGGGCCAGTGTGTTGTGATTGGTCTATTGCTAACAGCGCGTATTGGAAACAAAACTGCAATTACCATATCTGAATTTCAAATAATAAATAAAGTTGATGACAACATTGCCGTAGCAAACTGTGAGATATGTAAACTTGGGTTTTCAAGAGGTGGAAAGTAAAAGGCTACATTTAACACAACAAACCTGAGTTGTCAAAAGTTAAAATAAAGCAAATTAAATAAAAAATAAGGAACATCCTGGAATCTGGATCTGTTTTTTTATCTTCTTTATTTATGGATTTTTTTTATTATGATAGAAGTATCGGATTGGGACTCGGTATCGGTAGATACTCAATCAAATGACTTGGACTCAAGGGCAAAAAAGGTGTGGTCATATTTAACATTGATAATTCGTTTATTAGAATAGGAATCCACTTAATCAGGAATTTAGTTTGTGAGAGAAGGATTTCCCCAAACAGATTTTGCAATGGGTTCAGGTTAGCCATGCCAATTTGCACACTGAAAGCTGATTGGTTTGGCTTCTGTGTGAGCTGTGTTTTCATAGATCCCTACACTATTGGCAATATACGGTGGACTTGGTGAAATGTGAAATTTGGCTAATGTGACCACAACTTAAGAAGAAAGCGTGCAGATCTTCAAGCAATTTGTCATTAATATAAATAAACCGTCTGAAAGAACATTTCCAACCTCTTTCTCACCACTTTGCCTGTTAATAAATGCATGAATCAGCTGAATGAGAAAGGAGAACTCCAGTCATAGATCGATTGTTTTATAGCTCTTCATTAAAACTTGCTATTGATTGATTCAATGCAGACTAATTGCATGTATTAGGGGATGTTTTCCAATGCGGTTCTTCAGAAAATGCTGGAGGGCTATTAATACTAGCTGTAGTTCCTGGCAGTCCAGAAGGATACTTGTGAGGCTGGATACAGTTTCAGCTGCATCTGACGGTCAAACATCTGTGTCTCCCAGTACAGTTACTGAGAAGATTGAGAAATGATGTTCAGCTGTATCGCATATGTCTACATACCAGCTACAGTATCAGTTTTATTACTGAGATACTTAATGGGTTATGGCCGCGCCGCGCTGCTGATTCAGAAATTGTCAAGGAATTATATTTGCATACTTTTTTGTTGAATTTTGTTCAGAGCATTCCCAGATTTTAAGAAGCTTCACTTCATACCTTTTTTTTCAGTTTTACTCTAAAAAGAAATTAGCCCTTAAAGAAGCCTATGTATGATTGTGTAACAAAATTATATATCACTCAGTATTCTTTTTCTGTTTTACTGTCAAGAAACTATCAGTAATATATATTTAAAATTTTATTTTGAAACATACGTTTCTGCGTAATGCTTCATCCACACCACTAGGTGCCACTATAAGCTCAAAACGACTGCATAGTGCAACAAAAAATACTTTTATTCATGTACTTTTTAAGGGTCGTTTTTGCAACAAGAATAACATTAGGATTCATTTTCATTATTAAAACTCACTTTTAACTTTTGCCTTAGAAATGAGAGGAACGTAAACCTCCAACAAACCACAAATAAATGACGTTTGAGAAGATTTCCTCTTGTTTATTCACATTCATAACTGACCCTTTCATGTTGAGCAGGGCACAGTTCAGGGCTTCCTTCCTTCCAGCAGATCCAATCGCAGCTGTGGACGGCGGACGTTGTGTGTCTGAGGCTAAAAAGGGCAAGTCTTAATCAAGGACTGTAATCATAATCCGGAAAGAGTCAGGAGAGGAACAGAGCATGCAGAAGAGATCCCTTCCAATCTTCCGGATCTCCAGTCTCGGGTTTCACCACCACCGCCCCTTGCCTCATGCCATGCCGTCAGCAAAAACATGGTCATCAAACTCAACTGACACCCTGCTAAAACTGGTGACCCTCAAACCCCAAGAACTGGCGCAATGCCTTCCAGTCGTATTCACTTTCTATGGAGGAAGCCTTGATCTGCGGCAGCGTAAGGTGTTGAAGTCAGCAGCAACTTAGCACTGTTTCACACTATGAACCTGCTGAGCTTCAGTAGCAGGTGTTTCTTAGCTTGTTTTGACACGACCATTTTTCACCTTAAATGTAGTAATTAGGTGTTGTTGCACACCATCTATCATGCTAAATTTAGGTCACATTAGAAGACAAGAAAATAATAATTTAATCGAAAATCTCTCAGCAGCCTTCAACCTATCATAAGAAGCTATCAATCATCACCCATAAATCCGTCTGTGTCACGTCTGACTGAGAGGACAGCTAAACGAGCTATAGCTGCTAGTTAAGTCTTTTAGTTAATAATAAAAGTTATTAAATGGAATTCCCCACGCATCTTTTTAGTAAAATAATTACTCTTGTCATCTGTGGAATAGTCCAATTTTCATTCGCTTTGGTTGTCCAGGGGAAAAGAAGAAGGCTGGACATTCATTTAATGACATGAGGGTGAGTAAACGAAATAATTTTAGAATGACCTATCCCTTCAAAAAGGAATGTTACCTCACATGCAAATCAACTTTTGTGCCAAAACATACTTGTGTATGTGAATGAGTACAAAACACACGCGCGTTTTTTAAGGTAGGCTACTATCACACACAGGGGATGATGAGAGTGTTAAGTTCTTTGTTGGACAAGAGTGTGTAATATAAGTTGATAAACTAAACAGAGATGTTCTTAAAGTTCATCTGCGCTTTATTTAGCAATGGGAAAGACTCCTATACTATTAGGCCTATAGCATACCCAACTGCACAGAAGCAGTGAGAAACTTTCATTGAAGATAAGCGGCGCCACAGGTCGCAGCTCGAGATCTTTGAAATTTGAGGGCTTAAGGGTTGTCATATGAAATCATGATAGATTTCTTGAATGTACCGTCACACACAACAAGGTGAAACGTGAGCCCTGATTCCTTGCGGAGCCTGACGGCAT
Organism: Pimephales promelas; assembly: GCF_016745375.1. Next base: position 1,873,828 of record NW_024121865.1, on the reverse strand, counting down.
CTGAACATTGCAGGAATTCCATTCTGACGTTTGGGTGTGAATTGAATGCTGATATCTCATCCCAGAGGGCTGTCCTTTACTCACATCACCAGTGCTGCATGCTGTCGTACATTGCATTCTGTCAGCATGTTCCTCTCATGGGAATCCTTTCTGCCTTGAATAGAGAAATTGTCCTGTTTAGCAGATATCTCCAAGATTCAAGCTACTGTTACTGATTGCTGGAAACGCACAACTGATTTATCATGTCTGTTTATATCCATATGCAGAGTTATTTTTAATGTCAGGAGCAGCAACAGTGTTGTGTCATTTATTAATAAAGAACACAAGAAGTACAGCTGCAGCTATGAAACCAAGTTACTATCGTACACAATAAAAATATTTTGACTTAAAGTTAGCTGGTTGCCTTCAATTAATTGAAATACAAATTTTGAGTTAGAGCAATATATTACCTGAATCACAATTTTACAAAATATAAAAAGTTTGATAAATCATAAAAATATATTTTTCTTTTTAACAACGACGTGATGTAGAAATATGTAATGAAAAAAACCTATAATTGATAAGATAAGGAGATAGTTTACTCACCCCCATGTCATCCAAGATGCCCATGTCTTTCTTTCTTCAGTCGAAAAGAAATTAAGGTTTTTGATGAAAACATTCCAAGATTTTCTCCATATAATGGACTTCAATGGGAACCAAACAGTTCAAGGTCCAAATGAGAGTTTCAGTGCAGCTTCAAAGGCCTTTAAACAACACCAGATGATGAAGGGTCTTATCTAGCGAAACGATCGGTCATTTAAAAAATAAATAAAAAAAGTTTAAGTTTTTTTTAAGCACAAATGCTCGCCTTGCTCTGTTCTGTTCAAACTCGTTAATCAAAATGAACAAATCTTTTTTCGAGTCATGACTCGAAGGGTCCTTGATAAGACCCTTATTCATCGTCTGGTGTCGTTTAAAGCCCTTTGAAGCTGCACTGAAACTCTCATTTGGACCTTGAACCGTTTGGTTCCCAATGAAGTCCATAATATGGAGAAAATCCTGGAATGATTTCATCAAAAACCTTAATTTTTTTTCGACTGAAGAAAGAAAGACGTGGACATCTTGGATGACATGGGGGTGAGTAAATTATCAGCAAAAGTTGTTTTTTTTAAAGTGAACTACTCCTTTAATGCCTCAGTACCACAGATGTATATAGAGGTCCCTGACTGGCTCTGCTGAAAATAAAGATATCACTAGCACAGGTATACAGGTATAACAAGCAAGCAAAAGCACAGAATATAGGCCTATGAATCAAGACGACTGATCCAGACAGCTTCTAGCACACAGGTGTCAGAGGTGTGTGGATCTCTCTCTCTTTCTCTCTCTCTCTCTCTCTCTCTCTCTCTCTCTCTCTCTCCACATCCCTCAGGTGTCAGTCAAGCCAGCACTTTCATCTCTCACTTCAAGAGGACCCAGATCTGAACAGCACTGAACCTATTTGTAAATGTATTATAAATTGGTCCTTTGTTTGTGTGTGTGTGTGTGTGTGTGTGAGAGAGAGAGAGAGAGAGAGTGTGTGTGTGGGGGGGGGGGGGTGGGGGGGGAGTAATGAGTGTGTGTGTGTGTGTGTGTGTGTGTGTGTGAGAGAGGGTGTGTGTGTGTATACTGTATAGTGGAGAGAGAGAGAGTGAGTGTGTTAGGGGTGAGTGTGTGTATTATTACAACTTGACAAATACAATAAACAGAAGCAACATCAAGCTTTTCAGTCTTCAAATTACAGGTTCTAACTTCGTGACAGTAAAGTTCAAACCAGCAAGGCGCATTGCTTCCAGTCACAGTGTGCCAATCACAGTCAGCCCACCCTCTGCTGTCTCAAGCAGTCTGAGTTACTATATCTGTTCCAGCTCTCGGCTGAGCGTGTTGTCAGTATGACTTTCTATTCCCTTAAACCAATAAACCGGGTTTGAATAGTTTGTAGAAGGTAGTAAAGTTTCAGAAGTTAGTTGAGGGCTCAATCTCCGTCAGGCTGGAGCTATCAGATCCCCAAAACTGGTGGAGTGGCAGCAAGTCGAGGAGGAACAACAGGCAACACTCTCGAGGGGCAAAGATGTCCCCAGAGAACCAGGATGAGAGCGTGGACCACGCTGACCCCTTCCAGGACGTCTGTGAAGTGGAGTGTCCTGACCAGGAGTGCTGCGAGCACGTCACCATCAACATTTCAGGTCTGCGTTTCGAAACGCAACTTAAAACACTCGCAAGATTCCCGAACACGCTGCTAGGAGACCCGATTAAAAGGATGCGGTTCTTCGACCCGTTGAGGAACGAGTTCTTCTTCGACAGAAACAGACCCAGTTTTGATGCGATACTGTATTACTACCAGTCAGGAGGGAGGCTTCGAAGACCCATCAACGTGCCTGTTGAGATTTTTATCGATGAAATCAAATTTTACGAGATCGGCGATGACGTCATCCAACATTTCCAAGAGGACGAGGGTTTGCTAACGGAGGAAGAACGGCCCATGCCGTCCAGCGAGTTTAAGCGTCAAATCTGGCTGCTGTTCGAGTATCCTGACAGCTCAGGACCAGCCAGAATCATTGCTATAATATCTGTAATGATCATCTTGATATCCATTGTTATCTTCTGTCTAGAAACTTTGCCCGAATTTAGAGAGGATGATCGTGTGGTCAAAAACCAACTTGCGCCGAACGGAACTACTTCAGGAACAAAATTAAGTCTACTGATGGATCCATTCTTCTTGTTGGAGACGATCTGCGTCGTTTGGTTTTCATTCGAACTGTTTGTAAGGTTTCTTTCATGTCCAAGCAAAGCTGCCTTCTTCAAAGACATAATGAACACCATAGATATTGTGGCTATTATTCCATATTTCATTACCCTAGGTTTAGACCTTTCCGAGACCGATTCAAACTCACCACAGAGCACGTCTCTCGCCATACTGAGAGTTATCCGCTTGGTTCGCGTCTTCAGGATTTTCAAACTCTCACGGCACTCCAAGGGTCTCCAAATTCTCGGTCAGACCCTACGAGCGAGCATGCGAGAACTCGGACTACTGATATTTTTCCTTCTCATCGGCATTATATTGTTCTCCAGTGCGGTTTACTTCGCCGAAGTGGACGACCCAGAATCTTCTTTTACTAGCATCCCTGACGCGTTCTGGTGGGCTGTTGTTACCATGACTACAGTTGGATATGGCGATATGTATCCCGTCACCATTGGAGGCAAAGTTGTTGGATCAATGTGTGCCATTGCAGGAGTTCTTACAATCGCCCTGCCGGTACCGGTAATCGTGTCGAATTTTAATTACTTCTATCACCGAGAGCACAACGCAGATGAGCAAGTGGAGTACACGCACGTGACCTGTGGCCGCCCGTTGCCGTCGTTATGTGACCGAAATAAAAGCGACAGTAAATCCTCTCTCGTGATATCAGAGCATTCAAAAGACGACGAATGGAATTCATCAAGCGTATCAAATTTCAATCCATCAGAGGAACTTACAGAAAAACTCACAGCTGTATAAGAAATCCAAAAAGAGCTTTTATGTGAGTATCACATTCTGTGCGCGTACGTTAGGGCATCTTGTTTTTAGGGTTCCAAGTCTAGATAATGACTGTACGTTAGACAAGTCAATATATGTGCCTGACATCACGTTAATTGAATTCTAGATTACTTTTCTAATTTCCTAAGTCGAGAGAATGAGCTTTGTGTTAACATAAAGTTATTTGTCCTCTTGTTCAGGTGGACAGCGCCGCTCAAACTTAACTCTTTCCCTTTCTGTGTTTCCACTGTTATTCGGTAGGGGGCGCTATGACACATCTTCTGTTCTGAAAGAGTACAAAATCTGATCAAGCAGCAGAAATAGCGATATCATTTGTAAATATGTGCATATTTAAAATAGCGCTCAATCATCAATATTAAACAACATATAAATCTAAATGAATTTAATGAAGCAGGACTGTGAAGCTTTGGGGGTGTTGATGGACTCGATCTGTTTTGAATCCCAGTGAAGAAAAAATGCGTTCACATGACACTTTTGTGAAAAGAATCAAAAATGCTGTGTCTGGGTGGCAAGATTTTTCAAAAACGCTGGAGGGGAAAGAGTTAAAAGGACCAATGTGATATTATCGATATTATGGGTATCAACCGCCCTCTTGCGGCGAGGTTAGGGATTTACAGAGTCCTACAGCCTGGAACCTGTTTGAGAAGGCAAATGTCACACTGGTTCATGTCTCATTATCTGCCCCCACCTGATGTTACTTCTGATTGCAGGATGCAGCAGATGTATGAAGGCATTTCTTCTCTATAAAGAAGACAGAAGTTCATATTATCTTCGTAACCTAAAATATGTGTGCATTGTGACCTTAAAATTGATGTCCGTTGTTCGTCAGGAAAGGAAATATTTATGTGTCGAAAGGAATGTAACAACAAAACTTTTTTTCATTTACCTATTTATGTGCATAATGCAAATACATACTGTAGCCTATGTGAAAATATTATAGTTTTCTTTGTGACGTAAGTGCGTCAACAAACCCGATTGTCGCGAGACAACAGGTAAAGAGAAGCCAAAATGTGTGAAATGCCAAAAAATAAGTGAATGTAAAAATTTATACTCAGAGGCTGCCACTGATTTTGTAACATATTGTAATATATTTGTAATCTAGAACTTATTTAAATATTTATAAATTGATTTAAGTTTTGTTCATTATGTCAGTGCCTTATGCGAAATTGCTCTTAAAATATCTCATAATCTTTGCCTTGTGCTTTCTGTGTGCGAGTTGTTGTTGGCACATGTTGCCTTTGCTCAGGATGAAATGTAATTGAATGGTCTGACACTTGTTTCCTTAACATTTGTTTTGATTTGCTAACCTGCCCACATGACTGCATCAGACCAAGTGAATGAACTATTTTTCTAATTTATTAATGAGGTAAGAATGAACTTATTTTTGCTAAATAAATAATTTGTCTCAATCATATTAGAAGTTTGTTTTCATCATTTTTTCAATAGCATTGTAGCATGGAAAGTAGCCTTGAATAATATTTCGGACTAAGCATGAAATACATATACATTGCTTAGCATAAGTGTATACACCCATGCTAAAGTTGGATTAAAAATCATCTTTTGGAAATTTATCTTAATGACTTACTTTAAAAAAAACAGGAAAACTCCAACCTTTAAGGACACCAATTTCCTTTGTGAATAAATAATGTATCGTAAATAAATTAATCCTTCCTTACAGGGTCCTGACTTACCCACTGTATTTTAAGGAAGATCATTTATTTATTTATGATACATTATTTTCAAATAAAAGGTTGGAGTTTTCCTAATTTTTTTTATTAATTCCCAAAGATCTTTTTAGTCAACTTTAGCATGGGTGTATTCCCTTATTCTAAGCACTATGCTTATATGTGATAGCAATGGTCCAAGACACTCACTTGCAATTTAGATTGAGGTGGGTGTCCTTTTACTGAGAAAGTGAAGTGGAGGCATGCAATTATTTTATGTCTCCAAAATCAAGATGAAGTAAGTTGGTCATGGTCAGTTTAAACAGAGAGATGAAACACTTACAAAACTGCACAATTACTCCATCAATAATGTATAACAGGTGGGATCTATGACACTTCAGACAGCTCTGATAAATGACTACCAATGCGTTTATGTTGATTGAACTAATCACTGCTCACCGAAAGTATGCCTACATGTACTGAGGGGAAGTCATTGAACAGCAAAGTGAAGGGAGAAAAGGGCTGGCCATTTCTTATTCATGATATTTAGCAGTTAAGAGCTCGCTGCAGCTGCTGTTCTAACAGTGCCGGATAATAAAAAACTGTTGTGCTTGTACTCTGGTTGGCTGATGGACATGTTCATGATTTATGTGGAACAAATTAGTAGATCAACTGGATATACTAAGTTTCATGAGGTATCTTATACATTTTAGTCTATATTTATTTATAAATTAATGTATCTTTTTATTCAGGATTTTCCTCGCTTAATTGTGTTACATTGATTACACTAATGGGAAGATGCCATGCACAGATCAATCATTTCTGTGGTGTTTACATCGTTTGGTGATGTTTGTATGCCACCTACTGGTGAATGGGAGGAATCATCGCTGTCTACAGACGTGGAGTTGTGTCAATTTAATTAAGGAAAGTATTATTACTTACTTTATCTGAATTATCGGATGATGTAATAATACTTCCCTTAATTAGATATATATCAATTTTATTTATTTATTTATTTAGCCTCAAATATTAAAATAACTGGCAAAATCATGTCAACTGCATCTTAAAATGATTTATCTTTTCTGTCATTCACTTAGGCTACATATTAGTGGTATATTCTTGATGCATTTGTGAGTGATTTTCTAAATGACCAAAATATTAAGGAAAAAAAAATCCAGTTATTATTATTTAGAGAAAATTGTGATTTTTTTTTTTTTTGGGAGGGGGGAAGCCTATTATTGGCGTTTACTGAAAAGAGCTCTCTAACTGAGGTGTTGCACAAACCGCCGTCCGTCCAAGTACATACACCCACGTTATTCTATAAATATTCCAACCCCCGCACGATCTAGTCTCCCGTCAACACGCATGGAGCTGTGAGGCTCTAAAACTCTTTTGGGTGGAAACAAGTCGCAGTATTGCACGAAGAAGAGCACTTTAGAGAAGCCGTCTTTTTATTGTGGTTATTGGTTAGTGTGGTCAGTTAAAGTATCTGTGCACATTAGTGCTCGGCGAATCAGATACTGCGCCAGTGTTGGCACATAAATGCTCTCGCGCATTGCGTGGACAAGCACTTGTGGCCACGCATTGCGTCGAACCCCTCCCCCATACTGTCCTACCCCCCTCTCCCGCTCCTCGTTCTCCCATGTGCAATACAGTGCAACAATATGTTGGGCATGATTAAGGAATTATTCCCTCTCCCCTTATTGATCTCCCCTTTAAGAAGCCTTTCGCTTCCATACACCCCTGTCAGTGTGTCCAGATAAAGCAGACCGCTCGTCTTCTTGTCTACTCGTAAGAGGGAAATTTTGCTGATGCAGTAATGTCTGGAAATGGTATGGTTCGCTTTTGCCCCCTTAATGTATCTCCCGCCTGAGCTGAGCTGCAGCATTACAATTTCTCATGCAGTATAAGCCATTTACACCGAGGTGCCGCCGCACGAGCATGAGCGCAGGGAGGACGTTGCGGCTTCATGTTTTCTTTTAGCCTTTCCCCCCGCTTCTTGTGTTTTATCCCTCGTTCAAATTGAATGTGAAACTTTGTAATACATCTCAAAGCCATATTTCTGTCATTATAGCGTCGCGTGCGAATGTCGTGAATCATTTCATTTCAATATGGATGTGACATTTATGGACGAACATTTTGAAATTGAGAAGATGTGAAGAAGCTTTTGCAAGGGCATTTTCTACAACAAAAGGGAATCGAGGGTGCATTACTGACAGGAGACTGCCGGCAGAAGACGCATTCCTTCAGTAGCGAGGTGAGCATCATAACTGCATGTACTATATGCCTGAAGTGAAAGTCATTTTCATGTTTTCCTATCAATTTATGTACTCAAACTTACATCTAAGCTATTCAATAATATGTTTCCCTATATATAAAGTGAGAAGTAGACTGCATGTATCCTATGTAGTGATGGAGCAAAAGTGACAGTGTCCTGTCACATCTTTTCCATAACCTAAATTAGCATAATGATTCAGAATTGTGCCCTTAAGGCTGTGCACTTCTGTGATATATACATACAATAACAAGTAAATAAATAAATAAGTAGTCTGAACTTGCTGAGCTAGCAAATATCGCCGCTGTTCGATCCATTTTTCTCTGACTCGGTGACAGAGGCAGCTGTAGTGGATGCAGCGGAAGGGAGCGATGGTCGAATCTGTGACAACCGCAGTGGGGCCACACTGAGGAAAGATCAAGTCATACCATATACCCGGGGATCGAGATAGATTTAAGGGTCTGGAATCGGAGCAAAGTAAGCAAAGCGACGCCTTGGGAGGGCAGTTGGATGTCTACTCAATTAAATTAACTCCTGCGGAGATCCAACTTTGACCTGCAGGATGACAGTCGTGCCTGGGGACAACATGGATGAGACCTCTGCCGTGCCAGGACATCCGCAGGACACGTACCCTCCTGACCAGGATGATCATGAATGCTGCGAACGGGTGGTCATCAATATAGCGGGGCTGCGCTTCGAGACCCAGCTCAAAACTCTCTCCCAGTTTCCAGAGACTCTCTTAGGTAACCCAAAGAAGCGGATGCGGTATTTCGATCCCTTGAGAAACGAGTACTTCTTTGACAGAAATCGTCCGAGCTTTGATGCCATCCTCTACTACTATCAGTCCGGTGGAAGACTGAGAAGGCCGGCAAACGTCCCATTGGATATGTTCTCGGAAGAAATTAAGTTCTATGAACTTGGGGTCGAGGCGATGGAGAAGTTTCGCGAAGATGAGGGCTTCATCCGTGAGGAAGAGCGGCCCTTGCCAGAGCGCGAGTTTCAACGACAAATCTGGCTTCTGTTCGAGCACCCCGAGAGCTCGGGGCCGGCCAGAGGAATTGCTATTGTATCTGTTATGGTCATTTTAATTTCCATCGTCATTTTCTGTTTGGAGACTTTACCTGAACTGAAAGAGGACCCTGCAGGGCGGATACAGACTATAGGCAACACCACCTTCTACTACAAACCAAACATCCTGACCGATCCCTTCTTTATTGTAGAGACCCTCTGTATCATCTGGTTTTCGTTTGAATTGATAGTCCGCTTCTTTGCTTGCCCGAGCAAAGCGGCTTTCTTTAAGAATATGATGAACACCATTGACATCGTGGCCATCATCCCCTACTTCATCACGTTGGGCACAGAGTTAGCGGACGAGCCGGACGGAAAGGAGGGAAAGGGCGAGCAGGCAACATCACTGGCCATCCTCAGGGTGATCCGTCTGGTCAGGGTGTTCAGGATCTTTAAACTATCCAGGCACTCCAAAGGCCTTCAGATTTTGGGGCAGACCCTCAAAGCCAGTATGCGAGAGCTTGGATTGCTTATTTTCTTCCTCTTCATTGGCGTCATATTGTTCTCCAGTGCTGTGTATTTCGCAGAGGCCGAGGAAAAAGGGTCCTACTTCACCAGCATCCCTGACGCGTTCTGGTGGGCGGTTGTGTCGATGACCACCGTAGGCTACGGGGACATGGTGCCAGTGACTATAGGGGGCAAGATCGTGGGTTCCCTGTGCGCCATCGCCGGTGTGCTGACCATCGCCCTCCCCGTGCCTGTCATTGTGTCCAACTTCAACTATTTCTACCATAGAGAAACTGAAGGAGAGGAGCAGGCCCAACTCCTCAACGTGAGCAACCCGAACATCGCCTCCGATTCCAACTCCAGTCGTCGCAGCTCCTCGACCGTCAGCAAGTCCGAGTACATGGAGATAGACGGAGACATAAACAACAGCATCGACAACTTCAGAGATGCCAACCTCAGAACTGGCAACTGCACTACCGCTAATCAGAACTGTGTGAACAACAGTAAGCTCCGAACCGTGGTCTAGAGACACCGTAGAAAACTCAGTCGAGTACTGACTGGTCACATATGAATGCTTACTTTACCTCCTCTCGTGAGCCCTTGCAATGCGAATATCTTTACAATGCAGACGAAAGAAAAATACTACACCAAAACAGAACAAAACTGCGGCAAACGAGGCGGATGATTCAGTATATACTTAGTCTAATACATTTCCAAAGAGGATGATTCAGAAAAAAAAGCCTCCACGAGCACCTAGCTAACGTCCACAGGCACTGAAGGACTCTCGACGATGGGATTACTAAAAAATCACGCATGGACTGCAGACTACATTTCACTGCATCCGGAAAAGTGCATAAAAGACCAAGTGCAGTGTGCGGTGGACGCCTCGTCCGTGGGTGGTCTTCCCCAACTGACCAGCAAAGCACCTTATAATGAACAAGACTTATCTTCTGCTGGGATGCTACGGAGGCCAAGGTCATCGCCTCATGGACATCCGCATTGCTGCTATTTTCCAGCAGATGCTGTAATTTAGATATCACCAAGTGATTAAATGCCATGCCCTTTAGATATAAGACAGCACAATGCCGAAAGAGGAGCCTCATAGTTAGCATGTTTAGATTATCCTCGTTTTGATATTGGCATGCGTCGGACATTACCTCATGACGATAGGACACCTGTTCCTGTTTTGCTTTTCTTTTGCATTCGGTTCCATCAGCTCCCCCTCTCCATCAACCTCCTTATTTTGTCGCCATGAAAAGTGCACTAGTGTGTCATGATTTGAGATGCTTATCATTTAGGTGTATTTAAAGACTGAATGTTTAACCTTACGGGAAACAGAATCTTAATGATATCATAGCATGTCAAAAGAACCTGCATTATGGCCTACTCAACTAAGGTACTGTGTATCCTAGTATATTTAATGCATGACATCGGTATAACAGCTTGTTGCAATTGAGATACCTCGTAAGGGTGTCGTTGTTACAATCAGGGAAACTAGGGACGTCGATTCCTTGACGTTTTCTGAAATGTGACAAAATATATATGCAAGCCCCAACGCTGGGATGCAAACTTTTCAATCTAAAAAGTAGTCAAAGACACAGAAAAAGAACTATCAAGATACTATCAAATGCATATACTCATAATAAGCGCACCTGTTAAAAACAAAAAACAAAAAAATGAATATAACTTAAATAGTGCAGTGCATGGGCATTCTCTCTCTCTCTCTTTGAGAAAAAAAAAAGAAAGAAGAAAACTATGGGCAATTATACTTCACGCTTCCATTTTGTGATCAAATTTAGGATTTATGGAATCAAAAATCGCTTAATTTATCTTAGCAGGATGCAAAAGAGAACATGGCAGAATTATTCATATTAGTTGCTAGTGCCTTTGACCCTCTCAGCAACCGGACAGGTGAAAGTGCCTCAGAGTAACTGGAGTTTTGGGCAGGGCAAGGGAACAATATCTGCTCTAGAACTGTCATAATGTATGTTGAGGCTGGTCATTACAGTGTATTTGGAGTGCTTTTCATTTTCGTTGTTGTTTTGCTGAACGTGACACATGGTTGTCAGGCACAAACTCAAACATTTTCTTCTTTTTTCATATGACAGCTGAGCTTGAGTATGAAATCAGACACATGACGGGACCTTTTAGACTTTTTCGATCTGCCTTTCTTTGTGCTTTTGATTATGTTGTGCCATAATAAAGAGTCTACCTCAGTGAGGTCGCCGCACAGCTCACTGCAGAGCAGAACATGTGATACATAAGAGCCTGTGAAGTGTGATGATACGTCAGAAATAATACACTTAGTGTGCCCTAGAATTAGCCTTTATTCAAGCACTTACAACAAACGCAACAATGCGGCCGTCCCTGACCCCCTCGTATCTGTAACGCTCCATTGCTAAGCACAATCAACATTCACTTTGGTTTCTGTTTTGCGATTTAGTCCTTTTTTAAAAGAGTGATCTGGGAAGAGACCACAGCACAGGTTTTCCTAATACCACAGGGTACTAAGTAGATCATTTCAAAAAATCATTTTAAAGTATGTCCTCAACAAGAAGTGTCTCCCTAATGTTAAAAAGTCCTGTTTATCCCATTAGTATAGCAACCTCAAATTAAGACGGTATATTAAGCCCGCACCCGTCCGGGCCATATGCACACAGGTACTGTAAATCACCAAATTTGAATGCAGACTTAATCGATTTATGGAGTGCACTGATGACTTAAACTTTAATGTGAAATCTCGAATTCATGCTAATGAGGGCTATTTCAGTGCATACAGCTAAATGCGAAATATTCAAGTTTTTCATTTTCCTTGATAATTAAAAAGCGCTTTAAAATGGCCACGATTAAATTAGTCTTTTTGGGTGTAATTTCATTTGACGAACACAAGCAAGTCTGCTTGAGCACTAGCAGCTCGTAAACAAGTTGCCTGATCATGTGACCTTTATCGATCCTTGAGGTGTGATTGTAATCAAAGGCAAACAGCAGTATTTTACCATTGGGCAGTTTCCTATAACACTAACACGGGTTTAGTCACCTCTGCTGTAGCTCTGTGCCAGAAAGAAGTTTTCAGGGCTTTATTTATATGCATTTTGTTTTGAATTCATAACATTGCTTCAGCGGAAACAAAAACGGGCTTAGCAAACGTAAAATCATTAACAGGCTACCATATTTTATCACAACAATTTCATTTTAATATGGTAAATGAAAAATGATGAGACGAGTAAGAACTGTTTCTACTGGGCATGTGAGTGGTGATCAAACCCTATGGTGCTATGCATACTCCTATATTTAATAACTACACCATATATCATAGCAATAGGGATTAAGTGTGTTACAGGACTGTCCAGAATGCTTATTTTGATATTTACCAAGGGCTGTGGCAAACAAACTTTTGATAAGAATAGAGATGTGAATCTACTATAATGCAAGAGGACAAACAATTTCCACCTAGGATAATTTTTCATGTACTTTATGTTAAGAGACTGTAACAAAAAAAAAAAAAAAAAAGAAATGTTCCTTTAAGTGGATGTGTTGCTTCTTTTTCCCTATTGAAGCAAATGATGTTAGTACTGTGGATTTAAGTATTAGGAGGGCAGGTCTTTTATCAGTTGAGTCCGTAAAGGTGTAAATCCATAGCATACGTACTTCATGTTTTATTTGTATTTCTTCTGATTTGGTTGTTTTGCATTGTTCAACAAGCTGAAACCTTATTTCAAGAAGGGATAAAAGGTAAAATACACTGTAGTGGAATAAAAAAAAGAACTATTAATGACTGACGTGCCATCATAACTGATGCTAAGTTACCCGATGTGAAAGCTAGTTGTTGAAAAATGAGGATCCCTAGGTTGTGGCCTTTAGGAGGATGTCAGACATACTTATTTTCTTCACCTGCGTGGCCTCGTCTAGCTATATTACCATGTTACGTCCATGTGGCACTATAGTTAACTGTACTATAACAAACCCATGCCCTTGATAAAACTACAGTAGACTCATCAACGAGTCCATAAGACAAGCCATTACAAATATATAGGAAGATTATAGCTTGTATTATCAATATCATGAAAAAAAAAAAAATGGCATTAGCATCGAAAATGTACTGTACATTGTACTTTTTTTTGTAATAACCTTAACTCCATACCGCCATACCAAACCAAAACTCAACAGCAACCTAGCAATTGCAAAAATCTGCATGGTGTATGGAAGACTGCATGAGCTTAGCCTTTCAAAACTGAGGATCAACTATATTCTGGTTGCATCATTTTTTTAAGCCCTTGCTGTCATTTGTTCCCATCTTCATTATTTATACGCCAATGTTATTTTTGTTCCCTTTCGTTTTGGGATGTTCTCTAATCTGTCAAACTCCACTGATTGTGTTTATTTATTTATTTATTTATTAGCTTCATTTGAGATTTTGCTGTTTGCTTTCAGGATGCTGAATGATACAAGTCATGGAATGATGCATTTGACAAAACATTTAATTCCGCCACAAAAACCCAAACTAGAGTCCATACAGTCATTACTGGCCATCTCAGCTACATGTTTATGTTAGACAGATGATGACTCCATGTTAATGGTTGTTCCATGTACATCTGGTCAAACTGTTCATGTCGTTTCTGTACGTTTTTTTAATTTAATCTTTGTTATGCTAAATTATTTTTTAATGTTGTCGTACGTTGACAAAGGCATGGTCTGTGATCTATGCAAGGGTTCTTTTGTTTCTTATGTCAAATATGATTTGATCATACATCCAAATCAATAAATTTTTAATTATCAGCTGTCAGGTGTATGTTACTGGTTTTTGGAAGTGGTATATTTTCTAAATGCTTTAGCTTTGAAAACACAAGTAAATGACACTTTTCATGAGTGCGCAACACTTTTGTGTCCTGTTACTTTATTTTATTTTATTTTTTTGTTGCAAGCATTTGATAAAACTAACATAAAATAAACTTGAAAAGTAGCACATTAAATGCCTGTATCCCATAAAACGGGATAAATTTCAAACTTTCAACATAATCTGATGAAATGATATTCAATAGCAGTGAACTTTTATCAGTTAAGTCTGTAAAGGTGTATTTACATAATATTTTTTACAATTTATTTTTATTTGGTCGTTTTTCTATTTTTTTTTTAAATCTTGCATAGATTTTTATACATATTTAATATCATAATTGTACCATAATCTGTTCAAATGATATCCAATGCTTACCAGTACAAAATATTTTTATATGATTATATATTTTTTTAAATTATGAAACCATTTTAATGACCAAAACGTAGTTTATTCACGAATAACAGATATTGTGTTTGCTGTATGATTTCCTCATTAATATTCCATTAAAAACTGTGACATGCAGGAAGTGACATCATTCAAACACTTTCTACGGTATGACTGATGACAAGTAAATAGTATAATTTTAGTTGTATTTTTTTCAGTTGACGGTATTCAGTCAGTCAAACAATTAAATGTGTTACCCAAATTATTGTATGATTTTTTAAAATTGTTTTAATGTTATAATTATCTTTAATAATTAAATGACACAAATAAGGGTTTTAAAGGGTGATTTCACCCCCTCATCACCCTCATGTCTTTCCAAACCCACAAGACTTTCGTTCATTTTTCCCTCCATTGACAGCTTCATAAACAGATCAAGAGCAGTTTGCACAATCGCTTTATATGATGAACAGATTGAATTTATGCTTTTGATCAGTGAACTCAAACAGAACCTCATTGGCTCTCACACGTCAAGCAAGCATGCGTCAGCTTCCGTTTACCACAACTGATCATGTGCGAGTTGATGAATATTGACGATTTATTTCATTGTCCAATTGATAATGAAGGACATATGATGAATATCATGCAGTGCAGTGCTGAACACTTTGTCCTTAAAACATCCTGAAGCAAAGTGACAAAAAAAAGTGACCATAATGATATTGAGGACGGTCTATGGAGCTTTCTGTGTGGTTATGTGTATTGTAACAGAAAGCCCCTAGTCATCCAGCTCACACTGAACAGACATGGCAACAAAAGGATGTGAACGGGCAGTTTACATCGTCAACAAGATGTCTATCTCCTGCTTTCAATCCACCTAGCGCCTGCTTTCCTTTATACACACGCACATCAGGCACATTTGGTTTCCCTTGAGAGTTGAAAACATGATATTGGAGTGTCTTGTGCTCGGAGTACCCTTGCTCAGTCTCTCCTCCTCTGCATTGCCCTCTGGAGCTGCAGTTCTCTGCAGGCTGGAGCTGGGGTGGGGTGAGCTGGCGTCAGGCCCAGTGCAGTTCCTCTGTCCTGTCCTAACCGACCACATGCGTCCTATATGCTGAGGATCTGAGACTGATCTCCATGTGTTCCCTGTCATAAAGCAGTTTTATTTAGTGATGTTAAAATCGTTCACATGGATCCTCCAGCTATGCCATGACGGAGCTGGAAAACTCCACCTCGCAATTAACAGCCGCTCAGTCTGGGTAATCTCTGCCGTCTGCCGCGCTGATTGAGGATTGCTCCGGTTTCTCAGTCGCAAAAACAGACCGCCCTAATGGAAGCCCCGAGATGTAGGCTATCTGAGGTCAGACAAGGTTATTGCCAGTGTTTTTGGATCATTTAGGGAATAAGTACTTTGGGGAAACTTATAGCCGATATGCATTTTTTTGGTTTTTTATTAGAATGCATATACTTTCTAATGAAAATGCTATACTAAATAAATACAAATGTATTAGGTATATTTATTTAGTATTTATGTACATTTATAATATGATACACAGCATATATATAATATATATATATATAACATATATTTGTATTAATATATAAATATAATATTTATTAATAAAAAATTAGTAATATAAATATATATATTAAATGTACCCATTATAAACATATTGGGTATATGTTTATAATTCATATATATATATATATATATATATATATATATATATATATATATATATATATAAATGTACCCATTATAAACATATTGGGTATATGTTTATAATTCATATATATATATACAGAGTATATATATATATATATATATATATATATATATATATATATACATACATATATATATATTACACACACACACACACACACATATATATATATATATATATGTGTGTGTGTGTGTGTATAATATATATACATATATAGTGCTTTATACCCTTCTTTTTATTTTCTAAATAAAATGATACGTATGGAAAAAAAATGTATATAGAAATATATAATATTATATAACATTAAATTATATTTTATTATTTTATAAAATAAAATACAGTTAAATAAAAGAGACAGCTATAATGAAGGTAGATTTTACCAGAAACTGTTTAAAGGCTACACTGTAAAAAAAATATTGTTGGTTTAACTTAATAAAACAAGTCACCTGGTTGCCTTAAAATTTTAAGTTCATTGAAATGGACAAAATGAGTTAATACAATGAAGGAGATTAATTTAATCACCAGAAACTCAAAATATTATGTTGTCTGAACTCCATAAATTATCTAAGTTGATTTGACAAAAGAAAAAAATGTTGTGATTACAAAATCATGAAAATATTTTTCATGACAGGTTGAGTTTTCACTTTTCTGTGTGCCCAAGATGCACATGTTGAGTATTTGCTGAAATAATTCTGAAGGGAACACACACTCACCACTCACACACACACACACACACACACACACACAGATGTAAATACTCATAAATCAGAAGGAAAGTCGGGCTAATGGGACTTTGCATTTCCCTTAGTCAGGCCTCTGGCACGTTCAGTGCTGCTAGTCACTCCCTTTAAAGACGGAAACTCTGCGCAACTCAATACAGATGAATCATGCATATCCTGCTGTCATCATGCGAGACTTTTCCTCTGTCTGAATGCAACATTAATGTCTTGACGAATGCAAGTCTTTCAGATCTGTTTTGTGTCTTCGGAAAGCTTTGAATGATCTGAAGCACATCACACTGCATCAGTCAGATTGAGTTGCAGATGGCATTGTTCCTGCATGTGTCATGTGTTCTGAATATGATTACCTGATAAAGCGTTTCCCTCTCTCTCTCTCACACACACACACACTGACTGCACTGCTCTGAAATCAGACGGTCGCATCGGACTGCGTAATGCAGATATTAATGCTTGCATCAATCTATACATCCACCCATCCATTCATTGAGTCTGTGCCTTTCCTTTGCCTCACTTTATGGTTTCTTCCTCTTCGCATTATCTCTGTAATGCTGCCGTCAGCTGTGTTTAATAATTAAAGGCATGTCCATCAATTCGTCCATCTTATGTAAACTGTGCACTGTGCTCTTTATCAAACCAAGGCCAGTAAAAGTTGATGCGCCGTACGGATGCAGTAATAGCCCTGAACATATGTGCGCTACATAGTTTGGGGAATTGAAATTGAAAAGACAAAGGGAAAAAAGAGCACTGTGCTTTGTTTTGTTTTTGTTTTTATGCTGTCCATATGCATATCCAGCACTTGTCTCAGCACATGTATGTATCTGTATCAGTCAGTGCATTAAGAGCTGTGCATATGCAGCTTCTCTCGGTCTATCAGTCAGTGCATCTAGCCTTTTAATAAGTTGCAGTGGCTGAGCATTGGTTGACCTCACTGTTCCCAGAATACAGAATACACTCCTTCCAGCTGTGTCAGCCTGCGGCACTGAGGACGGAGGAGAAAGAGTCATCATCATCCATCACCATATGTATACAATCTACAGCTCGCACTGTCGTTTAAGTTCCATCAGACTCGTTGAAGAGGATCATGTGTTTGTCAGTAATGTGATAGTGTCCGTGCGCAGAAGTGCTGTGATGTCCTCATTCTTATATGTTTGCTGGTAATGCATATGTTCGCTGCCTTTTAGATTTTAGAGAGCTCAATATTCATGTCGGCACTGATGTTTTTACAGTAACGGCATTTTTACTGGGGGAAATGTTCATATACTTGTCAATAAGCCAACTCTCCAACATATTTCATTCCATCAAAACTCTTTAAACTATTTTTTAAAAATATTTTAATATAAAAACAAAACTAACATAAATATATATATCACTCACCTAAAGGATTATTAGGAACACCATACTAATACTGTGTTTGACCCACTTTCCCCTTCAGAACTGCCTTAATTCTACGTGGCATTGATTCAACAAGGTGCTGAAAGCATTCTTTAGAAATGTTGGCCCATATTGATAGGATAGCATCTTGCAGTTGATGGAGATTTGTGGGATGCACATCCAGGGCACGAAGCTCCTGTTCCACCACATCCCAAAGATGCTCTATTGAGATCTGGTGACCGTGTTGGCCATTTTAGTACAGTGAACTCTGTCATGTTCAAGAAACCAATTTGAAATGATTTAAGCTTTGTGACATGGTGGATTATCCTGCTGTAGCCATGAGGATGGACATGGTCAGAAACAATGCTCAGGTAGGCCGTGGCATTTAAACCATGCCCAATTGGCACTAACGGGCCGAAAGTGTGCCAAGAAAACATCCCCCACACTATTACACCACCACCACCAGCCTGCACAGTGGTAACAAGGCATGATGGATCCATGTTCCCATTCTGTTTACTCCAAATTCTGACTCTACCATCTGAATGTGTCAACAGAAATCGAGACTCATCAGACCAGGCAACATTTTTCCAGTCTTCAATGGTCCAATTTTGGTGAGCTCTTGCAAATTGTAGCCTCTTTTTCCTATTTGTAGTGGAGATGAGTGGTACCCGGTGGGGTCTTCTGCTGTTGTAACCCATCCGCCACACAGTTGTGCGTGTTGTGGCTTCATAAATGCTTTGCTGCATACCTCGGTTGTAACGAGTGGTTATTTCAGTCAAAGTTGAATTCTTTGTAAACCCTAGAAAGGGTTGTTTGTGAAAATCCCAGTAACTGATCAGACTGTGAAACACTAAGACCGGCCCGTCTGGCACCAACAACCATGCCACACTCAAAATTGCTTAAATCACTTTTCTTTCCCATTCTGACATTCAGTTTGGAGTTCAGGAGATTTTCTTGACCAGGACCACACCACTAAATGCATTGAAGCAACTGCCATGTAATTGGTTGATTAGATAATTGCATTAATGAGAAATTGAACAGGTGTTCCTAATAATCCTTTAGGTGAGTGTATATATATACTATTTTCATGACATTTATTATTTTTTACTTTTATTTCTTTATATTCAAGATCTTAAACCCTGAAAATTATTTTATTTTGATACGTCTTAAAGCACTTGGATCACAATAATTGCTGGATTTATATATTTCATATTGTTGTTGTTGTTGCTTTATTTATTATTTCTATTTATTTATTACATGTACTGATATTTTTAATAATTATTAAGAGTTCCTAAAATGGACTAAATCAACATCTATCATTCTAACATTGCATATTTCTTTTCAAACATAATGGATTTCTGTGTTATTATCCAAAAGTGTTAAAATTTAATTTTTGACAGAATTTACATATAGGCCTAGATCTTATGAACATAAATGATATTAATATTTGTATATATATATATATATATTACATCAGAAATAAATACTTATGACATTTCCAAGTTTTGTCTATTAACCAGTCAGTTTATTTCCTTCACTCTCAGGTTCAGTGTGACTCCTCCTCTTCGGATCACATCCGGCTCTCAGTTTGTGACATTGTTGGCAGCATGAAAGTCACTCTTCTTAGGTATCACATCATCAACCGCAGCTGATTTTAGACAGTTTACACTTTTCAAACGTCCTTGACTTTGATGTGACAGCAGTTTATGAAAATGATCATTTTTATCCTTTTTTTGTCAAATTTAACTTTTATGTTAAAAATAATTAACATAAAAGTTAAATTTGACACGAGCTATATTTTATTCTATAGGTTATAATTGTTATCATTATTATAATATATATATAAAATTATTATCTATTATTTTAATAATAATGATAATAATTAAACCTATAGAATAAAATATAGCTTGTGTTTTGCTTTGAAACACGTTTCCTTTGATAGAATTTGAAGATAATGACAATGATCCAAGTGCTCTTTTTTCTTTTTTTTTTTTTGCGAAGCATGAAGAGCGACGAGTTTTGTGCCAGTGCTTTGGAGCTCTCTCTTTCTCTCTCCCACTCTCTCCCT
This sequence comes from Pimephales promelas, assembly GCF_016745375.1. Next base: position 1,853,703 of record NW_024121865.1, on the reverse strand, counting down.
CCATCATTCTCTCAAGAGCAGTCAAGGACAGTCAGGTCAGAAAGGCTCAGCAGCACCCAGCAGGCTCCCAGCTAACAAAGTTAGGTTCTGAGAACGTTTTTCTAACGTTCCATTTTGGTTGTGGGAACGTTAATTTAAAATGTTCTAAAAACGTGGAAATGTCCAGTTTGCTTAACGTTGCCGGAACGGTGTCTTAATATTTGCAGAACGTTGCTGGAACGTTAGCATAATGCTGTTAGAACGTTATCCTAAGGTTAGCATAATGTTGCTGGAACGTTATGAGAACGTTTATCAAACACAAATAACGTGATAAAGACGTTCCGATAACGTTGTTCTAAGAACGTGTTTTATCAACGTAATGAGAACGTTCATCAAATACAAATAACGTGATAAAGACGTTTCGATAACGTTGTTCTAAGAACGTTTTTTTATCAACGTAATGAGAACGTTCATCAAATACAAATAACGTGATAAAGACGTTCCAAGAACGTTGTTCTAAGAACGTTTTCTCTCAACGTTACAAGAACGTTAATAACGTTATATGAACGTTCCGAAAACAATATTTTAATAACGTTTTGTCCTAACATTTACACAACTTTTAAAGAACGTTAGTGAATGTTCTGGGAACGTTCCCTGTTAGCTGGGCTTCTGCAGTCTTCCATGAAGCAGAGAATTCAGCAGTTTAGAGCGCCTGCGTGAGAGAGTGAGTGAGAAAACTCCTGCAGCAAAGAATATCTCACTCATTGGCATCAGAATGTGAAATAACTGCAAACAAGCACGAATGTGACAGTCAGAAAGGTATGTATAAACGACAAGGAATGCAATAAGATTCCTAAGCCTCTTTAATGTCAGCTCAACGGCATCAAGGAGATTCACTGCAGTATGGTGCAATATGTCCATGTGTATCAGTAGCAACACAGTGTGCATGCAAAACCCCCATTGCTTGCTCTTTAATGATTTGTGTTATATGCATGCTTCTTTTTGTGTTTTGTCAGTTGCAGCTTTTTGGTAAGTGATGTAGAACTTTGCCCCCCCTCTCTCTCCCTCTCCCTCTCTCTCTCTCTCTCCCTCTCTCTCCCCCTCTGCTGTGTTGCTGACTCACTGTCACTGGCCCAGAATATGCTGTCTGTCTGCATTAATACCCTGCTCACCTACCCACCAATAAATGCTGCCTCAGCACCTAAAAAGATAGCTGAGAGCAAATGATGGGATTATATCATTCAGTTTAATGTGCATCACTGTGGTACATGCGTGTTTGCAATGACAGTGACATGTTAGATTAATAAACTGAATGCTTATTAATAGAGAAAGGGTTATTGTTTGTTACAATTATTGTGCAGAAATATAATAATTTTAGGTGGTGCTCTACCTGATGTCCGGTGGTGGACATCTCACTTTCACTCAAGTACAGTAGAGGACGTGTTATGATTTCTCACAGTGCAGAAGACAGCTGGACGAGACAGCGAGTGTGTCGGTACTGCCATCTACTGGAAACAACAATCTCCTGCCATAAATAACACCAAATGTGAAAGATTAAAGGAATAATTCGCTCAAAGTGAATAGTCAGTTTGCTCACTCTCATGATGTTCTAAACCTGTAGGCCTGAGATGGAGTGCTGCAGGGATGACGTATTTCTGTAGTGTGTGTGTGTGTGTGTGTGTGTGTGTGTGTGTGTGTGTGTGTGTGTGTGTGTGTGTGTGTGTGTGTGTGTGTGTGTGTGTGTGTGTGTGTGTGTGTGTGTGTGTGTAAAATGTCCTGAGATTAGGTTTGGAAGTTTTTCACGTTTTATTCTACAGCATAAAATACATCATTAATACCCCCTTGTGATAGGCTAGTTTAAAAGCTTTTACTTGTCTGAGAAAGGCGGTTGCTATAAGTGGCTACAAAGGATGTATGAGACATTAAGTTACCACACCGAATCAATCACGAGTTTGTTATCACTCTCTTTGATGGTAAATGTTTTATATATATATATAGGTATTGAAATAATTGGCAGAAGTTTAGTGACCCGGAAGTCATGCAAAATTCTTTTTTATATATATTGCTTCAAAATTCACAAAAGTTGTGTTAATTTGTGATGAAGAATCTTCATGTGCCATCGGAAGCGTCCTACTTCCCACTTCTGAAATCGTGATTACGACTAGGCCTACATCACATTCAAATATTGACATGAGTTGAAAGAGCGTATTATGTCGAATTCTATAGGCTAGAAAACAAGTAGGCCTACGATATACCCATAATAACAAATGAAGGCGGCATCATTTTAGGATTGGCCAATATGTCATCATTAAACTAAAAAAAAAGGGAGAAACTTTTTTTTTGAGGGAGAAACTTTTTTTCAGACAACCACAGTATTATTTCTCTAAATCTAACAACGACTGAACAATTTATTTTGATAAATAATCTGAGCATAATCTTTGTAATTTTATCAATCACATTATGTGTCACATAATGGATTGACATTCTTTCTTTGAATTTAAATTCAATTTCCAGGATGTGGCTATTTGAAGGGGCTCCACGACCATAATCATAAGCATGTTGTTTTTGTCTAATTTGAGTTGAATAATAATGCAATTAGTGCCAATCTAATGTGATTGAGTTTAATCAGCAATTTGGCGGGCGATGTAGCCAATCAGAGATAAGTGGGAGGATCCATACTCATGACATCATCCACACTATATAAAACGCCACCGCGCAAGGGGAAAGAACAGAGTACTTCTTCTAACCCTAACGCTCTCTGGCTTCCTGTACGGTATTTATACTGTTTTGTCTTAAGCTTTCAGTATATTACAGGAAGTTTTCCGTGGTTCCGATTCGTGTAAAAAAGCTGTAGAGTACTCTGATGCTCGGTCTCACAGGTTTGAGTGTTTTGTGCGCGGACAGTCCTGCTGCCGCGAAGAGTTCGACTCTGTTGCACAGGCTTCAGATCTGTGGGCTTCCAGCACCCCGAGCAGATTAAACTGAGCATGGCGAACTTTTGCGGACCTCTCCAGTGATCCTGCAAACAAGCCTGCGCTCACACACTCGCTGCGGGTTAGGATTCCTCCGAGACAGCCGTTTCATTGCGTTGTGTACAACCGTACAACAGACTCGTGTAAGTGTTTGAATCATGCTTCGTGTCGTGTTCATAGACTGTTTTAGTTTTATTTGTCAACGTTCTTCTAACGGAACTGCATAAAGTAATTTCATTAGTAACCATGTCTGATGGCGCCCCCTATCTGATCTTTGTAATGGGCGGTTACTTTTTTTTTGTGGCAAATCTAATTTTCTTGTTTAAGAGCTGAAGTAACGTTAAACTGCAGTGAATAAAGAGCTTTGAGATATACTGGACGAGTACTGGATTTATTTATTTTTTACTTCCATGTTTAGCTTTAACCCTTGCGTTAAAATGATGTCTTGTTTGCACGTACACATGGTAGGCCTACGTAAAGTTAACGTTACCTTCTGAAATTCGTTTTAGGTCCTGGTGTGAACCGCACTTTAATATTCAATTTGTGGTGTGTATAAATTGGCCCTCCTGTTATTACTTTATCCACCAATAAAAAGCTAACAGGTTTATTAAATAATAATTGTGTGGTTTTTTTTTTTTTTTTTTTTTTTTTTTTTTTTTTTTGTACATGACTTTTCGATTAACTTGTTTTCCTTCAGCAGTGGACGTGTTGAGGTCGACCACGTTAAATTAAGGATGACGTTGCTTTGTTGCATCGACTTTAATAAACTTCAATATGCTTAATTTAAATGGTGTTTGTTATGACTAAGACCGGTTTAAAGTTGATGTTGGCAATAAGATCATGATCTCTACCGGGGAGTGGACACAAGGCAGAGAATCCCAGGGATGACTAAAAACATTTGCCAACATTTTTCCCACTGAGACACACCATACAAGCAGCAATGACTTTCACACTAGTCTGTAGGCATACACGACACGTCATGATATAAGACTGAGGCGCATAGACTCAGTGGTGGAATGTAACGAAGAACAAATACTTTGTTACTTTACTTAAGAACATTTTCCACGTAGCCTATTTTTACTTAAGTAGAATAAATAGTGCATACTTTTTACTTCGTTACATTTTGCAGCAATTATTATACTTTCTACTCCACTGCATTTCTACAACTTCAGTTACATTTTCATTACATTTTCTGATCAGTTTCCCCTGCCAAAACGTAATCTGACAGTCCGTTCGTTGCACGTTTGTCTCACCAGTGACGTTTGGTTGCCATGTATATTTAAATAAATGTTAAAAAATTATATATTTATCATTTATTTATTTACATTTTATTTATTTAATATACAATTAATACATTTCATTGGTACAGAACTATTTTCATAGGCACCACAACAAAAATATTATTTTAATGTGTGTAATATGTGTGTATATAAAATTAAGAATGGAAAATAATAGACCAGAAATATGACAAAAATGTTTAAATATAGCCATACCTAAATTAATGTATATGTGACACAAAAAGGCTGTTTATTATTTTGGCCAGTAATAAAAATATGCTTGGCTGGTGGATTTTTTCATCTACCAGTCCCCGTGGCAGGTGAGCCAAAAAGTTCCCTCACAGCACACACGAGCATGGCACAGCGGCCAAAAACACACGCACACGAGCATGGCACAGCGGCCAAAAACACATGCACATGGCACAGCGGCCAAAAACACACGCACACGAGCATGGCACAGCGGCCAAAAACACACGCACACGAGCATGGCACAGCGGCCAAAAACACATGCACACGAGCATGGCACAGCGGCCAAAAACACACGCACACGAGCATGGCACAGCGGCCAAAAACACACGCACACGAGCATGGCACAGCGGCCAAAAACACACGCACACGAGCATGGCACAGCAGCCAAAAACACATGCACACACGAGCATGGCACAGCGGCCAAAAACACATGCACACGAGCATGGCACAGCGGCCAAAAACACACGCACACGAGCATGGCACAGCGGCCAAAAACACATGCACACACGAGCATGGCACAGCGGCCAAAAACACACGCACACGAGCATGGCACAGCGGCCAAAAACACATGCACAGGAGCATGGCACAGCGGCCAAAAACACATGCACATGGCACAGCGGCCAAAAACACACGCACACGAGCATGGCACAGCGGCCAAAAACACATGCACACACGAGCATGGCACAGTGGCCAAAAACACACGCACACCACGAGCATGGCACAGCGGCCAAAAACACACGCACACCACGAGCATGGCACAGCGGCCAAAAACGCGCACACGAGCACAACTGTTTAATAAAGAAAAAAGACCATGACCAAACCACAATAAAGTATATACCGTATTTTCCGCACTATAATCCGGTGCGCCCTATAACTTATATGAAAAATGTTCTAAAATAAATAAAAATATAATCCGCATCGGATTATAAGGCGCACCTTCAACGAATGACCTATTTTAGAACGTTTTTTCACCTTATAGTGCGGAAAATACGGGTATGATAAAAAAAAAGCATGACCTACCTTATTTCATCAGAGCGCTCTTCTCCGCTACCCTTTCAATGATGCAATCCGTGTCCAAAGAAACCAGAGTCTCTTTTTCGATTGCCATCAACATAAAGGCTTCAAGATGCTCCTGTGACGCTGTGCTCCTTAATCGATTCTTGATGAATTTTAACGTGGAAAAGCTTCGCTCACATGCAACTTGTGTCACAGACAGAGTTAACAGAAACTTGTATCCAAGTCCGATTAGATGGTAAGAGTCAGTGAGCAGGTATATAGCCTACTTTCAATGATGGTATCCAGAATGACATTGTGCACTTGTACCTCATACTTGCTGTCAGCATCTCATATGGTTGTGTCATCACATAACTCGTCTGGCATCTTTTTGGTCTTCTTTGGTCTCCGGTTTGGCAGCGCATGTTCCACCTCTGCGTCTTGTCTCACACATTTAATTCTCCATTGGCCCATTGCACAAATGCGTCTGTTGCTGTCTTTACCCTCTTAAAATCCCTTGCATATTTTTTTCAGATTGTCTTGTGTGCTTGTGACAAAGCGATGGGCCGTGAGCAAATCCATTCCAATAGTTTGCAAATACTTGGAAAGTGGAGTTGTTTGTTGGAAGATGCGTAAAAACGTCTGGGCAGCTGAGGATGGTTTGGTAGCCTATTTCAGCAGAGCCTCTGCATAACCGTCGGCCTTCGCACGCACAGTCGGCTTCATGTTGTCTTTCTCGCTCAGGGCCTTGAGTGTAACAACAAGATCAATGTAAAGACGTCCTTCTGGATCCCCAAACTTCCCAAACACTTTTGTAAGCGCAGAGTCTTTGGCCCACCATCGGGTTTCAACCATGTTCAACCCTGATTCGGCGGAGCACTCCACCTGGTGAAATCGTTTAGCCGTAGTCACGTGACGCAGCAGGTGTTTTGAATCACGCTTCGGATCAGTGTTTCGAATCATCTGCGCTTCGGGATTTCGCAAAGCTTCGAAACGTCTGTTTCGCGTCAGCCATCCCTAAAAATATCCCGTATTTTTTCCCGTATTGACTCAAAACACGCAACTATGTGTCTCGGCCTAAAACAATAGAAAATCACACCGGCCCTTCTGGCATGTGCCAGAATTGCCAGATGTCCAATCCGGGCCTGCCAATAAACTATTAGGCCTAATTTTGAATGACGACTATAACTAGTCATTAACACTTTTATAGCCTACGTGACTTTAAAGCAGTCTTGAAGCTTATTTTATTAATTTTTAACTGCTGTTGATAACATGCTTAACACGTGAAAGCAACAAATACCAGGTGAATGGTAAGCTTTAATTTCTTGTGTGTTTTTAAAATTAAAGTTAAATACACAAGCAGAATTTGAAGCGTGGGAAATCAAACCAACTGCTCAATTTTAAGTGGGTAAAATAATCGAAATGATTTAAAAGGTACTTTTGTATTTGCAGTGATTTATTTGAACGAATCAATTTTTTTCATTCATAACTGCTCAATCATTTTGATTTCCTTTATTTTATTTTTTTTTAATAATTTCCAGTTCCTTTATTTTTAAATTCCTTTTATTTTTTTAATAATTTCCAGTTCCTTTATTTTTAAATTCCTTTTATTTTTTTAAAATAATTTCCAGTTCCTTTATTTTTAAATTCCTTTTCAGTCGTGATTTTTTTATTTAATAATGTCCAGTTCTTTTATTTTTTATTTATTTTTCACTCATGATTTTTGCATGATTCTCAGTCAGTTCTTCTGTGTGATTGTCATGTGTCCCTGCCTGCAGCAGCTCAGAGAGGAAGAGCTCGTCCAATACAGTCTACGAGCAGGGCAGCAGGCTAGAGGAAATAACAGACGGAACGGGATTTTTTTTTCTTTTGTAATAGTCGACGTTTCTCATTCATTTAAAAGGGCATGTTTACAGTAAGCACACCATTTGGCTGTTTTAACACACAAAGAGATGCTGAAGCAGGATTGACTCGCTGCGTCGGTGAAAGGAGCTGTCCTCCACCATGAGGTGCTGATCGGCGGCCTGGCAGAACGATGGCGACGGGGAAGTGGCTTCTGTACACGGGTCTCTGTCTGTCTCTCGTCGCCTTGTGTTTCTTGACAATCGCAATCTCATCGGATCACTGGTACGAAACGGACGCGAGGAGATACAAGGAACGTTGCCGAACTTTCTCGAACCGCAGAAGCGATCCGGGTTTTATATACATCCCCAACCACAGCCTTCCACTGCGAGCCACCCGAGCGAACCTGGACCGATGGGAAAACCGACTGCTTCTGGCTAGAAACCGGCGTCAGCTGTTCGCGATGAGCGCGGCGGATGAGTGCAGCAGACGCTACAATTCAACCAACATGGGTCTGTGGAGCAAATGCTACAGGGTGGGATTTGACCCAGACATCGAAGAGCTCATTCAGAAAGGTAAAAACATCCGACTGAGTCTTATAGTAATGTGTTGGCTGTGTTGATGCAAAGCAAATGCTACAATAATGTGAGCCTAACATTTGCAATGTATATAATATGCATCAGAGTAAAATGTCATTTCATTAGGCCTATATATATCAGTTGCACAGGGCACCATTTCCCTCAATATTGAACATAATGAGCACCTCTGAGCATTTGTAGTTATACATTCTGTTCTCTAGCCTATATGAATTGTAATGGCTTAGTGGTCCGCAATCTTGGTCTTTGAGTACCTGAGCATTGCACATTTGGAATGTGTAACAACCTCATTCAATACACTTGATATATTTCATCCAGTTTTATACTCAGTTGACCATCTGTGTAGTTTACACATTGTCCATATGCACAATCAGGCTAAGCTCAACAGGGGACCTGGTCCACCTAACCATGAGCTTGACAACCACTAACAACTGTCTGGACCCACTTTACATCTTGGAGCTTCTTGGGATCATCCTGGGATCAGATGTAATGCTGATTCTGATTTTCTTGTTTTTCCAGGAACTATCGAGCGTTGCTCGTTCATAAGGTACTTTTACTCCTCCCCTGCAGTGACTCGAAAGGATCTTTCCTACAACATCACCAAGACTATCCAGCAAGATGATTGGCATGCCCTGCGTGAGTGGGACTTGCTCTTTTCGATCTGCATCAGTGTTATCCCAGGCCCTCTTACAAAGGGGTCTTTCCACTATGGAATCTTTTGGAAGCATGGCATTAGTTTTCACGGTTATGCTGATAATACTCAGCTCCTGGGTGTGCTCTTTGATACCAATCTTTCACTTGAAAGTCACGTTTCTAGTATCTGTAAAATGTATTCTGCCATCTTAAAAATGTATCTAAATTACGTTATATGCTCTCATTGACAAATGCGGAACAATTAGTTCATGCGTTCCATGACATCAAGGCTAGATTATTGTAATGCTATAATGGGTGGTTGCCCTACACGCTTAATAAACAAACTTCAGCTAGTCCAAAACGCAGCAGCTCGAGTTCTTACCAGAACCAAGAAGTATGACCATATTAGCCCAGTTCTGTCAACCCTGCATTGGCTCACTATTAAATGTTGTATAAATTGTAAAAATTGCTAATTACAAAGCACTAAAGGGTTTAGCTCCCCAGTACTTGAGCGAACTCTTAACGCATTATAGTCCGCCGCGACGTCTATTTCGATCTGAAAATACCGGCCAGTTGATAATACCTAGAATATTAAAATCGACTGCTGGCGGTAGATCCTTTTCCTATTTAGAACCAAAATTTTGGAACAGTCTTCCTACCATTGTCCGGGAAGCAGACACACTCTGTCATTTTAAATATAGATAAAAAACACATTTCTGTGACCTAGCTACCATTAACTTCACGTTTTTTACGTAGAGATGATAAAAAACAATATATAAAAAAAAAATCAAGGCTAGCACCTTGGAACCTATTTCAATTGTGTTCTCGAGCCACCAGGCACTGTTGTTGTGCGAATGAGCTGGTCGGAGCACATTAAGGATTTTTGTTAGAACGGTGTCGTCTTAGCGGCCCCTAAGTAAATAACGAATGATCTTTGCAACCGAAGTGAATCAATCAAACTAAGTTTACCTGGACAATAACTTTATTCTAGAGCCGCTGTAAAGCCAAAACAATCTCTGTTACCTGTAAAGCTGCTTTGAAACTATATATTGTTATATATATATATATAATTATATGCACCTTAAAGCTTGCCTACTAATAACAAATGAAAAGGCCCAGCAAATGAATGTATTTGATATATCAGTAGAGTTGCAAGCAAGGGTGTCCAATCCCGTTCCTGGTATTGCCACCTTCCTGTCAAGTTCAGCTGGAACAAACGAATCAATGCCTTCAGAATTACTAGAAATTCTGCCAGGTGTGCTGAAACAGGTTGGAGCTAAACTCTACAAGACAGTAGTAATCAACGAGCAGGATTGGGCACCCCCAGTAACTTGCTACTGTATGTTCCCCTCCAGATTTGCGTAGGATGACAGCTGGGTTCATGGGCATGGCTCTATCCATCATTCTCTTTGGCTGGACCATTGGCATTTTGGGCTGTTGCTGGCAGCAAGGCCTCATGCATTACGTCGCCGGTCTACTCTTCCTAATGGGAGGTACGTTAATTCACTGAATTGCTCCTTGATGTGTTTTAGGGTTTTTGAACATCTACCGATTAGTATCTTGTCCCTCCACAGGTACCTTCTGCATCATCTCTCTGTGCACCTGTGTAGCCGGCATCAACTTCGAACTGTCTCGCTACCCACGTTATCTGTTCAGCCTCCCGGATGATATAAGCCATGGATACGGCTGGTCCATGTTCAGTGCCTGGGGAGGGCTGGGACTGACCCTCATAGCCGGGTTCTTCTGCACCCTGGCACCATCGATTCAACCTCCTCCACCAACCCGTACCTCCTGTCCCAAGTCTCGCATGGAGAACGGAACGGTGTGCTAAAGCTTCACATGTTGTGACACTTGATACATTCACACGAACTTGTTCATAGACTTTGTTATGGGTGTTAAAATCACGGAGGCTGGAAGTTGTTCTGGAAGGAGGACCTATGAAAGCACATTTGTACAGTTGTATAAAAGCTTTCTTCATGACATGAGTTCAGCATGTCCTTGGTGTTTGTCCTTGTGTTCGGTAGATCGTGTTTGAATTGAGACAAATTCACGGTTTCAAAAATCATTTCATTATGTGCTATAAATGTTTTCAATGTCAAAAATTTCGTCATTGGACAATAAAATGTCTCATGTAAGAAAACGATTCTACTGTTTCTAGATCAGGAAAAAAAAGAGAATCAAACGGAGGCACTGAATACTCAATTTTATTTAAGATTTCACTGTTCCAGACCAGCAGAAAAGGGGGTCAATTCTTCTCTTTTAGCGCTTTATTTTGCATTAAATGATTTCAGCAGCATGTTAAACCCAAACGACGGACTACTTTGATTTTTTTTCCTGAAAGAATGAGTGATTGCGTTTGATAAATACTGTTTAGTATGGCCACACAGATGAGAAAGAAAAGAGTAGAACTCATTTGAAGGCATTTGAATGGGGGCATGTTAGTGTGTGCCTTCAACACTCATATTGTCTGCAATCATGCCTTGGCACGTCTGTCTTTACTACCATCACAACCCTTCCCAAGGTTCCAGACTCGATTCCTGATTCATACCTTGTATGAATGGCTTATTTTATAGGCAAGCCAATAAACACTTCCACAGAAGGCTTGCTCGCCTTTCTTCATGGGAATGAAGTTACTGCAGACATCCTGTAGCAGCATGTCAGGTCTCACATCACCATCCTTGCCCTAAGATGCTTTGGACAACCCCCCCCACCTCGAATACAAAATGGGTTCCTCCCTAAGATATAGAAGTTTCCACTCAGTCATTAATGAAGTCCCTTCCAAACCAGACCAGGGTCTTGACTCTACAAATGCCCTCAAACATCTTACCTGTGGCTCCGTAAACATTAAGCGTGTAAGAAGCGGAGAGCATTACATAGACTTATCTTAAAATAATCCGCTTCCGTTTCCTTTGAGTGGTGGTGAGACCTAACATACGGGAAGTGTAAAGATTCACAGTATTAAATTTCAGTCTGTACCTTGGGTGAAGGAGTGAGGCCATTCAGACATGTTGCACATTCCGTTTTAGCCATTATTAGTCACATGTACACATCAGTGCACTCTCTTCCCCCACCCTCTCTCCTCCGAATCATATGTGAAGGTGTGTGTGTATATGCGGTAGGGCCCTCAGTGTCTGCCAGGCACCTTCATTCAAGTCATTACCCTGCACTGATGGTGCTCATAATACCTTCAAACAAAAGTGACAGCAGACAAACAAATCCTGATGGGAAAGGGATGGAAGGGGAAAGGGTAGAAAGACGAGAGCTTATGTTATGTTATTAATGAAAGTGGTATATTTGCAGTTTCATGTTTGTAATGCAGTTAAATCAAGGGTTGTCTTTAGTGACGGTCGATACCGGCACTCTGTAGGATGTCTGTGGCCGTCTGTGCTGGGGGTCTGAAGGCTGTCTGAAAGCCTGGAGGGGGGGAGTGGTACTGACTTGGGGTGAGTGTGGGCGGGGGGAGATAGGGGGCCCAGGCGGCTCTGTGTAAGGAGAGGTGGGCCGCCGCGTCCAGGAGGCCAGTGTGAGGGGGCTGTGGGAGTGCGCTGGAGCTGGGTGGTCCGTCCATCTCTGTGAGAGCCTGCAGTGACTTGAGCCAGTGTGGCGGATTGTCATCCTGGAGACAGTCCAAACTGTTGCCTGTGGATGCTGGGATACCTGGAGTTTGAAAACGGACACGATTTAGCGCTATTACCAACAAAACTTTCATCCATAACTAGTTTATAAAACACAAACCGCACCTGTGATGATGGCGGGGTCCATCCAACTGGCCGCACTGTCCCAGCTGAGGCTGTGCGAGACTCCAGCTGGGCCTACCGGCACCCCGATGTGATTCACACTGGAAGTAGAGGAGGAGGATGAGGAAGAGGTAGAGTTCGGGAGGCCACCGAAGTTGATATTGATATTTGGTAGGAGTGCTCGCAGTCCGTCCTGCCACTCCTTCACATTTATGCTTTCTGTAGAGCCATTGTTTTCTGAAAGAGAAAAAAAAAACGTATGAATGAAACATTTAAACTTTTTGTATCCTTGCATCATGTCTACAGCGAATATGTCAGAGCAAATGTGCTGGAACCATTTCTGTTGTCAGTAGTAGCAAAAGAACATCAGAAATACTGTAGAACGGGCCATCAATTTACTGTTGGTGTACAATTTACACTTAGTTTCCAAGGCAACATTTCTAATTTTCGGTAAACTTCATTTAATATTTATATGTGCCATATTAAAAAAAATAAAAAAGTAATTTGATTGACAGGTGATCTGACCAATCATAATCCGCCATCCGTCCTTTTGTCCAACAATCAATTCAGGAGAGTTAGTAGATTAACGTCTGTGGATTCCTTCTGATGTTCATTCATGTTTATTTGCAATAAATGAACTAGAAGGAAGAGATGATCAGTTCAAACGCAGCGATCTGCTAAAAGTATTCTCGTCGTTTGATAAACTTAAGATTGAGCCACTGTAGTCACTTGGACTATTTTAACGATGAACTTTTCGAGGCCGGCAAGTTTCAATCCCTCAAGAAGCCTATGGACTAGTATAAAGGAGTGATCCAGCTCTCAGATTTCATCATAAATATCTTAATTCGTGTTCTGAAGATGAACAAAGGTCTTACGGGGTTGGAATAACGTGAGGGTGAGTAAATACTGACATTTTTTTCTTTTTGGGTGAACTATCCCTTTAAAGAGAACGGTATTTATTGTTTCAATTTCTTTAAAAAAATGACCAAATTTGAAAGTTGAGACTTTGTTTTATATCCCAACTGTCAGCGCGTTGTCAGTTTTTGTCATGTATTTTTCACCCCATGAGAACATGTGTTGTAAGAGCGGCATGGCTTGTCGGACATAGTAACTAAAGGGGACGGGTCTTTGCGAATGGTCAATTAAAAGACAACTCGGTGGAAAATGCAACAATAAACAAACTGGGAATGAGTTCAACAACTTGTTTCTATTTGGATCAGTGGGCTACATCTGCAGTACTCTGCTTAGACAAGGTGTTTTAATACACACACAGGTGATTCATAAAAACTGGAGTGCACAAGACAGATGCGTTCCCTAACCTGATATAGGAATCCCCCCAAGGCCGGTGCTGTGGTGCTGGGCCGGCATGCTCAGGTCTAAGAAATGGCTGTGCGCAGCTGCTGCGGTGGCCGTGTGGTTCAAGTGTGTGAGGTTATTGCGGGTAGGGAGGCCCATCCAGGGGTGGCGTGCGGCCATGTGTTGGGGAAGGCTGAATGAGTTATAGAGGCCTCTGTGCTGGAGGTGAGGAAGGCGCTGTTGGCCGTTGGGGAGGCTGGTCTGATGGGAGGGGTTGGGAGAGAGGGGGGAATGCTCCTGGACTGACAGCTCTTTCTCTATGAGGTCGGCCAGGGCCTTCCGTGTGACGTCAAATGGGTCGAAGCCCAGGTCATCGTCCTGCTGCTGCTGCTTGGCTGAAGAGCCAAAACCGAAGGCCGCCTGCCAATCAGTGGAGGACGAAACGGGGATAGTGTCTGCGATAAGGAAGAGAGATTGATGGGTTTACCCGTTTAGCTCTGCTTGCACTCAAATCGTATTGTTCCAAAATCTTACTACATTGCATGGGCCTACCTGAGGTGAAAAGGCTCTGTGGTTCTGGAGTCATGGGCCAGTCGGAGGCTCCCTGTGGTGAACTGGAGAAGGGGGGCAGGCTGCTGGGGATGGGGTTGGGATGTCTGAAATTGCTGTTGTCTGAGAAAAGAGACTGAGACTCCGCTGCCGCGCCTTCGAAGGGTGAACGTGCTGCGAGTTCGGCCACGCTGATGGGCACAACGAGGCTGGGTTTAGTAAGGCCTGGTGGAGGAGATGGGGACTCGCTACTGGATGTCTGCCAAACCAAACACAGACAGATGGATCAAAAACACAAATAATGATAACTATTATCAGTAATGTAATTTTTTTTTAGCACTTACCTGTGATATATTTTCCCCGTTTCCTATACTTATGGGTTCTGATGGTTTCTCAATTGGACTGAAATGAAAACACAGTGTAATAAGCACGCACAAAAACAATAAGATACGAGTCATTGGATATCAACACTACTGGAGTACAGTACCTGGTAGGCTCTAAGGCTGATGGGAAGGGTGGGAGGCCCATGTTCTGCTCTAGTCCCTGTTCAGGGTCTGGTTCGTCTGGAGTCATGTGGTCGGAGTCTGTTAGGCAGTCTAAAAGAGGAGGGGACTTGCGATGCTCAGTGGTTAGACCGTTAGCCATTTTCCCATAGCTCTGTAATGAGGGCCACCCTTCTTTATTGGTGCTATTTGGTCTGGGAATAAAATAATGTTAGGTTAAAAATTCGAACCACACTTCAAGAGAAACTTGGTAACACTTTACTCATTAGTTAATGTATTAGCTAACATGAACTAACAATGAGCAATACATTTTTACAGTATTTATTAATCTTTGTTAAAGTTATTTAATAAAAATACAGCTGTTCATTGTTTGTTCATGTTAGTTTCCAGTGTATTAACAAATGTTAGCAAATATAACATTTGATTTCCAATGCATTAGTAAATGTTGAAATTAATATAAGCTAAGATTAATAGATGCGGTGGAAGTATTGTTCATTCTTAGTTCATGTTAGCTAATGTTAACTAAGGAAACTTATTGTAGAGTGTTACCAAAAATGTATCATATTTAATAGCTGAATTATATACACTACCATTCAAAATTTTGGGGTCAGTAAGACTTTTCAATAAATTAATACTTTTCATCAGCAAAGACACATTAAACAACAGCAAAAGTGACAGCGAAGACATTTATAACGTTACAAAAAAAATATTTTCACATAAACGCTGTTATTTTGAAATTTCTATTCATCAAAAAATATCGCAAAAATGTATCACAGGTTCCACAAACTATTAAGCAGCATTATGATTTATGAAGGACCATGCAATACTGCATAATCTAATAACCTAATAATTTAATAATATTTCATACCAACCCCAAACCTATGAAGGGTAGTGAATTTTTTTTTATTTTTATACATTTGAATATAATTATCATATATTATCATATAAATATAAACAAATAATAATCTAACTATCATATAATAAATGATTGCATATATTGCAAAAATAAGGACAATTTTCACTAAAAATCTGGATTTGGTTATCATTCTCGGTGTGTGCAGCGATGAAATTCAAGATTAAAAGCAACACCTCTGAGTGGAGTTGGGTTTGCTCTTTGACTTCTCCCCACATGTTGAGGTTTGTAAAAAGTTAGGGTTCGCTTTGTAAAGGTCTTGGAGCAATTTTTGTTCATACTCTTGATGTTTCCCAGCCTAAAAAACAAAATGTACACAAGCAAAATCAGTTTCAAAATGTCATTTAATTTATGCATTGACCAGTCTGAACTGCATAAATCGCTCACCTGCATTTCTTCTTTTGTAAAACTAGCCGCTTCATCCCCCAGTTCATGTAAATACATGCAGTCTGGTTTGGGACACTGCATGCTTTTAAGAAAATAACTGCAGTACTTTGTTGTACCTAAAGAAGCCTGGAGACGAAAACAGCAACACACAGAAAATGAATAGAAGAATAAATGTAATATACATTAATTAACACATGAAGAGAATCATCAATGCTAAACTTTAAACGTCACATCATAACACTTCAAAGGGACGTCACGTTCTGAACCATATTTCTTAAAAGGACTTACCTTTAGTGTTCTACCATCCACTATGACATTGTTCACACACTGTATTGCTCTAAGGGCGTCCTCTGAACGAATGTAAGTTACATAGGCACTGGCACTAGGACCCTGTGGAGTGAAAGGTCAAAATATAAGTGTGTTTTTTCTTTATTCTACTGTTTTGCTGTAGCCTTAAAGGGATAGTTCAAGCAACAAAGAAAATTCTGTCATCATTAATCGCCCTCATCCCTCATTTTGTTTACCTTAGATTTAGTCCATTCTTCTGCTGAAGCCATTGACTTCAATTGCATGGAAACAAAAATACAATGCAAGTCAATGGCTACCATTACCCACATTCTTCAATCTTCAAGAAAAAAATTCATACAGGTTTGAAACAATATGAGGGTGAGTCAATGATGACACAATTTTTTAATTTTTGGTAGAACAATCCCTATAAGCCAGAGACTTTTTCCACACATGGACATGAAGTTTTTCCTACCTGTGAACCTGCATATGATGTGCTGTTATTGATGACCACTTTATGAATTTTGCCAAACTTCCCGAAATATTCTGGGCGCTTTAGAACCTATAAAATGATCAAAGTGACAGTGATTCCTTCAAGTGAATTATTGCATGAACGACAAAACCAACACTACGCTGAATTATGCCCACTTATTATATCTCACACAATCAAACTGTGAAATGACTCTGAGGGAGGAAATTTCCTTTTGTTCAGCAAAATGTAAACAGCTCCCTGACGAAAAAACTCTATTTTTGTGCCATTCTCATTTACCTCCCACAGGAAGTGATACATTTCTCACTGATGTAGATGATCAGTGGTTTAGATACATTGCGCATTATATCGTAAATTACAACTTTTATTGTAGTACACTACTGTTCAAAGGTTTTGGGGTCAGTGAGATTTTTCTTTCAATGATCCCATGGACAAAATAGAAAAGTGTATGATGGTTTACACAAAACATATTAAGCAACACAACTATTTTCAAGTTCAACATTGATAAGAAATGGTTCTTAAACAGCAAATCAGCATATTATAATGATTTCTGAAGGATCATGTGACATGGAAGAGTGGATGCTGAAATTTCAGCTTTGTCATCACAGAAATAAATTAAAGTAAAAATAATAAAAAAAGTTATTTTAATTTGTAATAACATATCAGAATATTACTGCGTTTACTGTATTTTTTACTATATAAATGCAGCTTCGAATATTCGTCTTTCAAAAACGTTTAAAAATCCTTTATAAAAAAATTAATAAAAAATAACTGACCCAAACGTTTGTACTAATTTTGAGTTCATTTCATAGAGATAACAGCTAGTTATATTCATTATCAAATTAATTGTTAAAGTCAATTCAAACAAATGCAATAAATAACAATAAAATTAGAATGAATTATTTACAAAAATATTCACGTTCATAATTCAATAGATCCAAATAAAATAAAAAGCTGAAAACAGTCACAATATAATAAAAACCACAAAAAAAAGACATCGAAATCGTCTAATACGATGAATCACCTCTGCATCGGCGAGTCTTTGAGAAAGTCCCACCACGAACACGAGGTTTCGCTGCACCACGCGGACGCTGGCCAGGTGCTTGCGGTTCTCCGTCACCTTCTGCTTCTTTTCATTCTGCTTCTGCTTCTTCTCGTTCTTTATCCTCTGGATCTCCTCTTGTGACAGTGGTTTGTAAACTGCCGGATCCTCCGGGTAAGGCTACAGGGGAGACACACAACTCGTCGTTACCACGCTTGAACCGTATCCTGAGGGCTAACATGCTCAAAGAACTCAAAAGTTTTCAGGCTGACACCATTGCAGTGAATGAAATGAACCACATCGCGATTACACTTGGGAAGTGCGGTTTGCCAAAAAAGTGGTGCCACAAATGCATAACCAGGCTTTAGAACATTTAGGCCAGTTAATCAGACAATATTTCGCCACTGTGCTTGTGCATAACATTTTTTTTACAATCAACAATTAAATATATAGTCATGGCGACTTCTTGTTTAAATACATATCAACCAACCAGTTCTCTAGATTCTGCTACAAGACTCAGTGGTTTTGTTTCAGAAACTAGCTTTATTGGGGAACAGTGGCGAGCCAACAGAAATAAAATGAGCCAATACATCATTCTTCTTCCAAAACACATTTTTTGTCTTACCATGATTTACAATGGCAAGCCTGTTAAAAGCGTTTATGTTTTAGACTTGTTTTTTGCGGGAAACTGCATACACGCGTAGAAAAAAATTAGGTCCGGCTATTTGGTCCAAGTGTATATGGCGTGGAAGTGACAGGTTAGTTATCACAATGAGCGAGAAAGCTTGACATGGAGCAGTTAAATCGCAAACCACACGTTTTAAAAAACAAAGCCAAACAGAGGAGAGTCTGCTGGCAAAAAGAGAACGCGATAGAGCTCGTAATTTAGAGATGGCGAGAACTGAGGGATTTGAAATGTTATAAAAGCAACACGGAGATGGCGTTTTGATTACTCAACAGGTGAGTAAAGTATTTTACTGAACAGATAAACTGCCATATGTAGCGCTCTAACAGAGGTCATTGTAAAGCAATAACCTGCGAATACGCCGAGTATTGGTATGGTTGCTATTGTAATGTGTTCCACAACTAGATATATAATAACAAAACAATAAACAATCATCATAAGCTCTTACCTTTCTGCAAGCAGGGCAGAGGCCGTTTTCGTCTGTGCGGATGCGGTGCCAGCAGAAACGGCAGATCTGGTAGCCGCAGGTGCAGGGGAAGAAGTTGACATCGTCAATCTCCAGCGGTTCCATGCACAGTGGGCACTCCATGGGGTCTTCCTTCAGCTCTGGACTGCGGGACATCCTATCGCACGGTAAGTTCAGGAGAGTCTCTGGCAGGTTGGCCAATAGGCTGATGCAAAGTCACAGAAAGTAGTTTGGGACAAAGTGAGATTTGATTTAAACACAGCAGCTTGGATGATGACAATACTTTAGTATGTAAATGCTCTTGTTAAATACACAAAATACATGCTGTTAGCTCAAAACTAATTTAATAGCCATTACAAATGAAGGTAGCCAGCTGTCATAGCAGTTCAAAACATCAAGCTACCACAAAGCACATTAAGCCTTTTCATGTTACTCTCAATACAGTCAGTTAGCCCAGTTGGCTATAAACATGCTGATGTATTGGGATTGCAGAATAGGATCACTGGGTCACATTAGAGATGAGTGTATCAGGTATTCGCAGTCCACGCACAGATTAAAAAACAAACAAACATAAAATTAAATTACGTCCACATTTTAACACCGAATACTAAACCAAAGTTATATTCTCAACAATATACTATAGCTAACGTTAAATGAATTGCAAATCAAAACATCCAGACTGTCTTTGGTGCAACACTGACATTGTATCACAACAAACGCACTTATAAACGAAGCAGTTCATAGCCTATTCACTCAGAAAAACTATATTTCTAAAAGCAAATTACTATTTATTTTTAGCGAAAGCTTATATGAAAGATTCCCACTTACATCTCTCTCATTAACGTTACCCAGATCAAACACTATTGTTTAGATTCGCAAGACCTCCGTAGAGCCCATTTCGGCTTCAAAATGACAATAATTAAATTAACAACACATTTAATCCTTATTTTAATATCTATGAATCTTTAATAAAACCCCAATAATTTATATCTCACATCATGTATGTCTAGCGGCGCTTCAGTCGCGCTAAAAGCCGGTCAGGTGTCTCCACAGCTGGGACAGACTTCAACTGACGTGCGGCACATAACACAACGCATAAAACATCGATTTCACTCCTATCAAATAATAACACACAAACCTAAAGTCACACATATTTTGAAATGCATATAAAAGAATAAAATGACTTTCCTCACATACATTTTTGTCGACAACGAGTGTTTTCTGAACGGTTCTGTTTTGCGGCCTACACATAGCTAAAGCCTGCCACTCTCCTACTGATCGGCCCGGCGACAAGAGGAGGAACCGCTGCCAGTCCACCTTTGACTTCAGCTTTCACTTAAAAACGCACTGTTTTATGTTTTAACCACGGGGTTAGTCTGCTTCAACGCACATATGCAAACCTAATACCGCTGAAGCAATTATATTCGGGTGTATGAATCACGATTAAAGCAGTTGTTTTGTAGGGTACTCACTTCAACTAGCTGGTCCTGTATTGCAGGGATTCCACTCCAAGGGATATTGACTCTAGTTTAGGCGGGGGTTTCTGCCTTTCAACTGATCAGATGTGCCTATCTGATAGTTTGCAATGAGCACTATTCCACGGCTCAGATGTTCAATATTGATTAGATGTTTCCTACTCAGTTTTACTGTTTATTTAGGTAGCAGATTCTTTACCACCATCTTACACTGAAATGAGGAGGGAATACAGTAACCAGTCACCTCTCATTGAGTTTGCGCAAGATGCGATTCTCAATGCATTGTGGGAGATGTAGTTTATTTTGTAAAAGTAATTTTCAACATACATCAGCAATGTTCTAGATTCGTCACTAGGGGCGATAGAAATTCATGTTATCAGATTTAGGAAAAGTAATTTTTGATAGAACTATTTTTTATTAAAAAAAAATGTTATTATAAAATAAATTATTTTCAAGAACTTTTTTATATTAATTTTATTTTAAATATATCATATTTTTTTATTTGAAGTTCACTATATAGTAGTGTAATATATACATTTAATTTCCTTTACAATTTAATAATAATTATAATAATTATACAATAATTAAACAATTAAAAATTAGTTTGTGATTTGTTTTTATTATTTTATTATTAATATTATATAACATTGTAGTTTAATAAATTAAAAATCAGAAATTAAAAAACAGAGGTCCTAACTCTGCGCCTCTAAAAAAAAGTATATTATAGTATGTCATAATACTGTAAAATTAAAAAATCATAAATGTGTGGTATCCACAACATAAACACCTCAGCATGCACCAATCATTGAGTTTGTTTTGCTATATAAAACCCCACAAAAGTAGCATATGTCCCATCGGATGCACTGTGACTGCAGAAGCCTGCTGGTAAGATTTCTGCCTCTTTTCGATTGTATTTCAGTCATTCATCCACACACATGTAGGCTTTGACCAAGGTTGAGAATGCGACTTTTCTGGATGGATGACATCAGCTGTCAGAGACGGATCTATTGGATGAGGAGACAACAAGGACGTGCGGGCGGCAAGGAGACCCATTCGCACACAGCTGTCTGTTTCCATCCCTTGAAGGATCCCAACCATCATTGCTCCAGCAAAACTAGACAAGATAGAGAGAGACTAATGTGAAACAGTTTTATTCATCGCACATGATGTTAAAAACTTCGATTAACATACCTGTCACCAGCTCCAGACACATTTACTGTTTCTTTAGAGCTCACAGCCAGCGCGGGATAATGAACAGCACACAGTCGTCCCTTCTGCTACAAAAAAACATACATAATGTGCAATATTTTAATTTTACAGGAAAAGGGTTTCATAGACAGAGTCAGCATAAAATGGAAGTTGCAATCATCTTTTCTTCCCTATTGTGACATATATCTGAGTGAAACGGCTTCTCAAACAAGAAAACTAAATGTAGGGCGGGACGTTTTTTTAGTCTATGCACTACAAGTGGTAAACCAATCACAAAAGACTGGGCCTTCTGACTAATCAGAACAGAGTAGACCAATCACTGGGCCATCTGACCAATCAGAACAGAGTATACCAATCACAACAGACTGGGCCATCTGACCAATCAGAGCACAGTAGACCAATCACAACAGACTAGGCCATCTGACCAATCAGAGCACAGTAGACCAATCACAACAGACTAGGCCATCTGACCAATCAGAGCAGAGTAGACAAATCACAAAAGACTAGGCTGTCTGACCATTCAGAGCAGAGCTGAGCCGGCTCACACATTTAACGTGATATGTAATCTATAGCATAAGTAAAATTAAAGTGTTTTCCAACCTTTGATGCATGTAAACCTTTTATAGAAGAGTAAAATAGCATAATAGGGGAACTTACTTTATTGTCCTCGAAAGGCAATTTGTTATAGACAGCAGTAAACATACAGTACATGTACAGCAACACAACACACAATCATTTTATTATAAGTAATTTAAAAACATGATAACAGCAGGTATAAAGGAATTATTTTTCAAAAGGAACTCTAAATCTATTTGATTTCCACAAAGGGATTTTAAATCTCCAGCCTGAGGGAAGCAGTTGAAATTCAGAAAACAATGGATTGGTGAGATCGTAAAGGACTGACTGGCCCTTTCTAGTCGCCCTTTGTTCATTAATGTGTGTAATATTCCTTAAGTCGGTCCCTATCTTGCTGCACATTATAACTATTACTCAATTTACTCCTATTCCTCACATTGGGGTTGCTGTACCAACAAATAATAGAAAAACGTAAGATAGATTCAATAAAACAGGTATAAAATATTTTTCATAAAATAGATTATATCACTCCATATTAAAAATCTACAAAGTTTCCTCAAAAATGCATACACTGGAGAGCTTTCTCTAATAATATCAGTGTTTGCTTCAAAATGCAGTACTGTCCCTAAATATTACCTTCTCCCTTTATGACAGCAGGCAAAACAGGTACAGTTCTTTTGTATTAGAAGCATTAATATTTAAAAATGAAGCATCACACCATTGAATAAAATGATCTACTGTCCCACTGGACAATGACTACCATCTGACTCGTTGAGGAGAGACGCAATCGCTGAATCATCTCCGACAACAGATAATTTAAATAACAAGCCCGTCATACCCGATTTTGCTTTCGTGGCTGCAAATTTACAGTTCCAGCATCATGTTCTCCACACACCAGCACACCCAGCGAACCCAAAGTGACCACCACACAATGTAGATGCTCCAGCAGGGGGCGGCAGAGAGCCGGCACACAGCCTAAAACATCCTCAAGCGATGTGGGCAACTCTGAAACAAAATGATGCTTTGATTACTATTCAAGAAGCTCTGACACTTCCTGTCCTGTAGTCAACCATTTTTATTATTTTAGGTTGTTGCTAACTACATTACCTGTAGGAGTGGGCAGATCTAGTGTCTGATTCATGGTGCAGAGCTCAGCCAGGTTGGGGGAGGTGTAGGACAGTGCTTTCCAGCTCTCTGACAGGAAGGGCTTACAGGCCTTATCAGCATCCGTGGGCTCAAACCACACTGCAGCGAAAGAAAAAGACATAGATATGCACGTAACATCTGACTTGAAACTATTACGTCAACACTTGGAATCAGTAGGCTATTCGATAAATGAGTTTACCAGGGACTGCATGTTTCTTGGCGATACAGCACACGTAATCAATGGTTGAAACTGGAATGTTGCCATCAAGAACTACAAGAGATGCTGATGCAAGTTGATCCTTAAACTGAGATACCTGAACATAAAAACAAAAGATTTATTCTATTAAAATAGTTGTTACTGTCACTTTAAAGCCCATTTGTTGACGTACAGTATTTGCTACTTGCTAGTAGGTTGCAGGTGTTATTAGAGGGCGGGGCAGTCTTACTCTAAAGAGCATCTGATTGGACAAAATGAGTGATTGCAAGATGAGTCATCAATATTTTTTCCTCTGTTTTGCTGGAATAAAGTGACTGCATTTTAATTGTGTTTTTTTAAAAGGTTTCGAATTGGTGTGCATATGGTCTCCAAGCTAACACAACTGGACTAAAAGCCACAAAGTTACACTTTGATTGTACACTATCAATCAAAAGTTTTGGTAAGTAAGATTTTTCTGTTAGAAAATAATAATAGAGTTATACATTGTGTTATACAAGATTTCTATTTCAAATAAATGCTGCTCTTTTGAACTTTGAAAAAAAAAATGTATCACGGTTTCCACAAAATTATTAAGCATCGCAACTGTTTTAAACATTGATAACAATAAGAATTGTTTCATGATCAGCAAATCAGCATATTAGAATGATTTCTGAAGGATCATGTGACACTAAAGACTGGAATAATGATGCTTTGCCATCACAGGAATAAATCACAGTTGTAATAATATTCGGTGAGCATAAGACGACAAACACATAAAAAACAATCTCACAGACCTCAAAACTTTCAAACGGTAGTGAACTCTTTGAATATACCTACATACTGCTCTTGTATTTGCTTATGGATGTCCATGTCGCCCAATCCCAGGCTCAACTCTCCAGACTCAGTTATGACAGCACAATAGGTTGCAGTCCTTTGGTCCTCTAATCTGGCAATTGCACTTGTATTCTGATGAGTAAAATGCAAAAAAAATAAAATAAGAATAACAATAAAATAAGAATACAATGACCTACAAAACTATTTTTTTTGCCAACAAGAGCAACATAACTCACCATGTGTTTACAATAGCTCAACACAGCGTCGCTGTGAGAGTCTTTGCCGATGGCAGAGATAAAGAGAGGTCTGTATCCTAATCGGCTTAAACAATCTATAGGAAATACAGAATACAGGGACAATTGTAAAAAAGGGGAATTGTACATATTCATTTCTAATAATATGAACGACACATAACATACCAGCAATATTTCTGCCCACTCCTCCAAATGACTGGCACACACTTCCTGGATTTGTCTGACCAAACTGAATTGAATACAAATATTTACCTGCATACTGTCATAAACAAGTAACTTAAGCTCCTGTAGCTTGTTCTTAGACTTACCACCAATTTCTTTGTTGTTCCTTTAGCGATAAAATCAACATTTATCCCACCGATAACAACCTGAGGGAAATTCATTGTTAAGTGTGTTTTGAATTAGCTTTTATGTTCATATTTTAATTTTGTTATGTGCTTTTGTCATTTTTATTTAGCTGTAATTCGTGGTTATTTCAGTTTTAGGCATTTTAGTAACTCAACTTTTATTTATTCAGGCAACAATTCCAATTTTCGTTTATTTTTTTAAGTTCAAGCATTTCATCTAATATTCATAGATTTAAATAAAGCTTAACGATTATTTTTGAAATCATTTTAGTTTTAGTTAACAACAACAACACTGAAAATAAAATGCATTTATTTTGCATCAGTCTTTCCATAAAAGCTTACCATATCCCTTCCAGTTTTGGAGTCCATTCTCTGGTCCATTGACTTTTCGGTCTTACTTTCACCTCTGAAGTTGCCTCCACTTTTTTCTTTGTGTTTAGAAAGAGCACATGCAATCTGACTGCCCACCTTGGCATTGTTATGGATGAGTCCTATATCTGAAAATGAATGAACTTCAGGAAAATACCACAAACCACACTACAACCACACTATGTAATAGGTAGATATGAATTATATTAGTGTTTAGAAATCAAAATGTCATTCTAAGTATATAAGAACATAAATGCATTAAGCAAAACTATGTCCTGTGTCTTAAATGGATACTAGCTTGCAAGGACTTCCCTTTAGTGAGCTCATTGACTCGCTGAAGGATAAAAGGAGTGACATCTCTTCCTGTGACCCCTTTTGAGCTTCAAATATACAAAGAAAAGTTTTATCATTATATGCGGCAACTGTTATGTCCACACTCCAGGCATTATTTTTCTCTACCTGGCCTCAGTCACAGCTGTTTGTATGGCGTCTTCTAACAGTTGTCCCGTGGCTGCATGTTCCTCTGGGATGGGAACGGCCAACAGAAGACCACTTTGCAGCCCCAGAGATAGTGTGCTTTCTGTTGAGAAAAGAGAGTGTTTAAGAGCTCCTAATCATGAATGACTAAGCAGGATGAGTTACATTAGAGAAACATTATCTATGATCTTTGTTTCAACTAGCTCTTTCAATTACAATCACTACACAGCTTTCGGTAAATATGTAATATTGACATTTACTCAAATGTAGGTGCGGTAAAAGCTTAAACACTCAGACTTGCCAATAA
Organism: Pimephales promelas; assembly: GCF_016745375.1. The sequence continues at coordinate 1,827,619 of NW_024121865.1, read as the reverse complement.
GATCTGCTGCTTCTTGAGGACTGGAGACATGGTAAGGAGAAGTAAATCCACTTTGCCGAGAGAAGAAAGCCGGGAAGCTTTTTGAATCTCCATATGTGGCCACACATACACCCTGAGTTTCCTGTAAATAAAAGTATTGATCTATCAATGGAAACTTAAGTATATATGATGAAATCAAAACTGACCCGGTTTACTAGGGGTGTTACATTTAGTCTATTATTATAACAATTTTCATATTATGGTAAGAAATAAATTAAAATACATAATATAAGATGAATATAAAATACAAAAAAATAACATCAAATAATTTTCAGTGTAATTAGATTATTAGTGTTTCTAAAGATTAATTTTAAAGAGGCACATAACTGCTGGCAAAATGTTTTTTAATAAAACTTTTGATAAAAGAAAGGCGAAATAAATTGAAATGGCTGCTACCTGACAAAAGAAAACAGAGACAAAAGGCTGTTGTCTACCCTTTTGCCAAATAGGTTGGAAAACTTGCAATTTGCCATCATTTTCAGTGAGAAACCCTACTCTTACGATAATAAATGGTTTTGTTAACAATGGTTTTGTGGATACAAAAATATAAAAGTACAATCTGTAGTTTTCTTCAAAGTCCTGGAGATGAAACTTAACAAATGAAACAAATAAAGAGGAATTCTTGGACCAGGTCACAAAGAGAAAGAGTAGCATTGTTCATTTATATATACAACCAACATTGTAACAATAACAATCGGGTCGAAAATCAGTGGACTTATGTTTTAAGTCAGCATCAGATGATGGCAAAGACAGCTTGCAACTTGACCACCCAGTATTTTTCTTGTGTTTACATGAAATCGTAAAAAAAAAAAAAAAAAAAATGGTGACTGGGTTTGAGCACTTACCAAGAACTCAAGAGTGCGACCAATATCTAGGATGGATTTCACCCCAGCAGACACAACAGCAATAGGTGTTCGACCCAGTTCAGTGAGGTCTGCGCTCACATCCAAGGCTGCAAGAGATAATATGTCAGTCATTGAATATAGGTAGTATACTTTATGTGTACAATTGTTAAATAAACATGCAGTTTTCTCCATCTCTATGTACTCCTCCAATGCCTCCGGTTACAAAGACAGGAATCCCAGCTTTGTGAGCCACAATCATTGTGCCGGAGACAGTAGTGCCACCCGACAGACCCTGCATAATAAAAGATCAGACATTTCACATTAAAATGTATATTCACATGATTCAAAAATAAACGTTTAAATAAGTTCCAGACCTTGCTGATGACATAAGGAAGGTCTCTTCTGGACACTTTTAATGCTGTTTTGCTCTGTGCTAGGAAGTCCAGTTCATCCGAAGAAAGGCCCACATGAATCCGCCCCTCAAGAATCCCAATGGTTGCTGGGATTGCACCTTCGGCCCTCACAATAGCTTCCACTTCCTTTGCTGTGCTGAAATACAGAGAAAATGCAGCCGATTGGTAAATTGAATCCAGATATGTATCAGATGTTTCAGAGTTCTCCATCTAATCTTTAAAAAGCTTTAAAGACTAGAATTAGTCTGTTCTGTTTTTTTTTAAGATAAAGGGGCATGTGACAACCCTGAGTTCATAAAGATGTGAGTGAAAATTCAGAATAAGTATTTAACAACACTGTAAGAGATTTATTATCTTCTTTTTTACCTGAGATTAAGAGGATAAGGCATTCCATGTGTAATAATAGTGCTTTCCAGAGCCACAACTGGCCTGTGATCCTCTAAAGCCTCTTTCACATTAGGATGGATGGTAAACAGGCTGTCTGTATGGAGAAATAGGGAATAGTTCACCCAATCAACACTGTATTCAAACCACTGTACCATTAAACATTCAAATTTTGCGACCTAAGACCTCTGTTTGAATTGGTTCTCAGAGTCAGGTGGTTGATCGCGACAAATGTTTCTAATTGACCACACAGTAAGTGTTCTTCTCAGAACTTCCTGGCAGAGGTTACTCAGTTATGAACAAACGTTCCTCCAGTAACATTCGTCCAAAGTGACTTGAAATTAGGACAAGGTTTCTCTGAGTGTAAATCTCTTAAATGTGGAGATGTGGTTTGTGCTACTTTACCTTTTTTGCAATGTCTGCCGGATGAAATTGTAATGCAACGTCTAAAAACAGCAGATAACCTCCACATCATCTTCAAAACAGGATCTTCAGATCAGCAAAACTCAAATTCGAAAACAGCAGACAAAACCCATAAAACCACCGCCTGCAGGAGGGTTTCAAACTATTCAAAGGGGAAAATGTGTCATGCTCGGTTTGTTTGAGACAAGCGACGTGCTGAAATGCAACTGTAACAATCCACCACACGTTTCAAAAGAAATCACTAAAGAATAAATTCCACATACGGGACATGTACGTAAACAATTCAGGACTTCAACGTTCCGGTCAGTAAATAGTGAAAGAAAACAAGCCGTGTTTGCTCATTATAATTCTTCTCACGCGTTACTTGCTAAAAGTGACTTCAGACTTCGACTTAAATCATTCCCAATTTTTATTTTGGATAATAACTTCTCAATTTAAGCTATTTGCAGCATTCTTACCGGCTCGACTCCACTAGGATGAACTTTGAACCGGTTGGGTCTGTTTGAACTGGTCGAGAATCCCATCAATTGACTTACTCAGAACTCATGTCAGAACTGCTGTTGATTCATTAATTATTTTTGGAGAATACAGTCTCTATACTTAAATAAGTATCCGGTTTAATAATACATAAAGTCAATTTTCAATGTGTAATATATATATATTAAAGCATTGCTACTCCACATTCTTAATAAATCATGTTAGCCTCAGAATAATATTGACATTTTTTGGTTGTATTGTAGGTTGTCACAACCCCAATTGTGTACCCATTTTCTTTGAAAATGTATTCCTTACACTTCAAAAATTACTGAAAAAACACACAATACCAATTTCAAGTGTGGAAAAAAGTGGTCTGAGCAGTTTATTTATCATAGAAAACATTTATTTTTCTGTAGCTTACAGTACAGCATGGCATTAGCAATGCCAGGATCATGGGTTCAAAAATATTAAATGTGTACATTGAATGCATTGTAAATAGCTTTAGATTTAAACACCTGCCAAAAGTAAATGTCTATATATTTTTATATTTGTAGTCTAAAAGATCATAACTCTATATGCCATTTTTATACAGTAGACAAAAGTTTACACTCATAAAGTTACAGTAGTCTGATGATGCCAAGCTTAATTCAAAGAGATTCACAGAGGCTGTAAACATAAAGCATGTTGTGCGACAGGTTTGGTTGCTGGTAAGCCTTTCACATCTATAGTTGTAAAGCTGCTCAGAACCGGACCACTGGAGTGCACATCTGTGGTAAGAACTGAAGAATTCTCGTTCAGTAATATGCCTGTCTCTGCGGTGGAATACTTAAAGAAATTTTCATCATGACACTTAAACATATTGACAAATGCATGAGCTTTATGTTCCTCAGTCAGCTTATAGCATTCAGTGTCAGGGTTATAGTTTATAGGAAACGTCGAATCCAAGATGGTTTCCTCTTTTTCATCATCAGTGTCCAAAAGCTCCATTTCAAACCAGTTTGGATTCTTCAGCTGGTAATTGTGAAAAGTTTCAATAGCATCCCGAAGGGCTCGTCCTGACGGACAGTTGAAGTAATCATTCACCCTAATGCCTTCAATGCATTTAACCCTCCCTGGCTCATGTTTTTCCAAGTCTAAGATCCGGAAGTAAAGCTCCTCAAAGTGCTTCATGAGCTTGTACTTCACCACCACGTTAAAAGGTGCTGGAACATCATCCTCACAGCACACGTCATCGAAATAAGCCACCATGTACTTGTGGAAGGATGAAGCGTGAACAAAATCTGGTATAATGAGGCTCAGGGCTGGCGTGAGCATGTCTCCTATGGGTGAACGTTCATCCTCCTTCAGTCTCGCCTTGCGCTCACCGCACATGGCCTTCCACTTCGCATGTACGCCTGGAGAGCACAGGATCAGGACTTTGTCAGAGGACTTGGAGATTCGTTCCCTTTGCGTATCTAGCCACTGAATTCTGCCGATTGTGCTGAGCCAGGCGGAGTCCAGGAGATCCAGAGTGACATCAGTGCCACATTTAGCCCTCAGGAAGGCACTTAACTTCAAAATGATCTCTTTGTACAGGGGGTGGTCCAGAGAGTAGATGATGATGACTCTCTTGTGCTCTTGAACGGGATTCCACTCCAGTTTACCCTTTGCACAGGTAGAGATGTCTGAGGATGGCGTTTCTGTCAAAAGTCATGATTATTATTAAGGAGCCTTCAAAATGCATTTAATAAATAAAGAGTAAGTGGAAGAATCAGCAAAACAATTGAAAGTGCAGAACAATGTAGCCAATACCTGATTTTATTACAAAATAGAATGCCACAATTGGGTTGCGGAAGTAAAAAACTCAATTTATTTTCTCCATATGGGAATATTGATTTTTAATGATAATGTAAAATACTTAAAATGGCAGACTTACGGTGAGCTATGAGGTTGTTAATCGATGATATATGCTTTTGTTGAGGTCATCTGTTCACATTATTTTTTTAAATAATTGCATTTAACAGCGGAATTCATAGTGAAAACTACATTATACATGAATTCCACCTTTTTAGCCTATAACCATTTTAATTTGATTATGTTGTTTGCAATGCTTCATGGGATTGTAGTTCTTTCTCTCACTAAATCCACTGAGTCCTGTACCTTTGTCTTTGCAAATTTAAGTTACACACTAATTTATTTGATCTTTTAATTTGCACTAACCTTTATGCGAGTCCTTGTTCTGCAAAAATGCAACACAGCAACCAACTGCTGCCAATATCCCAAACAACAGTCCCAGTATCACCAAAGTAATAAAAGCAACAGGAGCATCTGGAAGAACTGACATTAACATTATGAGATTATTATGGTAGCCTATACAAATAAAATAAAAATAGAGGTCAAATGAACTTTACTTGCAATCAAGATCATACACTGAAACATTTGCATTGCTGGGAATCATAATCTGAATGGCTAATTAAAAATAAACCGACAACAAGACATTTAATGCTACTGTGTATTACGTACAGGGACAGATATTAACTTTCTCCCTGTAATCCAGACAGTTCTTCATGCTTTGAACAGACAGTGGCTGAATCTGTTGAGCAGGAGATATTTGAGCCATTTAATGATATAAGACTCAAAACATTCCAATACTACTTGATATTATATATTAACAAACAGCACACATACAAATAATACTTTAACTCACCACCAAGTCCAAACTACAGTGAGTTAGCCACCATACTTCCAGTGTGAAATGAACCATTAGAAATGTCTTGTTGTCCTTTAAAACAGAATTATTTTCAAATCATACTATATGATGAAGGTATACATATATACACAGTCTTTTTTTCTTTAAATCTGAATATTGAACATACCTTTATGACAATGTGAGATGATTCTGGGTGAAGGTCAGGACTGCAGATGGAGACTTTGTATTGGTCAGAAAACTCATGTGGTTTGAATTCTATGGTTATCACCAAGTCATTTTTCTTCGAGTTTCTCACTGACCATTTTACCTCGTTATTCCAAATGCTCTCTTAAATGACAAACAGATTTATACAAACAGGAGGTTTTCCTTGTTTAAAACATGTTCAAGCATTTGCTTTAGATAAATCGTTCGCTTAAAGTCACCATGAAGTCAAAATTGACTATTCTTGTTTTCTATGGAATATTGCAGTATTTATTATAAATGAATTATCCAAGAATTCATATATATATCCCTGTAATCTGTAATCAAATTAATTTTCCCCTCCTTCTTGCAGCGACATCTCTTCTCTTCTCTTCAGGAGGGCGGGGCAACCTGTCACTCAAATGAGATCGACCAATAGCAAACCACAAACATCCAATCAGGACAAAATCAAGCCCCGCCCTTTATTTTTTCTCTTTCTATGAGCTGTTTGTCACTTCATCACAATAGGGAAGAAAAGACTACTGCAATTGCAACTTCCATTTCATGCTGACTTTGAATAACTGCAACAAATCTAAATATAAACAGTATCTAATCATCAAGCCTCAATAGTTTTTTTTTAAAGATTGATGTTTTTTTAATCTCACCTGGAATTGGGATGTCGCGTATAATTGTATAACTACCTATGTCTGGCGTTGGTAAATTGGTTACAAAAACCTGGTATTTGAAGTTGGGTATGACACCAATTCGGTCCAAAGAAAAAGTCCACTACAAAGATGAAGAAAAGAAACAAAGCTAAAACAGTGGCATAAATAATACTGCCTAGTATATGGTTATACAAGAGTTAGTACTCTCACCATGAGCCCTTCTGGGTTTGTTGTCTCCAACAGTCTGTTAAGAAAAATGTAACGAACACAAATGCTGTGATTTGTGGCCATTTCAACCACACGCACTTCAGTCCCTTTGAGGGAGAATATGCTACCTGTGGAAAATAATACGGTAACACTTTACTTGAAGGGGTGTGCATAAGACCGACATGACACCTTCATAACCATGACAGGACATATGTCTTGAATATGAAGTAGGGTTTATGCATGTTTGTGACAACTGTCATTAAGTGTCTTTCGCTCAATAATGACATTTTGAATGCAAATATGACATTGTTTGAGATGTCTTTGTTATGAAATCTTGACAAAAAACATAAAATAATAACCTGTCAGTGTCTTTGTCATGACAACTTGACATAAAATTAAGTCATGTGGTTGGCTTTGACATTGGCTGTCATCATGAGGCCATAACTGTGTCATGAATATTTTTCGTGACCTCAACTACAGTGGTACTAATTGAATTTGTCATTAAAAAGTTATAATGGCCTCATGACAGCCAATGTCAAAACCAACCACCTGACCTGTAATGTTGACCAATAAAGCTAGGTGGTTTCTTAAATTTGATAATTAATCTGCTTGTCATGTTTATGACAGGTTGTGTTGTCTTATTTATGTCAAGGTGTCATAACAAAGACATCTCAAACAATATCATATTTGCATTAAAAATGTCATAACTGAGCGAGTGACACTTAATAACAGTTGTCTTAAACATGCATAAAACGTCTTGTCATATGTCATGATTATGAAGGTGTCATGTTAGAACTATCATGGGAAAACAATTGGGCCAGATGTACATGTTTTGTCCAAAAAAGCAATTTGACAGAAATTATTTGATTATTTTTTTAAATATTGTAGTCTTGAAGATATTGTCTGCCTTACTGTCGGGTAATTGGATCCATGTAAGGTATATAATTGGCACAAACTGTCCACTGTCATCCCTCTTGGCTTTTACATTTAGGAGGTTTACAAGAGGAGAACGTGGGGCTTCATATCTTGGCATCTTCCAACCCTCATCTGAACAGTTACCTAAGACGTCAAAGAAACATTTGATGAACATACTATTACAAACCAAATATAACTTAATTACAATTTAGAGAAAGCATCCTTACCTACTTGAACCTTGCAATCTACCCCCTGTCAGAAAACAGCATAATGAAAGATTAGCACACACATAGCATTAATGTTCTATATATAAAAGGGAAGAAAGCAGTATCTTCACCTTTTGAGAACATTCCATCGGAGGGAGTTCAATGAGATGCAGGGGTGAGATTTTCATTATGACGCAAGAAAGAATGAACAGAAAGAGAAAAATCATACTCAAAGTAGTTACGTTCTTGTCTGGTACTGCACCGGACGAAAAAGTGCCGGTGGAACAGATCTGAACATCCTCTTATGGTTTATCAAATTCTATCTGTATTCAGAGGAAACCAGGAAATCAGATAACGGGGAGGAGGAGCCTGCCTGATGCACACAATGAAATTAAGCTTTTCTCACAAACAAGTCTGCCTTAAAATCAAGCCCTTCTACTACACAGTAGAATTAGGAGTTCGGATGTTTGTCAGTTATATTTGATACTAGTTGAACAAACAACTTTAATAACAATTTAGTGTAGACATGTAACAGTTTCATTTTCCTCCAGTGAACTACGTCAATTTGTTATAGTTCTGAAAAAAATTGTAAGCAACATTTTATAATATATAGCTTAGATATTGTGTATATCTATAAACCACCAAAGATTTTTTTTACTGATAGCACAACCATTTTCAACATTGATAATAACAAGAAATGTTTCTTGAGCAGCAAATCAGCATATTAGAATGATTTCTGAAGGATCACGTGCCATGGAAAGACTAATGGCTTTAAATTCAGCTTCACACGAATAAATTACATTTCAAAATTCAAATGATATTCAAATAGAACAGTTCTTTTCAATTGTAATAATATTTTCCAAAGTTACTGTTTTTACTGTATTTTGGTCAAATAAATGCAGCCTTGGTAAACAGAAAAAAAGCAGACTTTAGAGACATTAAAACCAACCCCAAACTTTAGAACAGTATATATATATATATATATATATATATATATATATATATATATATATATATATATATATATATATATATATATATATATATATATATACAGACCAGCAAGTGACCAGCAAAATGTCTAAAAGACATACTATATTTTCTCTCCATCTTATTAAACAGCAGTTTTCGATTAAGTTGTAGTACATTTTATTTTCAGATAGAATAATAAAACCAGACTGTCTTTAAAAACACCAACAGACTAATGCAAAAGACTTAACACTTAATAAGAAGAGAACAAGCAAACTTCCACATTTAAGCACTAAAATGACTTCATAAGTTCTGCTGACACTGATAACTACCGCTACATGCCAGCAGTCAGCAGAGGATTTGAGAAGCCCTTGCAAAACACCTGTCTCATTCGGTCACACATTCAAAACTCATGGCACAAGATTATCACTGGCACTTAATTAATTAATCACAGTATAAATGATCACAGCATGCAGGACCTACATGACCCATCTGAACAGAAAGGTCAGTATCATAAAAACAATTGCCATTTTTCACATTGTCATTGAGCACACGCCACCATCATGATTTTTAAAAGCATAGGTTTGAGCATGCAGCTTTTTGTGGACGAGATTTGAATGCATTATAATTGTACAAGCCAGTGTATAATTATAATTAATACCCAACTTTTAGGAGTGTGCTGTCAGTCCCTTTTTAACAAGTACACATTAGTTATGTCTGCCCTCACCCTATTAGACATGGCACGCAGGCATCATAGCTTTGGAAAACTTTACCTTTATGGTTCTCAAACACAAGCACGCAAGTTAATAAAGAGGCCAGTTAACTTTTAGCGTTTACAAGGAGGACATGTAAAAATATGCCAAGAAAATAGACTTTCCTATTAAATTAATTTTGATTAAATCGTTTAAATTAAAATATTTCATGTAATATTTCTATTCTGCACTGAACCAGAAATATTCAGTAGCACTTGTTCACAAGACACCGTTGCCAAATACTGCACTGTAAAAAAGTATATGATCAATAAGCTATGACAACATGTTTTTACATACTAATCAAAATAAGTTAAGCAATTTTCAACTTTTTTAATAAATTACACAAGATTCAACACATTTTTTAAACTCAGTATAATGTAATTTAAGTTAAAATTACCTAAATTTGTTTACTCATATATCTTTTGACACACTTTACACATTATTTTTTTTCCCCTAAAAGCATGGTTGTTTTTTTTTCCCCCGTTTATTTTCCTATTATGGAGTGATAAAATTAGATATTCAAAATTCCCCTTGCGCAAAAACCTTTGACTCTAGTCAATAAAATCAAACAAGAATTTTGAACCTGGCTTTATCCAAGAGATTTCTGTTCAGATTTTTCATATTTCTGGTAATTTATGCAAATTAGTGCATTTGTATCGTTAAACAATTCAAAAACTTGTAATACAATTTAAAAAAATTATAATCAATCTTCTGGGGAATTATTGTTTTACCCCATTAACCTAAGGTGTCCTTTTCCAGTTGCTACTTGACACAAAACAGAATTGAAGTGCATGACCCTTGTGCTAGTGTGTGTCATTTGGAAGTGTGCATGTCCATGTCCTGGAGGTGGAAAACAAATTGCCCAGATATTTGCCTACTTGTGTGCAAGAGGCGTAACAGGGGTCTATTTTAGTTAGCCATTCACATGCAGGATTCAACCCATAAATCCGACACGAAACTTAATCATATAACATTTATTCTTCTTCCACGCCACCACGCAACACATCCTGCCCTGATTGTCTCCAAATTCAAGGTAAGTCCTATAAGCTATCACGTTTTAATGGACCCACACATGTTGTTAAGGATATTGAGAGGATTTGTATTGTACGATCTGTTCATCACAGTTCACATTTGGAGATAATCATAATTACACCTTCACCGTTGGGAGGATGGATGCATTTCCGTCCTACATTCTCCCGTGTCACGACTGCGGCTCCCCACCGGGACTGGCGAGTGCCACGCTGTGTATTTTCGTAACAAGTTGCTTGTGTCAACTTTAAGGAATGTATGTTATGAAATACGGTGGCGGTTTCACGGCTAGCTTAAACTTGGAGAAGAGTTTAAATGTTCTTGAAAGATTTGGCTCCCAGAACCAATTAGATCCAAAGGAACTAGGTGAGGAACCAAACTACGCCTCTGACCTAGTGACCAGATTTTGATTGAACTCTAAAATGACTAGTTCCTATATTTGTACGAACGAATTAACCATAGACTAATTCCGTGTTGCTTTTATTGAGGTCAAAAAATGCTTTTTAAAAAAAAATCTAAATGATTTTTTTTTTCACTTTTTAACAAAACAAAATAAAGAAAACTATCAAGATAAAGTATAAAATTAAAACTTGCTACTAGGATGTGAAAGCATCTAGTGTAGTGAGCTCAAGGTTAGGGCTTGGCCATGAAAGAATGGCAGCAATGTTAAAATTTAGGTTGGAAATACTAACAAGTAACAACCATGTGCTTTATCAAGCATAATAGGTATGAATGAAAAAAAAAAAATAGGTACGGACAGAATGCTCGGCACCAGTGCTTTATATAAAGCACTCTTCTTTGGATACGAGTGCTCCAAATAAAATTTTCCTGTACATTTTGACTCCTCTGGCTTTCAAATACTTGGCACTCATCCCCTTTCCAGACTGTGTGGACTGTAGGAATGTTTCCTTGCGAAACGCGTAAATCTGACGCACAGATTCACACACTGAATGATTTCATCACCTGAAACAGATTCATGACCTTTGTTATAGTGACTTGTGTTGGAAGAGGGAACGTTATCATCTGGTCCATTTAAACACTTTATATGTGTTTTTAAATTCATTTTAATGAGAACTCTTCCCTTTTTAGGGTCCATAAAGAGAAATAACCATGTCTGAAGGGTAAGTACTTCAACAATGTTATGTTTAAAACTGTAAAGTGGATTCATTTTTCTCTTTTGTTAATCCATTTTGGTGTTTCTTTTGTTTCCCTATTGCTGCGCTCGGGGATTCATCTTTGTAGTCCTGTAAGTCACTTCCCTTCTGGCGAACTTTACAATAATTCATAAGATTTAGCAGGTCAAAAAATAATTTGGAGTGATTAAACATGACTTGTTTTGCTTTTCAGAAAAAAACAAAGTATACTGCCACAAGGCGGCTGCTCTTAAAAGTAAGTCTGTTTTTTTTTTTTTTATAAAATACACTACCGGTCAAAAGTTGGATTTTGTTTTTTAAATACTTCTAATCAGTAATAACACAATGAATTGATTTAAAAGTGACAGCAAAGACATTTAAAAAACATTAACTTTCTATTCATCAAGGTATCCTGCAATAAAAATCTATCACGGTTTCCACAAAAAATATTAAGCAGCTCAACTGATTTCAACATTAATAATAAGAAATGTTTCTTGAGCACCAAATTAGCATATTAGAATGATTTCTGAAGGATCATGTGACACTGAAGACTGGAGTAAAGTTGTGTCCAAGCCATATAGTAATTACCCAACGTGTTCACAACGTGTAAACTCATAGTTTCCGAGAGCTACGTCTTGTAGCATGTGGGCGCTGTACCACCTGACCACTGCAGATTTAAGTGTGTTTGACTTGCAGTGGCGCAGTGCAGACCGTTATTGCATACAGAGCTTTATTTACATTTATTTTATGTATGTTTTATGGCGTATATATAATTACTGTATTTATTATATATTACTGTATTTTAAAAAAAATAAATGCAGACTTGGTGAGCAGAAGAGACTTCTTTCAAAAATCACAAACATCTCAATAATAGTGTATCATTTATGTTTGTTGAGTAATACTGATTTGTTAAAGGTGCTATATGTAACTTTTTTTCTAAAATTAATCCTTTTTTTATTGGCTGTGTGTGACGGGGTTGTAATCCCACATTAACTCTGAAGGCCGGTATTTCTATTTCTATGTGAAGTTTCGGGGTCGGATTTTCTGCGAAATCCATCGGATGTGACGTGTATGCGCGTCCCCGAGCCTCCCTCATTTTTATATACAGTGTATGCGACGGCACTGCAGCGAACTACATGAAGTCTGATAACACCAAAAAACGACTGCCTCCAGCACAAAACACACTCCAAAACAAACTCCACAAAAATATAAAAAAACAAAACAAAAATGTATCTGCTGAAGCTCATCAGAGCAAACGTGAATCGGATCGACTTAGGACGAAAACACGGATCAACATCGGCAGAGCGTTTGAATTATGGAGAGACCTCCGCTATTTTTATTGTGATAAATTACAAGTTTTCAGATATGCTGAAATAATGGTAAACTGTAATGAAACAGCAAGGTAAACTACAACATAGATGAGACATGAAAAGAACACAAAAGACTGTTCCAGGATAACAAAAAGTTGTTGCTTTAGGATGTAACTTTTATTTTATGTAGATCTACTGTCTAACGTCACTCATCCCACTCTTGTAAAAATTGGTTGCAATCTGAAACATCACCGATAGAGGCTGCTAAAAAATACATATAGCACCTTTAAACTTATGCTCACATATTTATATTTAATATACAATATTAAACTTCATTACAGTAATGAAAGTCAAGACTAGAATCCATGACGAAATGGCCAGCCGTGTTAGCAGTGTGTTGCGCTATGCGCTAAGCTATGTGCTAATCTGTTGGATCTTCATAGTCACGTCAGTGCTGTTACATTACAGAGCAAATTACTGCAGAAGGCCACATCTATGCTGGCAGCTGAAAAAGAGAAGAATAAAAGAGACAGAGATGAAGCTCTTACTGAGAGGCTTCCTCCTCTCAAACTATCTGGTCTTTCTGCACAGGAGCTCCAGGTATTTTCTAGAATAAAAGGTTCTGCAATAATATGCAAAAGAGAAAAAAATATATATATATACATTTCACACAAATGTTTTTTTGCAGGAACTTTGCAAAGAGCTTTCCCGCAAGATTGATGCTGCTGACGAGGTTCGATATGATCTTGAAATTAAAGTGGATAAAAATGAAAAAGAGGTAATGGTTGCTATGTTACATCACGTTTAGAAAGACAAAAAAAACATGAATCCTAGTTTATTCATTAATAAAAATGTTAACGGGTGTTTTAGCTGTGGCAGCTCTAAGGTAAAGCTTGTCACTAATAATGTCAAGGTGCTACAGTGCTATTTTACTATTTATACACTATTATATTATTTATCATTATTTAGAATTAGCTTTTAGTTTTAAATAGATACGTTTACATTAGATTTTGGTCATTTTGTTATGTGCTTGTAATTTTTTTTTAAACATTTCTACATATCTTGTTTTTATTTCAGTTTAGTTATTATGGTACACCAACTTGTAATTATTATTAACAATGAATTCTTTCAGTTAGTTGCCAAGGCAAAATGTATCATTTACGTTTATGTTTTTTAAGTTTAAGATTTTTTTGACATAAATTTGACATCAAAAAGGTAAGTTTTGCAAGTTACCGTTGTTGTGGTCCATTTCAGATCCAGTCCTTGAATCAGAAGATTTGGGAAATGAAGGGTACAACTCAACGAACCAAACTGAAGAGGGTTAAGAAGTCACATGATGCCATGTTTGGTGCGCTGACTGAATCCAAAATGTCATCGAAGGCAGATTTCAAGGCCAACCTAAAGACAGTAAAGAAAGAAGAAGAAAAGGTGATGCCTTTCAGTCTTTTAGAAATATAAACGCATTCATTCCAACAAACTCATTCCATCCCTATTTTATTTATTTGTTCCATTAATAGAAAGAAGAGGTGACTGACTGGCGTAAGAATGTGGAGGCCATGGCAGGAATGGAGGGCAGAAAGAAGCTGTTTACTGCTGGACAATAAAGAAGGTACAAAGCTAATTTGTCAAATTTAACCGTGTTTGAGTGCTGTAAAAAACAAGCATTTTTGACTGACATTGTTTTCCTAATTTTTCAGACTCTGTAACAAGAAAGGAGAGCAACAGATGTGTGCCAAGGCAGGGAAACACACATGGTTTTGAAGCAAGAAAAACCAAACCAAATCCAACTTTGATTTGTTACGACTAATAAAGTCAATCACACACACACACTGTTTATAATGTTCATAGTTTAAGTGTTTTTGTAGGTGAGCTTAGCTCTTAGTGTGTCTTTACCAGTTCCTGTGTTTTGCTGCAATTTGTGGACATTCTGTGCAAATGTGTTTACATTTGAAACTAAATATGATACTTTGTGTATATGATATGCTAAATACATCACATATGCATGAGAAAAATAATCAGACTGGAAATTAATTGTATGCAATATTGTGAACTAGTGCTGTTTAGTGGAATAAAACATATCAGATATTGTAACACATTCTACACTGCTGGAAGTAAAAATTGCAATGTAATGGCATTCCAAAATTAAATGACCCCATTCAACAAACAAAACGTGTCGTGTCACCATGCAATTCCCCTGCAAAGCAAACTGTGTCCTTGACATGCATTTCTGCACTTGTATATCTGCATAACTGGTTTTAAGTTACCAAATGTTGTGTGTATATTTACCCATATTCAATGCCGTTCGAATCAGCCAAGTTAAGAGTGGTATCATTTATTTGGATTTCACATTACTATACTAAAACCCTGGCAGGATGTGTATAAAACCCTTTGGGACGTGTATAAAACCCTTTGCATGTATATACAAATTAAAAGATATCATGTTATCTTCCAAAATAAACCATTCATTAGACTCTGTGGTCACTTTAAGTTGCAGTCATACAGCTACTGGCTGACTTCAGCAAATCCTTTTCTGCCTTGTACGGTCAAACAATGGGAAACGAAGAGGGACTGGCAGTGGACAATGTATGCAATTGTGTTTTAGTGGTGTTGAGTAAAATGATCTGGGTAAAAGGGTTCAGTCTATTTTAGTGAGCCACTCAGAGGAAGCCAAAGAGGCCATAAAATTTGCTTGGGTTTCCTTGTGTACTGACATTGTCCCACTCTACTCAGTCACTTGGAGTGGTCTTTGGAGAAACAGGTATGAAGAATTGCACTATTTGGCACAGCTAACAGTAAAAGCAAAGCATGTGATTGCTCTAAAAATAACAGGATTACCCATGAGATACAAGTGCTGACATAAATGAGATGAGATTTAATGAGACCTGATTGGTTACTTTGTTGAGATCTGATTTGAAGCTGTAGGAATTTCAAGTAAAAGTCTCATTGCTGTCTAGGAGAAACAATTGAGACTTTTCATAAACTACAACTTTGGCTTCCTAGTTTCTTTGGCTTTCTGGTTCTGGTTCATCCATCAGAAATCTATTACTGTGTGATGTTGAGAAGCGGTGTTATAAATATATATATATATATATATACGTGTGTGTGTGTGTGTGTGTGTTCAAGTTGCATGTACCTCCAAAATTATGCTTATGAAGTGAGTCACCAATCTTTACATTTCAGATTTTGGACTTAGATTTGCACTTAGAAGGACACAATGTCTGAGTCGTAAGTATTCTGTCTTTTAAGTTGTTAATATCTATATGCATACAGTATCAGCTATCTTTTGTACATGTACATGTTTAAAACATCCCTACTTTTCATAAATTACCATACTTTTACTATTCCTTAAACTACTGTTACTATTCCTTTTCATAAATTGAAAACTGCCATTTTAGACAGGTAAGTGGACTTTATAACTTTAACTTTTTGTACATGGAAATAAAATATAAAAATGAACAGAGCCCAATAAATGTGCTTATTGTTTCAGCGACCCAAATCTAAGATTTCAGCTTCCAGGAGGTTGTTCTTAAAGGTATTTGGTTCTGTCTGTTTTACAGAGATGTCTGTTTTTTCTAAAGATGATGCATTTAGCAATATGTTTTGCTTCAGACAAAGCTCCTGAAGAAAGCAACATCTATGCTTGTAAAAGAAAAGGAAGATAAGCAGAGTGAGAGAGAGACCACCTTGAGTGAGAGAGTGCCACCTCTACAATTGTCCGGTTTGTCTGTTCAAGATCTTCAGGTAAACCTAGCATAGCCTGTTAACTGTCGGTTTCCTGGTAGCGGGACACTTGTTACGCTTTTTATTGCCCTTTTCCTTTATAAAATATCATAAATTGATCCGATGAAATGAAATGAACCACTTTTGGAATTGGACATCGTCTTACTATGGAAACGGTTCTTTAAATCATTTGTGGGCTAATTTTTTGTGATCTCTTCTCAACTTTAAATTTGGAATGCAGCTTCTTTCTTTTTATTACATACAATTTTTAAACTTCTGCAATAATCTGCTGGGGGTCTTCTTAAAGGGATAATCCACTTTTTTTGGAAATTGGCTCATTTTACAACTCCCCCAGAGTTAAACAGTTTTACCATTTTCGAATCCATTCAGCCGATTTAGAAGAATATCAGTAACCAGACAGTTTCTGGCCTGATTGACTACCATAGTATATATTTTTTCCTACTATGGTAGTCAATGAGACCAGAAACTATCTGGTTACTGATATTCTTCTAAATATCAGGAAAAAAAATCGTCTGAATGGATTCGAAAATGGTAAAACCCAACTGTTTGACTCTGAGGGAGCTGTAAAATGAGCCTATTTCCAAAAAAAAAGTGGAGTATCCCTTTAAAAAAAAGTTTCTGTATTCCAAAACCATTTATGAATTACAACCATTTAAGTTCAGATCTATGCTCAAAAAGAGGGCTGACAGTTAACAGGTTAAAATAACTATTTAATTTCTAAGATAATTATGATTTTCAAATACTTAATGCAAATGAACTCAATTTGTGCAAATTATGGTTTATTCGTTTTTTAATCAATTTTAAAAATTCATTATTAAAGACAAAACAAAATGGTCAAAAAATTGTTGCCAACCACTCCAGTAATTTTGACCATACTGTGCTCTCAGGCTCTCTGCAAAGACCTTCATCAAAAGATTGATGTTGTAGATGAAGAAAGGTACGATATCTCAGCCAAGGTTACCAAAAATGAAAAGGAGGTACTAAACCATCAAGAGAATCCCTTTGTATCTTATTAGATTCAATAGAAATACGCTGGAATGAACTTTACGTGGCTTTAGATTACAGATTTAAACATCAAGATCACTGAACTTAGAGGCAAAATGAAGAGACCTGCACTGAAGAGGGTGAAGATCTCTGCCGATGCCATGTTGGGCGCTCTTCTGGGCTCCAAAGTCAAAGAGTCTGTGGATTTCAAAGCCAACCTCAAGACACACAAGAAAGAAGAGGAGAAGGTGAGTCATGAACAAAACTGAATAATTGAAATTTGGTCACACTTTAGATAAGGGTCCAATTCGCACTACTACCTAACTACTTGTGCCTCAATAAACTCCTAATTACTGCTTATTAATAGTTGTAAGGTAGTTGTAAAGTTTAGTTATCGGGTAGGATTATCCCCCCAAAAAAGGATTAAGGGATTTAAAATATGGTCATGCAGAATTAGGCATTAATATGTCTCTATAATAGTACTAATAAAAAGCCAATACCCTGGTAATATTCATGCTAATAAGCAACTAGTTATTAGTGAGAATTGAACCCTAAACTAAAAAGTTAGCTAGCATTTTTGTGCTATTTTAACACATACCTGTTGTTACACCTGTTCTTCTGATAGAAAGAAGAGGTGACTGACTGGCGTAAGAATGTGGAGGCCATGTCTGGAATGGAGGGCAGGAAGAAGCTGTTCGATGCTGGACAATAGATGGTGAATTAAAAAGTTATTCTTAAAGAAGAAAAATCTATATTCTTATAGAAAAGTCTTGCATGAAATATTTCACCTTGGCTTTCAGCAATGAATTTTTTTTTCTTACAGATAGCAACTACATGAGATCTGACATCAGAATTCAGGAATTCAAAAACATTTCAAAATGAATCAATGCAAGTTCATACAAAGTGAACTATTTTAATAATAGCTTTCATTCATGGATGCATGTTTTCAAATTCATTTAGACAAGAAAACAATGTCTCGGACTTACTTGATGTGGTACTTAATGATTTATGTGATGTTCAGCTCTTTTCTGACTTATAAAATAAATACAGATACGAAAGGTTAAATGTTTTGTCTATTATTTTATAAAAACTACTGCCAGCAATAGAGATGAAACAGAACAAATGACCTCCGGAGATGTTTTGATACAACAATAGCCCTAAATGTAGCAGGATAGGCTTTGCATTTACACTTAGGCCATCCATTTTTATCTATTTGACCTCACCTCATAGCATACATAACATTGCGTCCTGGCAATTCCTTTAGTTGTTCTAACATCAATCAACAATATTTGTAAATTGGTTCAAATGAAGAAAAAAAAAAGCCAGATTAAAGCAATAATTTGTCTTTTTAAAATGTCAGTAGATCAAGTAAAATCGTGCCAGTCCAATTTTGGAGTGCATTTACTTTTAGCTAATCGCTAGGCTACACAATCGACTAAAATTGGACTAAAATTGTGCATGCTCCAAAAACATTGGTGACGCGCAATCTTTCTAATGTTTTGCATAGTTTGCATTGTGTCATGTATAATTTGACAGATGACAACTGTAGCGAGACTACTAAAATTTTCATTTCCATCCATTTGAAAATAGAGCAATAATAAAAAATATAACTAGCGATATAATATGATACTGAACAGAGCAAAAAAGAGTGGTTCTTATCATGCTGGCTGATGCAGTTTTGATAGGAACACTAGCCATTTAAAGACAAGAACTTGCATTCGGCATTTCATCATCTGGCCTAAAAATAAATCCAGGACAAATGGCAGGTGGTAATTCATTGCATATCTCTTGGAGTGTCACCTCTCAGGGAGAATGAGGTGTGAGAAGGGCAGCTCACTTTATAATAAGACAGTGCTTCCACCCAGGGCTCCATTTGAGAGGGGATTTGAGGGATGGCACTCCCCTTGTTACAATAAATGACCAAAAGCATCTACCATGCAAATTAAATAGTACAATTCTCTTTGTATGATAATTAACTAACTCTCAGAAAAAAGGGTACAAAAGCTGTCACTGGGGCTGTACCTTTTCAAAAGGTAAACTTTTGTCCATTTTAGGTGCTAATATATCCATTTCAGGTGCTATTATGTCCATTTTAGGTGCTAATATACATTTTAGGTGCCAATATGTCCATTTCAGGACCTAATATGTCCATTTCAGGAGCTAATATGTCCATTTTTGGTCCTAATATGTACATTTTAGGTGGTAATAATATGTACATTACAGGTGCTAATATGTACATTACAGGTGCTAATATGTACATTTTAGGTGGTAATATGTACATTTTAGGTGCTAATCTATTTCAGGTGCTAATAAGTACATTTCAGGTGCTAATTTGTACATTTCAGGTGCTAATAAGTACATTTCAGGTGCTAATTTGTACATTTCAGGTGCTAATAAGTACATTTCAGGTGCTAATGTGTACATTTTAGGTGCTAATGTGTACCACTAAGGTACCAATATGCAGCCTTTGGGTACAAAAGTGTACCTTTTGAAAAGGTACAGCCCCAGTGACAGCTTTTGTACCTTTTTTTCTGAGAGTGTAAATAACAGCAATTGACCAACCAGAACTAATGTAACGCACGGCACAAAATTAAGTAATTTTGCATCATTTTTCGAGTAGTTCAAAATGGCTAGGAGAACTTTTTTTTAATGGCATGATATTTGATAAGTGTTTAATAAAAGTGAATGCAGTCACCAAGGTGATAATGCACACATGCATATTTTAGCTAAATGTATGTGTTTTATAATTATTAATGATTTTTGAAATCTGCCCAGAAACCATTCAAACCACAGCTAGCAAAACTGTAACGCTAATAGCTTGACATAAGAACTCAAGTGTCGGCCGCTCGAATTTCGAGTTTCTATCCAGTTATTTATAATAACAGAATGTATGTGACAGTGAGGGATGAAAGACAATTGTGTGTGTGTGGGAAAGAGGGAGAGAGAGAGCGAGAGAGAGAGGATTGGAGGGGGGTGAATGCATGCACTCCAATCAGAAATGATCACCCTATTCTTTTCGTCTTTACCATCCGCTATTAAAGCTGTGAAACCCTGAAAAGTGTGGGGGTCAAAAATAATTGTTATTTGAAACTATGGAGTTATTTTTATTCTTACTAAAAATCTGTAGATAATGTTTAGACTGTTAACACTTCAGTGCCCTTTAAAGACATTGTTTAGGTAGTTTGGCCAAGGATTGTAAGTGTGTGTGTGTGTGTGTGTGTGAGAGAGAGAGAGAGAGAGAGAGAGAGGGAGAGTGGTGTTCAGTCATTCAATACTAGTCATATGTATATTATTTCATGAATACTGCCTATGTAGATTTTTATGAACGTGAACGCTCGCCTTACCCCACGACCACACCATCCCCCCTTGAATTGTATTTACAATTTGTCCTCTCCTTCCACCTGCTCACTGTCCCAAGAAATGATTTACTACACCACATCGCGTTCTGCCAGCTATCAGTTGCTTAATGTGCTTGGAAATTATCACGTTCATGAGATAGATGTCATGGCATGCCATCACATTTCAATTAACTGGTATGAATTTAGATTGCCAAAACCTTGTCCCACTTCCACTCTTTTTTTCTTATCCCCTCTATTTTTCACATGTTTCTAATATGAATTAATAATATAATTTGTTTAACTTTGTATCTTAATAAGATTAAAATGTTTATTGTAGTTTGCCTTATTTACCCTTTAAATCAGATTTGTCTCTGTTATGACGAGCATCACCTTTAGACCTTTGAACTGGCCACTCTGATGGTTAATAAGGTTTTGGCAACCAAAACGAGTCATTCAAACCGGTCCAGACTGCATAGCTGCTCGTCTCTGTCTGAAAGAAAGTTTTACTCTGCTAGTTTACTGTGTGAACAGTATGTCAGTGGCACAGACGAGTTCTATTTTAGAAAGACGTTCTCATGTGCTGAAACTATAAATCGAAGGATTTTCTTCTTTCCTCTGTCAGACAACTCACACTCCTCTCTTTTCTTCTTCTAGCAGGTATGTCTTTTTCAGCGGGCATAAGAGACTAACAGCTGTGTTTGGTTATTTTTGATGGCAAATATGTCATTATACTCAGGTTTATAGATTATCTAGCTGTGACGGTATGTATTAAAGGATTTAATTATTATATTTTCAAAACTGGTAAGGAATTGGGCACACAATCCTGCACAATCTAGCGACAATCCTGGAAGATTTTCACCTCTGCTTAAACTATGCACAGAACTATTACCGCCGTGTAGAGAACTTATAGGTCAAACGCATGGATTAAAGGGTCCGATTACCACTGTCATTAAGGAATTTGAATTAATTTATGCATGATTCTTCAAAGATTGCATAAATAAAACACATTTATTAAATATACAAAATGTATTTAAAACGTTTTTTTTTTTTTAATGCATGCCTTTTGATTAAAAGTTTTGATTTTTGTATATGGTAGTCAAACTATATCTATAAAGTGATAACCGAGACTTGCAAAAGGACATCATAGTTTTTTTTTATATATTTATATTAAACTTTAATTTTCTTTGTCAGGTCATAACACCATATCACACATTTAAATAAAATAAAATAAATGAATTAGATATAAATATAAACTTAAACATACATAAAAATAAATTAAAGCTAAAAAGAAATATTAAAAAGCACATAAAATCATTAAAACTTAAACTAATGTTAAAACTGAAAATATAAACAAAAACAAATTAAAAATGCTATACTAAATACTATATTAGTGCATAAATAATTCTGAAATGACACCGCCGGATATAGGGTTCAAATGCTTATCCTGAATATGCTCATTTGTTAATATTCTAACATGTGTTTCAGAGTGATTATTGTTATTTTATTAACAGTTATTTTATTTTGCAGATAAGCAGGAACTACAGAAGCATGTCTGATGCGTAAGTATCTCCATCTTAATCAGTAATAACCAACTATTTGAATTATGATATCTGTCATATGTTTCAATCAACATTCTCTTCTATCTATATCCTCCACTGGCTGCTTGAACCCAAGTCCCCAACCAAAGCCAAAACCCAAGATAAGTTCAGCCCGTCGGCTGGGGTTGAAGGTGAGGGCCAACTCTAATTAAGGCCATTTATTTGCTATTGTTATGAGATTCTACATTCATTCATACCAAAAGTAATCAATGTTTTTCCTTGACGTGATTACAATGGACCCGTCATGATGAAGATGAGGCTGCTGAGTACAGCAATGGAAATGCTGATGGTAGAGAAGCAGGATAAAGAGAAGGAGAGGAAACAAGTGCTGAGTGAAAGAATTCCTCCCATCAAACTTTCTGGCCTGTCAGTACAGGAATTACAGGTACAATTAAATCATTTAATGGATCATCGAACACCATTTATAGAACTTAAAGAGATAGTTAACCCCCCAACTGACCCTCATAACCTTCGCAGAGGACATGAGCAAAGCAATTGTGCCCTCAACTTTTCCTTTTAGAAACCTATGACATTTTTTTATTTATTTTGTGAAATCTAACAATTTATTTAGGAGAATGTCCAAGCTGCACTTTTTATTGGTTCCCATTATTTATTATATATAATGTATTACTCTACAGCTGGGATTTCCAAAGTTTTTTTTTTTTATAGCTGAACCCTTTGACTTAAATAATTTAGGCTACTTGAAGAACTCTCTCAGATATTAAGTTAACATTTTATTTTATTTAATAGCACAGGCATTTTTCATTGCTTGGATGCAATGATTTTTGCGAAAACATTACATTTGAGTGTTTTATTTTAAAATTAGCCTATGTATTTAGTTTAAGTTAACTTTTTTATATATTTAATTTAATACATTTAAAAAATATAGAATTAGCTTTTCATCAACTCGAACCACCTGAAGTTTCCTCACGAAGCCCATAGGAAATAGCTCTACACAGCATGAAAACCAATGCAAGCTTCGAATCAAGTGTTACCACCACATTTTAATTTGTTGACACTGTTTTGTGTGTAGAAACTTTGCAGGGATTTGCATCTCAAGGTTGATGTGATTGATGAGGAACGCTATGACATTGACGTTAAGGTGGCCAAAAATGACAAAAAGGTAAGAAAAACATCAGCATTTGATAAACAGTTCTCAATGATGACGCTATTGTGTTCTGTTAGCACTGAATCAAACGGTTAGCTTTAGCAGCTCGGTCAAAGGACTGCGTTATGGTGCAAATGTGGTCTGTGTTGATAAAGATACAGGAAATGAATCAGAAGATCTATGAGATGAAGAGCAAGCTGAAGAGGCCTAACCTGAAGAGAGTGAAACTGTCGGCTGAAAATTTGCTAAGTGTTCTTCTGGGCTCCAAACACACGCAGTCCATTGATTTCAAAGCTAACCTGAAGACTGTGAAAAAAGAAGAGGAGAAGGTATGATAGAAGTATATATCAAATAAATTAAATGGACAGCAGTGCTAATTGTGTCTCTACCTTCCCCAGAAAGAAGAGGTGACTGACTGGCGTAAGAATGTGGAGGCCATGTCAGGAATGGAGGGCAGAAAGAAGATGTTTAATGCTGGACAGACGTAAAAGGTATAACGGCTCGTTTGGAACGAATCGTTTGAATGAGTGATTGAGTTGACTCACTCTTTAAGACAATGATTTGCCGCCACCTACGGGCAGTTTTAGTTTCATTACATTTTTTTTTCAGTAATTTGCGGCTGATAAAATCACATCATTAGCCTTATCAAGCATTGGCAAGAGAAATTACTTATTAAATGTTTATTCGTGGTGGGCTGTACGTATACCTTGTACTTAAATGAGTCACTTAAAAAAAAACTTTTGCTGATAATTTACTCACCCCCATGTCATCCAAGATGTCCATGTCTTTCTTTCTTCAGTTGAAAAGAAATTAAGGTTTTTGATGAAAACATATGATTTTTTGCATATAATGGACTTCATTGGGAACCAAACTGTTCAAGGTCCAAATGAGAGTTTCAGTGCAGCTTCAAAGGGCTTTAAATGACTCCAGACAATGAATAAGGGTCTTATCTAACAAAACGATCGGCCATTTAAAAATGAAATAAAAAAGTTAAAGTTTTATAAGCACAAATGCTCGCCTTGCTCTGTTCTGTGATGCGCGTTCGTGACTCTCCTGTTTGAACTCGTTCATCAAAGCGAACAAATCTTTTTTCGAGTCATTGACCGAAATGACCGCTCTTTTCGCCAGATAAGACCCTTATTCATCGTCTGGTGTCGTTTAAAGCCCTTTGAAGCTGCACTGAAACTCTCATTTGGACTATGAAGTCCATTATATGGAGGAAATTCTGGAATGTTTTCATCAAAAACCTTAATTTATTTTCGACTGAAGAAAGAAAGACATGGACATCTTGGATGACATGGGGGTGAGTAAATTATCAGCAAAAGTTTTTTTTAAAGTGAACTACTCCTTTAAGTGGAGAAGTCTACATGAAGTAGATATGTAATCTAATATTACTCCAGTAAAAGTGAGGTTTCTAATGAGACACAAGACAGACCTAGCACAATCTGACATTATTATGAATTATTTGGAGCACACTTATGAAAATATCATATTAATATCATATTATTTCATTATAATGAAGGCCATGTGAAACTCCAGAGCTTTTCCAGTTCATATAGATTTGAATGACAGACTACGAACACATCAAAGCCAATCAGAGTAGGCATAGGGCTAAGTGACACATGTAGCCCTGCCCCTTTCTGTAAGCTGCAGCCAGGTGTACTTGAAAGCTTTTTGCAGCACTTTTAAAAAGCCAATTTCTAAACTTTAAAATCGGAGTGGCTTAAGTGTAAAACATTTTCTCTTGATGTAGCCTATTCATATTCACACTGTATTAAATCTATTCTCAGATTTGTATTCCTTTGCTGTCATGGCCTGGTTTTGGAAGGCGTTTGCTGAGGGGCTGAGAGAGTGACGAAGATTGAATTTTGATCTTGTTTTGGTCATGATTGTACTGCGGATTATGGTAGAACGCGTTTATAAATAGACTGTTTGTGTGAAATAAGAGTTAACAATGTTATAGGCTTATGTGATTGTAATGGATAATGGTAGAATGCGTTTATAAATAGACTGTTTGTGTGAAATAAGAGTTAACCATGTTAAATAGCTATACCAGAGACAATAAAGTAATAGTCTTATCGGCTAACACAATAAAAAATAAAATAAAAATATATATTTATTTTGTTTCATCTTTTTATTTTATATATTTTATTGCATAAACACCACTCTAGAGTCACAGAATGGAGGGTAACAATTTACAATAAGGATCAGTTAACGTTAGTAAATGCATTAACTAACATTAAATGAGCAATACATTTTTTTTACAGTCTTTATTAACTTAAGTTTATATAAAAAAAAAAAAAATTGTTAGCTATTTATTGTCAGCCTTCATGTTAGCTCAGGTCCATTAAATAATATTAACAAATACAACAACTTTAGATTTTCATAATCTACTAATCTGAAAATTTTGAAAGAAATTAACATTAAGTAATACTAATAAATGCTTTATCTTTCATTGTTAGTTCATTAACTAAGTAACTAATGCCTTTAACTACTGTAAACAAATTGCACCTTATTGTAAAGTGTTACCATGTACTGATACAGAAATGACCTTGAATGCCGAAAAGAGAATCTGATCAGTAAATCCAAATGTAATGTTTTAACACTTGTTGTTTTTAAAATTAAAAGCTCTTTCTATGCATTTTGTCATATTTAATACAGTTGCAGTTCTTCTTTTGAACTATTGGTGGCAGCCCGCAACAACATACTGTATTAGGAAGAAGAAAAAATCAGAATGTCAATCTGTTATATCCCTTATTGATGGTGGGGAAAATATCATTCATATAGCCTATAAAATATATAAATTAAAATATCAAATCATTTCAGATCTGAATTAATAGAATTTAGGAAAATATGCAATATCATGTTATATTCCTACATAAAATGTCTTCACAAATTGTTTGAATGTCCCTTTCAACTAGGATATGTTACATCTTATGAATGTCTAGGGGTCAGAACGTAACAAAGTTTACGATTTTAAATAGCAATAGTCAGGGCCCTGCCACAGCATCACAACAACAAAGTTATTTTCAAAAATGTAATTCAAAAGTTAACACAACAATTTACTTTGAGAGTAAATTGGGAAGGAAACAAAGACTTCCGGAGAGGGCAATGGCAAAAGTTTAATCAGCCTGGGGGAGTCAATTTCTTACTAACACTCTAAAAGAAAATACAAATAGATAACAGAAACGTACACTCTCTCCTTCCCTGACCAGAAACCACGAGAAAACAGGGGATTGCTAAATAAAAATGACACCCACCTCCTTACAGTTCCCAAACAATAAACAAAGCAAATAATCAGATAAATATCAGCTTAAATGATGAAGCAAAATGGTATGGACTGGGACATTTCACAAATAAGCAACAGAGCGTAGCTTCAGTAATTAACAATAAGCTGCAATAAAGCAACAGTTCTCTAGGCCAAAACAACAGAAAGAGGCAGTGTTGCACAGGTCCACTAGCCTGACTTCGTCATACTCATATTAAAGAAAGAATATGAGTCTGAATCTCCTCCATTGGGCTTTGATTATGAGGCGTGTCGTAACCGAACCAGGACAAAAGAAAAAACCTCTGCACTCAATTGGATAGTCGGTAGACCTACCAACCAATCAGAGCAACGCATAAGTCAACTCCTTTGCATAGCGCAGTTTTCAAATACAGAACGTAGCCTACTTTATTTATTTTAGAAGTTAAATAACGAGTATTACTTCTTTTACTTACTTCTCCATGAGTGCCACCAAAGGAGAAACCACAACGACCACAGGCTTTTCATTACATCCCATCTTCTTAACGACCGTCAGAGCCAGCTGATAAGTTACACTTTTCCCGAATCATGTAGGAAGGACGCCAAAAATATCTTTCTGATCGACAAATGCCTTTATTGCAGTTCTCTGTTTGTCTATTAAAATGAATGCGCTGTCGATTTTTTTTTTTTACAAAAGACGCGACAGCGGATTCTATACATGAAGAGTTCAGATGCAAAAGCCTCTAAGTGCCATTTGAAATTTTCTTCTAGAATGATCATTTTTATCAAGCTTGCATATTTAAGTTCAGTAATTTCACTTAAATGAAAATTCATATGTAATCTTCATTCCCATTTAAGTCAAATTAATTAACTATATTTAATTAATATAAAAATTAAATATAATTTTTTTTTTAATTGTATTTTGGCAAATGCCACTTTCACGCCAAAAGTGAAATGAATAAGCCTCAGACTTCAGCAATGAAAACAATAAAAAGAAACACAAATGTGGTTTATCTTAAGTCATTTGTGCTTATTATTATGGTTGAATTGGATCATTGAAGGCCAGCAGCAAAAACATTGGTCAATTCTGAATTTGCATTTCACCGTTTTTATTTATTTTGATAAATGCTGAATCTGTTTTTGTGCAAGTGAGATAATTAAATATGTTCACTTTTAATCTAAAAATACAATATTTCTCTGAACATGGGGATAATGGGAAAACAAAGTGACTATTTGAAAAAGTAACTACTTTTTTTTTAAATTTAAAAGTAATGCATTACTAGTTACTTGAAAAAAGTAATCTGATTACTTAACCCTCAACATTGGATAAGACAATGCGTACACTGGACACATATAGTCTCATTAATCCTGGAGTATTGTTGTGCTCACCCTTAGTCTAGATAACAAAGTGCATTTCAGCACCAGCTGCTCTGAAGCCTGAGATGTGAAGCATTTGACAATGATAATGGTGTGGACAGAGGTCTATTTTAGTGTGCATCAGAATCTATAAATCTGCTGAGTTTCCTCCCTTTGGCCAAAACAAAATCATACTTCCATCATCTGAGAGGTAAGGACCTTCAGGTTATGACAACTTCTTAGATAGATATAGTAGTTACCTTTATGTCATTGACATTACATCAGAATGTTCCTTGTTTTTAGGAAGTCTATTTTAATATTGTTTTAGATTTTTGGACCTTCTTTTCATTTGTTAAACCTCCAGGAAAAAAAAACAAAGGCACTAACATGTCTGAAGCAATGTAAGTATTTTAGGAAATTTTTATTATTTTTAAAATATTATGTTATGGAAATGATAAAATAATAAATATCAGATAGAAATTATACTTGTTAAATATATGTTTTCTTTCCTGGCTCTATATGTATCAGTCCGGTGAGTATTTAAACACTATTTAATTGCGGTATTATTATATAACGTTGCAGCTGGCCGGGTCACAATGTTGTTCATTTCATATCGGCTCTCTTCTTCAGAAAAAGCCCAAGATTTCAGCATCTCGGCGGTTATTTTTAAAGGTTGGTATATATTTATTAGTATATTCATTTTATGTATGAATATATTTTAAAGCAACTACCATTGTGTACATATGAATATATGGCTATGCATCCTCATTTTAATGCATTGCAGACCAAAATACTGAAGAAGGCCAGCACACTGCTGGCAGAGGAGAAGGAACAGAAAAAGATTGAGCGAGAGCAAGCGCTCAGTGAGAGAGCTCCTCCTATCAAACTGTCTGGGATGTCCATACAGGACCTACAGGTTGCTATTCTTTAGTCTTTTGTCAGAATTCCTTTGACAATGTTCTTTCTTACATGCTGATGTTCTGCTTACAGAATCTGTGCAAAGACCTTCATCAAAAGATTGATGTTGTTGATGAGGAACGATATGACATTGAATCTAAAGTTGGCAAACATGATAAGGAGGTACTTTTTTGCATTAAACCTGCGTTAAAAATACCTAAACGTAAAAGCGTTAACTGATGCATTCATTTACATTGCTGCTTTTGGTATAGATTGCAGAATTAAACCACAAAATCTTTGAGCTGAAGGGTAAAATGAAGAGACCTGCCCTGAAGAGAGTGAGGGTGTCTGCGGATGCCATGCTGGGGGCTCTGCTCGGTGCCAGACACAAGGAATCCATCGACTTTAAAGCTAACCTCAAGACTGTGAGGAAGGAGGAGGAAAAGGTAATACATTTAATCAACACATCTATCAATATCATTTATAGATTCAGTGCTTTCTTGTTTGTTAATTCATCAATAATCATATAATAATTTTGAAATTATTTTAAAGCTTTTATTGAATCAAATTTATTTGTATTGTTTTATTTTATTATTTATTCAGTATTAACAATGTATTGCATTTTTAAAGAGTACTCTCTATAGCTCAGGAAAACATGACATTGTTGTAAATATAAGTAATACAGTTCATAATAATATGCATTTACTTGTAATCCACACAGAAAGAGGAAGTGACCGACTGGCGTAAAAATGTGGATGCCATGTCAGGCATGGAGGGCAGGAAGAAGCTGTTTGCGGGACCAACTTCTTAACAATTTATTTATCATTAATTATTTCACATATTAAATCCAACGTGAACTAAAGGTTATTGAAACACCAAAATTTGTCTGCTATTTAATTGTGGTTTTGTGTTTGTTTTATTGCACAAACAGCTGGATGAATAAAAAAACAGCTGTGCTATTTTATAACCACAGTTATCAATTCAAATAGCCTATTAAAACATTATGTGCTTTATGACACATATAAAAAATTTATTTATGTTAATATATGATTATTATATAATTGCATTTGTCATTATATAATAATGTTTATATTGGTACGAGATGTATATGTGATCAGATGTGTGAATATCGAGAAACAATAAAGCTTTCACTGTTTTCACAGTTATTTCAAGGTTTTCCGACTGTATTGCTCTGTTTTCTGGCAGCAAATATCACTTTACACTTTACCGTATGATATATTCCAGAACTTCTAACACATTATTTGAAATAAAGTAACTGGTCATACCTGATAAATTAGGCGAATAAGGTTTGTAATCACTGTATACAAAATTGGACATGACGCCATCAACCTCAAAATAACGGCAGTTCTGATTCGTCACTGTATGCTTAAACACGCCTACTTGTGGAGAATCACGAATTTGATTGGCTGAAAGAAGTGTCACTCGCGTTTGTGTTCGTTGATGCTGCTGATAGTTCCTGTTGCTGGGCTGTAGCTACTCAGGGCTGGGCGGTTTCTCATCTGAAGGTGAGTATGTAGTAATTCATAGTCATTTCCAATGTTTCTTTCATCTTCACTTAGATTTATGATTAATCTAAGCAGATAAGTACGTTTTTGCGTGCACGGTAGGATTTCATTATGACATTCAAGCAGGCTAGTTCAGTTGTGTTCTTGTCATACAGTAGTTTGATCGCTAACAGTTACTTGGTTTCATTTTTAGTTCCCTAATTATGTAAATCTAAATACCACATTTTATCCTGCGAATGCAAGTTTTTTCCGATTTAGCTTTTAAATATTAGAGTTGGTCAGAGCTGGGCAGACCATTTATTAAATTAGCATTGACATTTAGTTGATGACCCTTAACCTTTCAGTTCTGTTCTCCAGATAGATTGATGCAGGGTGATTATATTTAAGTTTGTTATATTTAAAGTTAAATGTCATTCTACAAGTAACTGGAACTCATTATCATGTTTTATTGGATGTACATACTGTAGTAATTAAGTATAGAGAATCGAGATGGGCAATAATATTTTTGACATTCATAATCAAGCAGTTGAGATTTGTCATAGAGTAACATTATTAATCAGCATGTGCATATCTTTCAGGCTTCCATACTGCCTTTTCTGGATGTCCAAACACAAACTCTTCCTGCTCCGGCATGGGGAGGGGGCCTGGAACAAGGAGAACCGCTTCTGCAGCTGGGTTGACCAGAAACTGAGCGAGAACGGGGTGGTGGAAGCCCAAGAATGCGGCAGGCTCCTGAAAAAGCAGGGCTATCAATTCGACCAGGTTTTTACCTCCTTACTGAGCCGTTCCATCCACACAGCCTGGTTGGTGCTGGAGGCCATGGGAGAAGAGTGGGTCCCAGTCACCAAATCCTGGAGGTTAAACGAACGGCATTACGGTGCCCTGATCGGCCTCAATCGGGCTGAGATGGCGCTGAAACATGGCGAGGATCAGGTTAAACTGTGGAGGCGTAGCTATGATATCATGCCGCCCCCCATTCATGAGTCACATCCCTATTACGCTGAAATTTACAATGACCGCCGATACAGTACGTGTGACATTCCGAAAGAGGAACTGCCCAAAACGGAAAGTCTGAAGGAAGTGCTAGACAGACTTCTTCCTTACTGGAATGATGTCATTGTACCTGTGATCAAGAGTGGCCAAACAGTTCTCATCTCTGGACACGGCAACAGCTGCAGAGCTTTGCTTAAACATCTGGAAGGTGAAAAATATATATTTTTGTCAGTGTGCTTTTTTTTTTTTAACAGTTTTTTTTTTTTTTTACCAAACACAAAAGAAGGAACACAAAAGAAGATATTTTGTCCATACAGTGAAAGCCAGTGGCATCCGGTTTTCATTATATGAACAAATACACATGAAACAGTCTTAAAAATATCTTACTTTGACAATGATGCTGAAAATTCAGCTTTGCATCACAGGAATACATTACATTTTGAAATATATTTAAATAGAGAACAGTAAAATTGTAATAATACAGTATTTCACCATTTTACTGTATTTGAATGAAATGCAGCCTTGTGAGACACAAGACTTTCAAAAACATTTCAAAAATCTTATAGACCCCAAACTTTTGAACATTAGTGTACCATATAGGCCTTCAGTAATCCCTAAACATTCAGATGCAAGTTATAAAACCCCCCAAAATGCTCTTAATCCTGTTTTTATTTAATATTCTATCATTTTAATAGCTTGTTTTTAAACATTATCAAATAATATGCATTAATATGCTAATTAATGTATATGCTGTGTTTCTCAACAGATATATCAGAAACAGACATTGTCAATGTAACACTGCCCACGGGAGTTCCAGTCTTACTGGAGATGGATGAAAATCTCCGACCGGTCAAGCCACGCCAGCTCCTGGGCGACCAGGCCAAAATTCAGGCGGCCATCAAAAAGGTGGAGGATCAAGGGAAGGTTAATGCAGAAAATAAATAAGGGTTTTCTTGAGGAAAATGTCAGAATCTTCAGATAGGAATTGTTCACACAGAAACATTAGTCGTTCAGTATGTCCTGATGCACTGTCCGAGGTAGGCGTCCTGTTTAGATTGGTACTTTAAGAATCTAGAAGAGTTATATGTTAGTATTGAATTCAGGCAATGGTTACTTATCCCAAATGCAGACTTGCTGCATATATTTTGTCACTGCAGGAGATCTGTAGACCAAATAATGAAGCAGATACTGATATAACATTATTTTTTTTAAATGATCATTTAATGTGGTGTTATTTTTTCTTAACTCTTGTATTTGAACCTGTTACTTTTATTATCTATGGATTTTAGGCCGCAGAAAACCAGTGCCTTCATTTGGGTAAAAATAGCATCCATCCGTTGTTTTCTAATAGAATTTGTT
This sequence comes from Pimephales promelas, assembly GCF_016745375.1. The sequence goes on along the minus strand of NW_024121865.1, from coordinate 1,794,839 downwards.
ATTGTAGGTCAATACAAATATTTAACAAATTCTGTATATATATATATATATATATATCAGTAAACTCAGTAATATTCGGAACTGCTTTAAAATAACTGCTTACTATAATATAATGTGAATTTTTTTATCATTACTCCAGTCACATGATCCTTTCAAGAAACTTCTTATTCATCTTGCTGAAAACAGTTGTGCTGCTTAATATATTTTTTGTGGAAATTGTGACACAGGATTCTCTGATAAATATATAGTTAAAAAAGAACAACATTTACTTGAAATAGAATTTTTTTTTTTTTTACAATAATTACTATTTAATGTCACGTTTGACCAATTTAATGTGCCATTGCTGAATAAAATATAAATAAGCACAAATTATTCACTCCACTGTCTGGACTTCCAAGGCACAGATTAAACCTAATGTTATTTGATTCATATTCATAATCCATCAAGTGATATATATATATATATATATATATATATAATAGAGACTCAATTGGATGTTATAATATTAAATTGTTAAAAAATGTGTGTTTTATACTACAGGTAGCATATTTTGGGTGGAATTATTTAAAAAGGTCATTTTGTTTATGTCTAATGTATTTATTACCGTAAATATATTTAAAGTTAATATGTGTTAAGATTAACTTATATTCAGTTTTATCATGCAATGCCAAATGCTACCAACGCTAGCTCTTTCTTTATCTCATCCGACATTAACCAACATAAATGCAAAGAAAACCTAGCGAGTAAAACTAAGACATAGTTGTGGTTTATAAAGTCTGTGCACTGTAATAACTCTATTTTGTTTTTTTGTTTTTTATTGTCCAACACTGTACTGTACAAGTAAAGAAATGCTATATGTGTCTTGTTTTTGTTATAATATCCATTGTGTCTTTCACTATTACATGTCTACATGTTCTATCCCTGTTCTACCATACTATTATTTAACCGGGGCACATCTTATGTAGTTTCACTTTCTTTTTCACCACCCAGAAGAACTGGTCTGCTCTGGTTTAGCACATCCCTGATACATTTTCCTGAAAGAATAATATATAAAAATAAAGATGACTTGTATAAAATGGGTTAATGTGTATTGAATGGTGTGCGTGAAAAAGTAGAAAACACTTGAGTTAACCAGGAGGAGGCGCTGCATTGCTACAGTGTTCTCTGAGGAGACATTTCTCCAGTAGATGATGATCTAAATATAATAGTGGTGGATGGTAAGTTTATTATTACAGAAAGCACTAATGACATAAGGAAACTGATTTTGGTTATTCAATAGGATGTAGCACTTGGCACAGTACATATTCATTAAACTTAATCGCTCACATTTTTCTTGTTGCGCTGGAATGTTCGAAGAGAGGCACTAAAACATATCCTCATGGTCTTTTAGAAGTATATACATTTGAAAATGTTATATGCTCATGGGAAAACATGCCACATCCATCTTCTTTTGTGCTTATTAAAAAGTAATGTGATTTTCATTGAGTTTATTTGCTGTGCTATGAAGACGTGACCGGACAGCCAGTTTCTGGTTACACTCGATATAAACTCCTTTTAAGAAAACATTTGTCATGGACCAAAACATGGATTTGACGGCCCTTACTTGAGTCTCAAAACAGTACAAAAAGCATCACAGGAATCTGACTAGAAGCTCTGCCAAGGATCTAATTTGAGAACTGTTCTGTTTGTCTGAAGCCTAGAAAGTCCTGGACACAATGTAGCTTTCATCTTCACTGCCAGTATGAGACTTTTTGTGAAAATGAAGTGATCTAGGACCTTCATACAGTGTGTGGCGTGCTATGAAGTATATCCCTCACAACCTCGTTTTCTACCACGTTAAATTCAATATGGCGTCGAACCTGGCCATTTACACCAAAATATCAGAATTACTACTTTCAGAATTCGCACTTTTGTCACATTCTACAGTTTGGATCTTGACATGACTCCAGGTTCCCAAGTTTTATCTACTTCAACCAGTCGTGTGAGCTATCTGGTATCAGTTACGGCAGCGCTTAGCTTGGCGAGTTTGGTATTTCGTTCCCACTGCGTCTTAAGCTATACGCAGCGTTGAGTGAACCTATGAAAGAGAATGTCTCTGGTTACTAATGTAACCTATGTTCTCTGAATAGGGAACAAGACACTGCGTGCGCTGCCGACAAGCTTCCTTTTTCGGCAGAGAAATCTTATGAGCAGATGGCGCGCTAATGTAATATTACAACGCAAGAGCGTCGGGGCAGCGCCTGCGCCATCAGCCAATGAATTGGTGTGATTCTATAAGGGCTTCAGACAATCGGCACACCCAGAGGGCATTCCCACTGCGTCTTAAGCTACACAGCGTTTCGTTCCCTATTCAGAGAACATCGGTTACATCAGATGAGACGTTTTTGTTGTTCACACAAAGACCGTTTTCAAAAGCTTCCACTTTGAAACCCGTTTCCATTTTCAAGCACCCATAATGTCCAATGGGGCGTTTAAAAAACAGGTTTCAAAGTGCACGTTTTTGAAAACGGTCTCTAGTTAAATAACAAAAACGCAGATCTCTGTAAACGTACCCTAAACCACATTAGATGTTTTGTTTTTTTAGTAGGGTTAGTGTAATTTTATTGCAAGTGTATTTTTTCATTCTTTGTTTTGTTTTCATGTAGTTTGTGTTTTTTTGTGTGGGGGGCTATACAAGTGTAATATATGACAGTGATCTATTAGGCTACTTATGGATGGAGGAAAGCGGAGGAAAACTGCTGCCAAATGCTTTGATGTGATGAAGGCAGAGGCGGAGTCTGAAATGCTGCACATTTTATAAAATGTGGAGTCACGACTCATGTAATTCCTTCAGTGCCCTTTCAGCAGCACGATCACACTTGAAGACTAAATTGGAGAGCGCACTGAAACCTGCTCCAGTCTGTTACAGGTAGGGGTTAGAAGCATAGTGCTTCATTTTAGCATTTTAATATGTTTTTGAATTCAAATGGAAATGCTTTCATTTATATTAATGCTTTTAATGTATTAAAACATGCTTCTAATGACAACATAATTTACTGGAAGTTCAATTTGTAGTCTTTGCAAGACAAATTAATTGTGTGAAAAATGTTTTCCCCTGGCACTTGCTCCCTTGTCAAGAACATCTAGATTCCCTTTGCTTTTAAATTACAGTCAAAGTTAATTGGAGGGTCTCCCACAAAATCACTAACTAGTTGTTTTTAGCATGAGCTCATGCAGCCTTTGGATCTTTCTAATGAGTGTGTATGTGTGTGTTGCATTTAACGGCCAGCTTTACACCCTAAGTACACCTGCATAGCATAGCTTTAGTACACCTGCATCATGCTACTTTTAAAATCGTTTCTGCTCATTGTATAGAGGGTAAACCGGGGCAATCACAAAGAGTCTTTACTCTTTTAGCTCTTGAACATTGTCACTGTTATTTTCCAACAAAATAGATGCTTTTTACACTTTGACCAATTGCAAAGGATACAATTAAATAAAAACAATAATAATTTTAGCAAAAACATTATTCTAAAAAAAAAAAAATAATAATAACAATTTTAGCAAGAAAAAATGATATTAATATTTCTTATTATTTCATGTTATTTCCCAGGAAAATAGATACTGTTCAGACACTGAGCAATTAGAGAGGCATGTTCTTAAGCTGTATTGTATGGGGTAAGTTGTCACAGCTGAACCTGCCATTAAGCAGCCTATAGGTTTTATTTTTGTAAAGAAAATTAAAAACACCGAAAATATAGAAAGGTAACAAAAAATTTGAATATTGTTAATTTAATTACATTTTAATGAAAAAGAATTTAGTCAAAATTATTTAAAAATTAAAAATAATTAAAAATAATAATGGCCATAAATACATTTAATCTAATAAATGAATAAATAAATAATATAGCCCAAAAGTATGTATTAATAATAAAATTATTATTATTTCTTATAATTATAATTACATTATTATTATTTCTTATAATTATTATTATGTCTTTTATTTCATACTGTACATAATTAAACATTTTGACCAAAAAATACTTTCATGATGAATGCATGTCATGCGACTTAACGCGCAGTTTTACATTTTAAGATTGAGTAAATAAACCATTACAGACATTTTTTTTTTGAGAATGTCTCAGTATTATATCCCAGAGTGCAGATCTGGTGACAGATGAAGCAGTGTATGGAATGCACAGCGGCAGTGTGTGTGTTTTGCGCAGCTGAACAGAATCTGGAGGCAATTCAGCACACAGCGATAACAGGGCCTTGGCACAGACTGCGGGCAGGATGTTAGGAGTACTGCCCTATGTTTCCGGAGTGGGATGGGATCAAGCTTGGGAATGCTGCTGGCCCTCAGTGCCCAGACTCAGGGGGGAAATCAGAGAGCAAGGGATGCTGGGTCAGCAGGGGCCCATTAAGGATCAGGTAGAATCATTGTGCTCAAAGGAATCATCCAACCACACGGAAAGTGACATTGATATCAAACTGGTTGCTTTGATTGGCAGACATTCCAGTATGAATATTCAAAACTAAAAAGGGATATTTAAAAATCACAATCACCTATTACATTTTCTGTTGAAACCTCCTGTCAGCTTAATCCATCAGGATTGGAGATGGACCAGACTATGCACTCAAAGTAATCTATAGTTATTTCAGTTGTGCTAGTAGCTGGATTTGGACTTTTAGCACCATTCGTAGTAATATATAACAAGACACAATTCCTTAGACTGCTCACAGTTCATTGCTGCCAGATGTTGAAAAGCAGGTAATTTGAAGACAAATTTTCCATAGTGCTGCCTTGAATTATGCAGCAAACACTTTTTGGGATGGAAATATATATATTGGAACTGGAGTGTACCACTTAACCAAAAATGATGGACAATTGGCACATGTAGCATTCCAAAGGTGTGAGGTCAGAGTGAAACAAAGCTGAACTTTCTTAGGGTAGGTCCATCAAAAATATGTATGGGGAAGTCTGCAGCTGTTTTGTGCGCAAGGCCGTAATCCTGAATTCGTTTTGAGGTTTACTCCTTGAATGTGTTCCTTCGCAACATACTGTTTATCATACGTTATCCAGGTGTCAAGCTGTGGAAAAGCTTTGACGCTCGAGTGCGTGTGTGCCAAGTCAGGTCTTTTCCTTACATGGTATAAGCCACTAGGCATGAGACCATCTCCTTTCCGACACATGTGGATCCGTCTGGCCATGATCAATGTCTTGTTGCCCAGGAAATTTGGAATGTGTTTAACTGCAATTGAGGTTTCTTTCCAAGCATCTCGGTGTTCTGCAGTCCAACTCCTTTGCACTCTCAAGACCAATTTGTACACTGAGGATTTTACTTGCTAAATTTTTAACATAGTTAAAAGTGGGATCATTCTTACCTTTTTTGGGTTGTTTTGCTAAATAAACACCATTCTTGGTCATAGTCGGCCACCTGTCCAATAGCACATTGAAACGTTTAAAATGCTTTAATATTTACTTCAATATGGCATGCTGGAAATGACTGATAATTTGTGCACTCAAAAATATTTAGATCTAAATTTAAGATTAATGTATTTGAATTGCATCTCAGTTTTAACATGAACTAACTAATAAACTTAATGTGATACATAACAGCCATCCATATATTAAACGGGTAGGATTTCTGTAATATTACTAATAAACTGAATGTATTTACATATTATTTATCTTCAATGAAATAGATGCAAATAGTTAATAATAAACTATGCCACAATTTTTTGAGTGTAGAAATTTTACCTGCTGACAAATATGCATCACATTACATTTATTAGTTTATGTAATCCAAATGGAAAAGGAAATTGTATGTGAAATTCAAATGAATAAATCTTAAATTTTGAGGGTAGGATGCACAGATCTGATTATAATCAGAAACATTCTTATTCGACTCATGCAGCTTGAGGGGGTCTGCTGGAATGCATTAAATAGACAGAAGTCTGCAAATGTTTCCTCTTTGCATGCTAGTGAGAGTTTTAGGGAAGGAACTTTGAGAGCACAAATGCAATATTTTGAAACAATAGTAATGCAATGCTTCAAAACTTCACTTCACCATAGGCTATTTCAAACGGCTGCTTTTCCTTTCAAAATCATTAGCGTTACGGGTAAGTTGGTCCTCCTGTTTCGCACTGTAAAAATGCTACCCTTAATTCAGGAGGAAATGGGCAGGCCAGAGAGAAAGAGAATGACTCATTTAAATGATCGAGACCCTACAGTTTAGGACTCTGAGGACAATTTGTGCTCCAGTGCTTCAGGGGTGTACTAAGTAATGCCATTTCCCCAAATTTTCAATGTTTAACAGCTGATGTATAGAAATGAGAGGCATCACACAGAGGCAGAAGGGTAATAGAGGGCAAACCTATTCAAAACATCAAGAGTCATGAATCACTGCTATTCAGGTGTTTTTGCTACTTCTGTTCATTAAAGGATGTCAAGATGCAGGCATGTATTTCTTAAATTTCTCCGTTATGGTATATATATATATATATATATATATATATATATACACTCTCAGAAAAAAAGGTACAAAAGCTGTCACTGGGGCTGTACCTTTTCAAAAGGTAAATTTTTGTCCATTTCAGGTGCTAATATGTACATTTTAGGTGCTAATATGTACATTTTAAGTGTTAATATGAACAATTTAGGTGCTAATATGTACATTTTAGGTGTTAATATGTACATTTTAGGTGCTTTTATGTACATTTTAAGTTTTAATATGTACATGTTAGGTGCTAATATGTACATTTTAAGTGTTAATATGTACATTTTAGGTGCTGATATGTCCATTTCAGGAGCTAATATGTACATTTTAGGTCCTAATATGTACATTTTAGGTGGTAACATGTACATTTAAGGTGTTGATATGTCCATTTTAGATGGTAATATGTACATTTAAGGTGTTAATATGTACATTTTAGGTGCTAATATGTACCACTAAGGTACCAATATGCAGCCTTTGGGTACAAAAGTGTACCTTTTGAAAAGGTACAGCCCCAGTGACAGCTTTTGTACCTTTCTTTCTGAGAGTGTATATATATATATATATATATATCTAAGTGTCTTGATTGCTCCAGGAGTTTGCTTGATATATTATTTGGGGAATAAAGGCTTACATTGCTAGCAATGTAAGAGTGTCATGTTCTTTTTTAGTTATGCTTGCTGCTAACGCACAAAACACAAACCCTCTCAAAAAGCAATAAAAACAAGCATGTCTTTGTGCTGGACGTGATATACACTATAGTTATTTATAGATACTAGTCTTCCACTCTGAACTGAAGCCCATGTTAGTTTCGCAGGGTGAGCATCTTTAGCCATTTTTGGTTAAGCAATGCCTCACCAGTCAGCAGAAACTCCGTCCTGTTACACATCATTGTACAAAAGCCTTCACATATTTATCTGGTCTGACTTTTACGATCCTAGCCATTGATTCAGCACACCTCTGTTTGGGGTTCCCCTGATTTGTGCATCTGGAGATTGGTGTAACGGAAGTAGAGGAGTGAATTGAGAGGGCTTGATTCACTGCCAGTGTACAGCTGCTTCTACTGCTAGGGCGAGATGATCTTGATGTGATTTGAGGTTTTCGTGTAATTGCCAGCATTAATGCTAATTACACATCAAAAAGACGGGTTTAAGAAAAACATAACATCTCACAGCCTCCTTTGATAGTGTGAAATAGCATGACAGACATGCCATAAATTAAATCTTTCATCTTGTCCTCAAAAGTTGTGCAAATATGCTGTAGATGAGCAAATGATCTATTATTCTGGTTTATTGTTTAACTCTTGTGGTGTGCGCCGACACGAAGAGCGAGTGAGAAATGATTCCACATTTCACTCCAACACAAACTATGGGCTTTATATTATTGTACAGCAAATGATATCAGAATGTTTAAAAATGCCTGCATTATCCTACATATTATCCTAATTACATGTCTACTTTAAATATAACTGTAAATATAAATATATATATACTGTAAATATATTAATATATATATAAATATAATATATAAATATATTAATATATAATAAATATATTATATATAATAAATATTAATATATATACTGTAAATATATTATAATATATTACATATATATTTAATATATTATTAAATAATATATATATATATACTGTAATATATATACTGTATATATATATATATATATATATATATATATATATATTGGACATAAGATGTTAATTTCAGTTGAAATTATTTTATTATATGAGAAGAAAGAGACCCCAGAGTGATGCTACAGAGATTAAACTATAGCACAGGTACTTCCTAATGTAATAATCATTCCTCATGCTTTGTAGCAACAGGTCTGAATAAGTGAATAAATCAAGTAGAAAGCAGGTACTCTAACAGTGACTAGAAAACCATTTCAGCATCTTGGACAGCTCTTGTTGGTTTTGGCTAGGACGTATAGATCCCACCCTGATGTGTATTCTGGCTCCACACATTTGTCCTGTCCACACGTATTAAAGCTTTATAGAAAACCCACAAGACAGCTCGATATGTCATTGTAAACGGCTTCACCCACTCTTACCTGGGTGGTTGCTCTGACTTCCTAACACACAGGCTTCCATTACGGGCTTAGGATACGGTATATACATCTTTTTAATGCATTTGGACATCATCATCAAGTTTTTTTTTTTCATCTGTTTGCGCTTTAGAGCAAAAGCATTATGCTGGTCCTACTAGAGTCTATAGTGCATTCAAACACTCTGGGTAAAGAATGAAAACCATGAAGAGGGCAAATTGCCCAGGACCTGGAATCAGTCGCAGATGTGTAAGTTAGAATATGTTCTCCGTCTGTCATGTGGAAATGATTTGTGGATCCTACGATACTTTGTGGAAGGAAGACTAGACATGGAAAGGGAGTCTGGGAAATGTGTAACATGCCTACTATACCCAAAAGCGTTCTGTGATTTCTCTATGTAAGAGTTAAAGTGTAGCTTCGCCATTTTCAACCTGCTTTATATTGTCACAATGTCGGTAGTATCAGCCCGTTCTCATCCCAAGGCATCATATAATGACGCTTTTGACAATGCGTATACATCCAACGCACATGGCACCCTTTAGCGTCAATATGAGACGCAGATATCCAGAAGGCGCCTCCTAGTGGTCTAACCCTAACCCTACACCAGACCTAAACCTACCCATAACCGAAGCATGTTAAATTGATGCTAAAAGGTGCCATGTGCGTTGGATGTATACGCATTGTCAAAAGCGTCACTATATGAGTACATTTAGTCATTGTCTGTGTTAGCTGGAGAAATTCATGTTTATTTGTAAGCAAAAGTCTGCTGGATGACATACTTTTGGAACATACATCCAGTTGGAAATGTTCACTACGAACACAGAGGTTTTTCAGAATTTCCGTCGCAGCTTTGCAGCCTACAACGTGCTGGATGCTTCACTGGAAACCGAAGGCATTTCACTCTAAATCACTCACATTTACTCTGGGAACAAAGTGCTAAATACTAAAAGTTTGCTAAGAAGTACTTCATACTAAAGCAAGGCAGGATTTTAATGGTAAGCGGTTCTATAGCAGACTGGTGGGAGTGGCCTTGGACGGCAACATGCCCAGTGCATTATGGGTGTTTTCCAACCTATTTTGCAAAAGGGAATCTAACAGCCTTTTTTGTCTAGTCAGGTAGCAGCGATTTCAATTTTTGTATAATCAGCTAAGTTTTATTGGAACCCCCTTTAAGATGAGCAGAAAGTGGAAAATAGGTTTAAGAAATTAATTAACCTATATATCAGCTATTTTACATAGGTAAAATTCCTAAAATCGTCAATGTCTCTATTTGTTCCTAAAGTTTTGTTCCAACATAAAAATAGATTTTTAAAACTATATCACAAAAAATATTATTCTGATGCAGTGGGGTTCAAAGGCATTAAAACTGATAAATAAACAGTGCAAATAAAGTAGTTTTAGAATATGATATTATATGATATTAATGCTAATAATTAATGCTTTTAAATCATTCATATATTTTTTTTTTTTACATTTTTCTGATTTTTGTAATTTCAGTATCACACAGTATATTAGTACATTGATATATCCTTTGTTATGCTGGTCATTTCAATTCTTAAACTTACATTTCTGCAAACTCGTGCAAATTTTTAACAATTAAATTACCTTTTCTACCAAGGTTTATATGGACCACTTCTTGTCCACTGGTTACTTTACTAGACAATTGCACAAATTTCATTTTTAAAAAGTGCTGAAAACTGCATTTTAGTAGCATTTAATGAATGCAGTGAAAAGTGTTCAATTGAAATACGATAAATTTGCTAATTTGCCACTGGGGTCACCAAAACGTTCTCACACCATGTTATTCAAAAAGCCCAATGCGAATGTAGGAAATTGCATACATATTGTCTTATGCGTCAACCCGTGGTCAAAGCACATCAGCCTTCTGTTGACAGATGTGACGGGTTGTAGGCAGAGGTTAAGAAGGTTCAGGAAAGCCGTCTGCGTCTATCACCCAGAAAGCCTTCACATGAGGTCACTATTATAGGACTTTTTCAGTTTATGCACATATGGAGACTCTTGTGGTGCAAGAGCCTTCTTCCTCTGCCTCTGGAGGAAAGCCAAACCAAACACGCCTGCAGCTCTGGTGGAAGCAGCCGTCCAACAAGTCCACTCACCTCTAGCCTGCTGTGTAGCCCAGCACTCCACACATGTGATATGTAGAGAAGAACACAGAACAGGCTTTGTCACACCACCAACCTAATTGTTCCCACATCGATGCAAAGGTATTATAATATGAAATGGAGAGAGACGACTATAAAATGCTTAACAAAATTATCCAAGAAGGTTCCCCATCTTGGATGTTGAAGTGCTGACCAACCAATTCAATGGCTTCAAGTGTTCAGTGACACTAAAAAATAAACTGAAGGAATAAGTTATTGTCGTGTATTAAGATCAATTAAATAAATGGATAACAATAAAATTAATGAATCTTTTTGAATAAAAATAAATAAATGGATGCATCTTACTGTCCAATGACAGTCTACTATATTTCGAATGGTATGGTTGCCCCTACAAGTGAATTGTCCAATAGAATTCTACAATGAAGAAAAGCATTTGACAAACGACAAAGACAAGAAATTAGCAAATAGAAAGAAAAGAAACTTAAAATGCAATTTAAAATTGTGTTAATTTAATATTTCACGTGGCAACCTATATGCACCCCAACTTTACAGTAGCACCTCAATGCAGTACATCCACGGGGAGGAGTCGGATCAAGATCCAAGGGGTGGAGATGGGTAGGATTAGGGTTGGGTTTAGGGATTAGGGGGCGGAGATGAGTACATTTAGGTGTATGTAAGGTGGGAGGACTCCTCCCCGTGGATTTAATGTTCTGCAGTGAGAACCATCTCCAAATTTATGCAAATTCTGTTTGGAGCTGCTAGTTAAACACTGAATTACCAAGTTATTATATATATATATATATATATATACATATTATATATTATACCAAAAATGCATGTTTTTTTGTTTATATTGGTGAAGGCACTTGGGTCTTGGCAGATTGCCTCTTCATGCATAATACAATTTTTGGCTTTTGTCTTTATCAAGCGAATGCGCACGGTTTAACTGAAATGTGTCATTTCCTTCTTAGCAATATGTTGGACATAAAATCACATAAAACATGCAATATGTTGGACATAAAACCTGTACTGCATGTAAATGCCATGTATTAAATATAGCAATTGCAATGACTGGGTAATAACTATTAAACTTTTCTTTAACCCATGTTACCTTACTGTATGTCAAGTACTTTCTTAGGCAAGTACACTGTAGGTAAACATAAGTGCAAGTAAAATAAAGTGCAACCTAAATGATAAGTACAATGTATGGAGAAAGGTGAGAAAATGGAAAGAAGATACAAAAATGTTAAATATTAGAGGAAGATTAGTGGTTAAGTTGAATGTGGGCAAAGTTTGCCTTTCCTGGTAGTTGTTCCAGGGAAATTGAATCAAGAAACTGGAATGTTGTGGTTGGTCCTGGTGAGTTATAAGCCAAACAGCTGACAGGGAGCGTCTTGACTTTGAATTAGAGTGATCAGGACAGTTCAGATCTTTATAAAGCCCACACTGTCTGACTGTCTTCCTCTCTTTCAGCTTGCACCCAAAGAACTCTGCGTGAATCATCATGGACGAGGAGTTCGATTTCGAGCGTCGCAGAGAGATACGGAGACAGAAGCGAGAAGAAATGCAGCGGGAGGCAGAGAAGTAAGTTACACACTGCCTTTACCTCAATTTTTATACATTGAATTTACAGTCAATCGATTTCACCATCAATCATCATTTCAATAAAATTCAGATCACTGTCATCCCGATGATGAACTGAATACTATTTTAAGAGCTGTCTGTAAAAGTCTGGCCAAGTTGGAGAGGCCTGTGTCTGCGTGGTCCAAACAACAGAGCCTCTGCTCGCCTCTCTATTCCTTATAAAGGTTGACATGCTTGTAAATGTCTTCCTATGTTTACGGTGCTTTGTTACAGTTGATGGGGCGGTAGAGTAAATCCAGATAATATGTGATTTTGGACAGACGCTCATTGGGTATATATTTTTAAGAGTGTGATGGTTTCTTTCGGACACAGAATGGTTCGACTGGCAGATGGGATGTGGACTAGTTAGTTAAAACCGCAAAGTTTTACCGCAAAACCTAAGATAAAGAAATGAGAAAAGCTTTTTTTTCCCCCCTGATTATCCTAGTTGTAATGAAAAAGTAATGATATGCTATTATTTAAATGTTTGTTTTGTACTGCTTAAGTAATGATTTCAATAAAAATACATTTGTTATAGTAATTTTGGTAACACTTTACAATAAGGTATTGTTTACATTAGTTATTATTTATGTGACCTTATAGTAGTTTTCTAATAAAAATTACCTTTAACAATAATGGAACTAATGTAACAAGAATAAAAAAAAAACTGGCTTAATTCTCTTTATGAGACTTTTTTTTACAATAAAATACGTTTTAAAAAATGTTTAAATATTTTTCTATTTGCGAATGGTGACCTGTGCATTTTGTAAAATTGACCTACTTATCTGTCTAAGATTTTAGTTATGATTTCATGTTGCTTTTAGTAGATACAATGCAGCTTACTAAGGGAGAAATGTTTGTCATTATAAAGAAAAGAGAAATAGCATTCTATTGCATTACAGGTCTTTTGTACACAATAAATGTCAATTATTCTGTGTTTGCACTGGGTTTGTATAAACCAGATTAGATTTATTTATGCATGTCTGTTTTTACGCAAGCCTTCTGTGGAAATCCGTCTTTATTTCAAGAACCGCTTATAGTCCTTTCCAGCAGCGAACATCAACGTTCTTGTGTAATATGAAAAGTATGGACATTTAAAATGGTCATTTAAGGCCTGCAACCCTTTATTCCCGTCATATTAATTCTTGAAATACAACAAAAGTTTCTATTAGCATGGGTAATGTGTGCAGTGGGTTTGGCAGGCCAGGTTTGTTCGGAGTGTTTATAGTTCACGATGACTTGGCCCACTCATAGACCGAGAGCTGCAGTTTCTCCATCCCTCTACAACTCCCACTGTCCAGAGCTCCATGTAAGGACTGATCTGGAGATGACAGATACTTTACTGCTCTTTGTGAGGGGCAATACTCAGTCCAGAGAGCAGATGACAGCATTTACTAATGTTACACATGACTGTCAGCACATTTGATCATATTTTAGCACAGCTTGGAATGCAGATGAACAGTTTCGTATTGTTTGTGTAATTGTGGAAGGTAGTGAGGTTAATGGATGGTGTCTGTGCCAAGGGTGCAAGAAGATGCTCTAATGATAGCATACACTGTTAGTCTTAAACTTCCCATGTTTTCCGTTTCTGCAATTGCAATATTTAGGGTCTAGAAGATCACAGTGTTTACAGCGAGAATTTTTTCTTTTATACAAAAGTCTTTATGATATATATTCAGATAAAGGAGGACAAGACTATCTGGTTAAAAATGGACTCTTATGATTAATGTTAATTAATTAGAAATGCATGAAAAATACATTTCATATTGAAAGACTGACACTTCTATGATAAGCATAAAATTCATTTGGATACATTTTTTTTTTTGATGGCAAAAAGTCAAAAATCACCACTGTCCTGATATCATAATGAATAAAGAGCCTAATTAAAATAATAGAAGTCTTAGAAAGAATTTTAAAAGAATTTTAAAAAATATTTTATATATGTATTTTTTTTTCTAAAGCTACTTTCAATTTGATGTTTTTTCTCTTTGATTTAACACAATAATTACTTTAATTTAAATGTTTTTTTGGGGGTAATTTCATATATGCCCTAATATGTATACATCTACTTATCTATACATCCATCCATCCATCCCTCCATGCATCCATCCATTCATGCATCCATCCATCCATGCATGCATCCATCCATCCATGCATCCATCCATCCATGCACACACACACACACACATATATATATATATATATATATATATATAATTAATTACATGATAATTACATGCAGATCGAATAATAATCAAATTAGCTGCAAATTAATCACATATTAAATTTGGCTCTAAAGTCATTGTTGTGTTAAATGAGAAACGCATCAAAGATCATGGTCATCATTCGTTTTCATGATCATAGATTATCTTGTCTTTGACCCTGTGGTCTCAGCACATTAAACTATGAGATAATAGACTGAAAATTACACATAAATTAAAAAAATCACTTTTAAGCTTCATTGTGGCAACCAAAAGAACAAATTGTCTGCACACTTGAGTCCTTCAAGCCAAATTTAATGCCAAGCTTTCGGTGATACAACCATCCTCAGGGCCTTCATTGTGGCAACAATCCGATCTAAAAAGGAACTTTCGAATCCAGTTGATTCCCGCAAGCCAAATGCACCACGCCTTAATAAAAGCCTTTCATCTTCTAGAGAAATGATGAATTCTGACACTTTCTGCTTTTTTGTGTGCATGTTAAACTCTGAGTGAGGGCGATATATTTCTCTTCTGTGTAATCCTTCACTTCTGCTGCACAATGTCATATTTCAGTCTGGTCTCAGAAGCTGTTCAGTGCATATGTGCTGGAATGACCCAGAGAAAAACTTTATTGAGATGGATGAGTCTCAAGAAAGAAACCTCAAGGCATTTCTACCACATCCACTGGCTTTGTAGTGGAGAAAACAAACTTTATTGGAATCATATCTGGAAAAGAAATATTCTCTATGAAAATTATTGATGCTAAAGAATCCAAACTCCCCCAAATCCCAGCCGCCTGTCATGGTTTCCAGTTCAAAACAGCAACGGAGAGCACCCGCATATTTCTGTCAAAGGAAGGGATCATGGCATCGCCACTAAATCCCTTGTGCTTGATTAAACAACTCAGATGCATCAGCATATTTTCTGAGTGTGTTTGCTCTTTCAATTTTACCACTTCAGAGAACAATGCCATCATAATTCTGTCCAATTTAATTTTCAAACATCCGAGTATGAACTAGACCGTCAAAGAAATGGTGTGTGGCTTCTAATTTAATACAGTATTCAGCATGTGAATTACATGGATTCATTCTACATTCATTTTGTGCCACAATGGCGGCATCCAAAAATTATTTCAATCTATTGTATCAGTCCATATTTAGAGGATTTTTGGTCATCATGAGTGGCCTTTCTATAGTACTTAAAGGAATGCTTATACTGTTTTTTCATATTACATTTTAAAATTACTTGTATTTTGTACTCACAATATTGTATTGTAAGTGAACAAGTATTGTCTTGTTGAATGTAATATAGATTTTTACTGAATTTGGTATGTTATTAAAGGAGTAGTTCACTTTTAAAAAACTTTTGCTGATAATTTACTCACCCCCATGTCATCCAAGATGTCCATGTCTTTCTTTCTTCAGTCGAAAAGAAATTAAGGTTTTTGATGAAAACATTTTTTCTCCATATAATGGACTTCAATGGGAACCAAACGGTTCAAGGTCCAAATGAGAGTTTCAGTGCAGCTTCAAAGGGCTTTAAACGACACCAGACGGTAAATAAGTGTCTTATCTAGCGAAACGATCGGCCATTTAAAAAAGTTTAAGTTTTATAAGCACAAATGCTCGCCTTGCTCTGTTCTGTGATGAGCATTCGTTACTCTCCTGTTCAAACTCGTTCATCAATATGAACAAATCTTTTTGCGACTCATGACTCGAAGGGTCCTTGATAAGACCCTTATTCATCGTCTGGTGTCGTTTAAAGCCCTTTAAAGCTGCACTGAAACTCTCATTTGAACCTTGAACCGTTTGGTTCCCAATGAAGTCCATTATATGGAGAAAATCCTGGAATGCTTTCATCAAAAACCTTAATTTATTTTCGACTGGAGAAAGACAGACGTGGACATCTTGGATGACATGGGGGTGAGTAAATTATCAGCAAAAGTATTTTTTAAAGTGAACTACACCTTTAAGCAGAGGCATCTTTTATCCTTTTATGACAGATTGACTGTACATTATAATAAATGAACATGAAATATTATGTGAAATGAAACAAGCACACCAACAACCACTACGGTCCCCTTAGGTTTGCGATGGTGTTGGGAAACGCAGCCCAGGTTATCGTTTAAAGGGTTGTCACTGTGCCGAGTCTCTCTGCGACAGGTAAAGGAAACTCCACAGACTTAGGAATGTTTTGACTGCTGCTTTCATTCCAAGATTCAGCCAAAATGTTTCAGTATCTCTCAGGAGTGTGAGCTTTCTCCCTCCATCTCTCATTGCATTTCATCTGTAGCACGGGAGGGCTGAAAGCTATTGTATTCATCCAGAAACACTTCTTACAAAAGACACGTATTCCTCCAAGAAAATCACAGATACTCCATCTGACTGTCTTTTTGGATGACCTTTTCCAAATGGAACTCCCTGAGAGGACCGGATTGTTTCGGATTTCCGCTTTTAGGTCTGAGAAACAAAATTGCGGTCCCTGTTATGGGTTTCTCTCTATCATCTACAACATCTGCAAATGATTGGGAAGGGAAGTGAAGAGGAGATGGGGGAAAAAAATAAAACCCATCCTCCATCAATTGGTCATTTCAAGTGCTCTCACTGCCTTATATACACCAACATGCCATGACAAACTCAAGCCAGGACGGACTCGCTCAACTTCAGCAGCAAGAGAGAGAATTTGAGCACAACATTGTGGGTGCAACATCTGAGACCGACAATGAGGCAACTCTAAGGGGATAAAGATTTACAATCTGGCTAATTTACCATGACGCTAAGATGCTAACAATGATTTCCCCTCAGATTGCAGTACAAACATCTCTCTGTATACTCCCATGCCTCAAAGATTTCATTACAGTTGAGGTTTTCGGGTCTGACTGGCATCTTAAGCAAGCTGGTAAACCAAACATAAATAAACATAAGAAACTGTTTATATGAATCTCAAAGTCTTAAAAAAAAAGTATTTTGCATTGGCATTGGATCGCCGTGTTTTTTGATGATGTAACGTGGTTATACATTTCAATCATTTCAATGCTGGGTATGATTATAATAAATATTGTAAATTAAAGAACATTTAGAGGAAATTAAAAGTAACAAGTGGCCTTTTCATAGTAATATAGAGACTTCTGGGAACATTTTTTCTAATAATAAAGTATAAAATAACTCGCAATTTGTATTTATAAACAGTACTTTATTGTAAGAGTGCATGAAGATAATATAGATTTTTACTTTCAATTATACAGTAATTTATACTTTTTAAAGTTAAAAAAAATTAACTTTTTTTTTTAGTAATATAAAATATTATAGATAAACAACCACATTTAGCATGGTCAATGTTTTAATGTATTAAACAAATAAATAAAATAAAAAAACAATACATTTAAATACTACATTTTAAAGAATACTCTTAACTATGTTAATTAATACAATTATTAAATTTAAATAATTTAATAATAATACATTTTTATGCACATATTAATTTCTACTCTTTTAGCTTAAAAATCTGATCATGTTTTTTAGTAGACTCTGTATATTTAAGATTACATTTGGTTGTATTATCATTATTGACTCTTCGGTGATGTTTATTTCTCACATGGTCTTTCAGGGCTAAGCCAAGAAGCATTCATAAATCTGTCAGTATTGTCTGTCTGCATTCATACGGAAGAATGAGAGTCTTACTGTAACTCATGTCTGTGTCCCACCGCCTCTACAGGATGAACTCGCATGATGATGATGAGGAAGTGGCCCGGGAGCGTCGGAGACGAGCCCGTCAGGAACGCCTGCGCAATATGGAGAATGAGGAATTGAGTAACACAACAACAGAAACAAACAGGTAGATCCATCCAAAAGCATCTTTTTCATACATTTTGTGAAAAAATGTACAAAGCACTACACATGAAATGCTGGAATAAAAAATGTATATAAACATTGTGGCCATGAATTGAGAATTCATTCCCTCATTTTATTCATTCCTCCCCTTATTTTAGTTAAATCGTGGCTACAAATTAAAAAAGTGTTCCCTCGTTTTACAAACAAGCATAACATGGCCACGATTTACTAAAATGAGGGAATGAATTAAAAGGGAACAAATTATATGTTTTTCTGCATGTCATGTACTATATAAAAAAAAATTAAACTTTTCGAAATGAAAAGCTTTTTACTAAGTTGTAGGCTTAAATGCTCAAAAACACATTTGTAGACCAATCTAAATTTATTTACAAAACTTTACCAGAATTCATTTATAAAGTTTCTTTACATCAAATGTTTTGATTTAAAATAAAGTGTATTTTTTATTTATTTAATGTAAATGTAATGTAAAAACCTAATTATAAACTTAACCAAAGCATGATATAAAATCTAAAATATTTTTATAACTCATAAAAGCACTCGGCTACACTGATAATGGTGTTGTTTTCAGTACAGAGACGTCCTCATTGATCTCTAGTTCTGCTCCAGCTGAGGATGATGATCAGACTCTCTTGGAGAAGATCGCCAAGAGAGAGGAGCGGAGACAGAAAAGGATGAAGGAAGCTTTGGAGAGACAGAAGGAACTTGATCCCACCATCACGGATGAAACGGTCACAACCGCCACAGAGGACGAGCCAAGTCGTAGAAACGACAAATTAGAGTCCTCCCTAAATGACATTTCCTCAGTGGAAACCAATTCTTGGAAGGAAAAGGAAGAGATAAAAGAGGAGGAAAAGATAGAGGAAAGCAACGTGGAGGTTGAGGAGACAATCGCGGTAAAGGAGGATTCGATGTCATTTACAGCAGCAGATGAACCTAAAGAATCATCAGAGAGGATAGACAAACCAGAAGAGGAAGACAGACCACAGAGGTCCTACCTCAGAGAACAGGTCATTTCCTCAACATTTTTTGCTGTCATTCCAACTTATGATGAAGGTTCAGTACATTAGCGAGGCATTTCATGTGGTTTCTGCATTATTCGTTTATTCTGACACTTCATTTGTTACAGGAATCCATGGAGGAGAAACCCAAAGAACCAGCGGTGCCAAATGAGGTATGAGGTTCTTAAAAGTTGAGTTTATAACAAAAAAAATTGGTGAATGTCTTTGAATTAAGTTATTTGTCTGAAATGATGTGTTATATTTTTAGGAAGAATCTGTTAGTGAAAATATAGAGACTAAAGAACAAACAAATGTAGATTTAGCAAGTCCAGATTTAGAAAAGAAAAATGTAGAATCTGAAAGTCCGATATCAAGAAAAGAACCAGCAAAAGAGGACAAAATAGTGGTGGAAGTCATAGTGGAGCCAGATACACCAGAGATTGAGAAAGAAAAGCAGGTAACGAAAGAAGAACATGTTGAGGAACCTGACGAACATTCAAAGGAACCTGAAGAAGAAAAACTTGTGGAGTTGAAGGTTCAAATTCAAGATAAAGCTCCAGAGAAGGAGGCGGCTGAGAAACCTATGAAAGAGCAAGAGAAACCCCCTGTATCTGTTGAAGAAACACCAAAAAAATCATTCAGGGAAGTTGAAGTGAAGGCCAAAACCCCAAAGAAAGAAGAGGAGAAACCACAACTGAAGATGGAGCTTGAAGAAAAACCATCAACACCAAAGAAGAAGGTTGAGGAGAAACCTGTGACTCCAAAGAAAGAGGTTCAGGAAAAGCCAAAATGGAAGAAAGAGGCTGAAGAAACGAAGGCCAAACTTGAAGAAAAAGTCAAATCAAAAAAGGAGGAGGTATTCGCCTCTTACCCCGAGTGATGCATAGAAATCACATTAGTATGCACAGCTCACGCTTTTAATCCGCATTTCCATTTGACTGAATGGACACAGTGTGAATCTCATGAAACCTGTGAAGAACATGTTCAGGTCATTTCACCCCCTAAAGGATGTTTCATTCCCTTAATGCAAAATGTTTTTTTTATTTAAATTGTAAGATTTATAATCTAAATATGTATATAAATCATAGTTGTATTTGTTTCATTTAATTAATACTGGTTTATCATTGTTGTACACAACTTTTGTTCTGTAATACACTAAAAAATTTATGTATTACAGTAATAATAATCTAATGAGAATTAGCATTGAGAATATTGGGAATTACCAATGGGGGTGCACTCTAACCCAATGCTGGGTTGTTTTAACCCAAATTTGGGTAAAATATGGGCAAACCCAAATGTTGGGTTAAAAATGTAATTTAAAATTTTAAACCAACTTCAACTTTCACTTTCAACTGTATATTTTTCAATTGCATTTTTAACCAAACATTTGGGTTTGTCCATATTTGACCCAAATTTGGGTTGAAACAACCTAGCATTTTTTTAGAGTGTGTCACAGTTAAAAAAAATAATTGCTTAATTTTCCTTTTGATTTTGTGGTGAAATGTCACCTAGACATGTTTTCATAAGATTTACCCATTTATGATCACATATCACTTTTCTACAGTTCTGGTCATAATTATTGGCATCCCTGGTAAATATGATCAAAGCATTTATTTCATAACGTGATTTCCCCCCACTTACAATTCTTTTACCTCAATGAAAGGTTAGATTTGTGCGATTTTTTTTGAATGAAAGATTAAAAGGATAAACAATGCATATTGATCACATTTACTTGGGCTGCCAATCATTCTGACCACAAATATACAGTTCTGAAAATGCAATATTTGTGTCAAGACTGCCTGTGTTGCTCTGTTTTTGCTGTGTAATTTGCATGCAGTGTGGTCAATTCTACATGCAATACCCATTGATTGCTATGTTAGAAAATCAATTGTTCAAACTAATGGTGCTTGTTTTTGTCTCTTCAGTTTATGGAGGAAAAGCCAAAACCTTCCCATTTGCGTGACAAAGTAAGTGAATGGTCCAAATAGCATCACAACGTTTGTGTTTGACAGAAGGACAGCTCAACATGAAAATAAAATAACAAAGCTAATTTACTGTTTCTCCATTCAAAGCTAAAAGTGTCAACAAAGCCACAAGATGTAGCTGAAAGCACCGCCAAAGCCAAGAAACCAGAGAAGACACTAAGGCACAGACAGATTGATTTGTCATTTAACAATTGATTCTATTTGTTTTTGGAGAGCCACAATGAGTGTAAAGCCTTTTTTTCTTCACATTTTAGTCCAACCAGCTTGCGTTCTCCTGAAACAGAGAAGCAGGATCCCATCGCCAAGCTGGAAGCAGAACGCAAGCTGCAGGAGCTGAAGCGCCGGCGGAACGAGACGGAAAGCGAGGCGCTGGAGAAGATGAAGCAGAAGCAGCAAGTGGCCGAGGCTGAACTGGAAGAGCTGAAGAAGAAGAGGGAGGAGAGGAAGAAGATTCTGGAGGAGGAGGAGAAGCAGAAGAAACAACAGCTGGCAGAAAAGAAAGCCAAAGAGGAGGTAGATTTGTTTTTGTTTTTCTACCTGTAAAGGATAAAGTATGGCTGAATGCTAATTTGCATACTAATTATGCTTACTAAAAGTGTTGTGCTGCTGGTGGGAAAGTATGTACTCTTAAGTATATATTTAGACAGTATAGCAGTATTTAGTTAACTTGATACTAATGCATAACCCAGCCTGATCTCACAGGAATTGGTACGAATTTTACGAGGTGGCTAATTCGTAACAATTCATATGACCTCACTCATACGAATTAGTACCATTTTGCTAAATCGTACATATTTTTCAAATTGGCCAATTCAATACGAATGACCTACCCCTTACCCCGCCCCAAACCTACCCATCACGTGGGTTTAGACAAAATCGTACGAATTCGTACGAGTGAGGTCGTACGAATTAGCCACTTTTTAATCATTCGTCGAATTCGTACGAATTGGTCGTGAGATAGGTAGCATAACCTGACGTATAGTGCAAATGATTTTGGGTAGATTTCTCAAAGATTTTGCTATGAATGCTAGTTCTATTCTGGCATGCTATCTGGTAAAAATAGTGTCTGAATTGGAATCAATCAAATTGTCAAGAATTAAAATCTAAGACTAAACCCCAAAGTATACTCCGGTTTTTAGTGTATTGTGCACTGTCAAACACATAGGCTTCCAAAGTATACCAAAGACTTTAGATATACAAAGACACTTATATTATATGAATAGGACAATATGGTGCAATAAGTCCCGCCTTCTAAATAGAAATGAACTAATTGGTATAAAGCCATTGCCTTCGGAAGCTTCTAGAAACAGTCAGTGTTCTGAGACGTACGCTTAGGACTGCACATGCATAGCTAGTCCTGCCTGAAAAATGCTGTTTTTTTTTTCCTCATGATTGGAGCGTTTAGATAGAAAATTTATGAGACAGTTTTTGTCAGATTTCATTGGTTGTTTCAAAGTTGAAATAAAATCATAACAGCTTTGGAGAATTTGATGTTTCCCCATTCAAACAGATTTGAGCTGTAATTGCCTGCCAGAGAGACGTTTCAAAGATGGCCGCCGAGTGAAATGATCTGCTTTAAAGGGATTATGAGTAACTATTTGATAGCGTGTGCGAACACAGGCGCTTGGCACGTGCACTAGAAAGTTTCATCCCTGTCCTGTATCTCTAGAAGTCATTACTAATAAAATGAGTTGTTACTTGTCACACAAGCGCTTAACGTGGGCATCTATTGTTGTTGCCATCTCCAGTAGTTGGTTGGGTTTTTTTGCCTGTGAAAAAGCGGGTCAGCCCAGTGTTGCCATCTTGTGAACAAACTAATTACTGCACAAAACATTTGATGTGATGGCTGCACAGAACCTGATTTCACAAAGTGCAACATGTTCCTGGATAATAATCTTTGTTGATCCTGGAACAACATTCTAATCAACCAATCAGATTTGAGGGACAAGTAAAGTTTACAGTTTATGTCAAGTTTACAACCAGGGTAAGCCTATAGGTGCTTCTACATTTTTTTCACCTATCGTTTGCCTCTGATTTTAGGGACAAGTTATGGGTAGGGTTAGGTTTAGGGGAAGGGATATGGTTTCGGACAGGAATGTTGTTCCAGGGTAAACAAAATAGGTTTACTTTTTTGTCATTATTATAATGTGGCCCTTGTCGTCTTCTCTCCACTAAAATGAACAGGAAGAGAGGAGGAAGATGAAGGAAGAGATTGAGCGAAGGCGATCAGAGGCAGCCGAGAAAAAAAAACAGAAGGAGGAGTCGAAAGAAGGGAGCAAAGCACCCTTCATCGCTCCAAAGAGCGCCTCTGCAAAAGTCAGTGGCTCTCGGACCTATTCTAGTGTCACTTACAAAAAAAGCACAATGTTTTTGGGTGATATGAAACTAATGCGTTTAATGTGATACACTTTATGCTGTATTTGACAGATTGGTGAGAAAGCTGAATTTCTTAACAAATCTGCTTTAAAAAGGTAAGAAGTAATTTTATAGTATGCGGTAACAGTTGACCAAATACTGGGGTCTGGGATATACTCAGTTGATTATTTTTTTTTATATATATCCAGTCCGGTGAAAACGTCACACACTCCATTAGTTTGCAAGATTGGAAACAGACTGGAGCAGTACACTTCTGCTGTTCAGGTGAGGAATCGCGAACACTAGAGCGGCCATCTCTCGCTTATGACCCAGTATGAGACTCTTTATCTGTTCACCAGACCAAAGAGTTGACCAGGTCACCCAAATCTCCTGTGGACGTACCTGTGGCTGAAGGGCTGCGGAGCATCAAGAGTATGTGGGAGAAGGGGAATGTGGTCAATCCCACCCCAAATCCTGCAAGCCCCCCAGCGGTCACCAAGGTACAAGAGGAGAGAAGCTGTTTTAGTACATGACTGCTGAAAGAAACCGATACAGCAGGATTATTTTGTCTGAAAACAGAAGTATAAAATGTCCTAAATGTCCGATCAGGAAACAGCTGGTCTGAACATCGGCGTGGCTGGGCGCATTAACAGCTGGAAAACCAAGACTCCAGAGCCGAAGTCCACTGAACCGAAACCAGCCCCTGAACCAGAAAAACCCCCAGCCAAAACAGTGAGTCTTAGTTTAATCTATCTATCTATCTATCTATCTATCTATCTATCTATCTATCTATCTATCTATCTATCTATCTATCTATCTATCTATCTATCTATCTATCTATCTACTGTATCTATCTATCTATCTATCTATCTATCTATCTATCTATCTATCTATCTATCTATCTATCTATCTATCTATCTATCTATCTATCTATCTATCTATCTATCTATCTATCTATCTATCTATCTATCTATCTATCTACTGTATCTATCTATCTATCTATCTATCTATCTATCTATCTATCTATCTATCTATCTATCTATCTATCTATCTATCTATCTATCTATCTATCTATCTACTGTATCTATCTATCTATCTATCTATCTATCTATCTATCTATCTATCTATCTATCTATCTATCTCTATCTATCTATCTATCTATCTATCTATCTATCTATCTATCTATCTATCTATCTATCTATCTATCTATCTACTGTATCTATCTATCTATCTATCTATCATCCATCCATCCATCCATCCATCTTTATAGTATTTATTATTATAAAAAGCTTATATTTTAGTTTTATTTAAAATGTAGTTTAAACGTTTTTGTGATGTGCTTTTGTCATTTTAACATTTCTTTATTAAATTTTTTATTCCAGTTTTAGTTTTTTTATGTGTCATTTTAGTACTTCAATTTAAACTTATTTCAGTTAGATGCCAAGGCAACAATGTTTTTCCATGTAACATTTACATTTTGTTTTATTTCAGCTTTTTTTTAAATTAGTGAAATCTTTATGGTTGTTTTAAAATGATTTAAAAAGACCAATAACAGAAAAAAAAAACAGAAAAAAAAAACATTCGGTCCCCCCGAATGTTCAAGACGTCTTTAAAGTAGAACATTAGGTTTACATGATTTAACATATAATTTATATATCTACATTTTCTAAGAAATCATAGAAAGCAAAACGTTCACTGGAACAGTAAGGAGTGGTTTTACACAGGTTGTGTAAGTAAACACTCTTATATTCTGTATGGTGCAGGGTGGCCCTCCAGTGAGTCTTTAGTGTATTGCATTTGACCATCTGATTCTGGTTTAGATTTAAGAATTGCAGCAATCACAATTTTTTCAAATAAAATGTTTTCTGTATTAGAAAAAGCGAATTCTATATACATCAAAAATATTTAACAAGGCAGCAAATACAAGAAACAGAAAACATAAACTGAATAAATAAAAAAGGGGAATAAATAGAAAACTACGGCAAAAACGAAAATCCTTACACACACACCACACAAAAAAGACACGCTAGAATTATAGATATGTATATGATTGTATACACATTTCTACCCTCATCTTCCCCCTCTAAAAACGTAAGCTTTAATACAGGAAACATAGGTTGTTCATGGAATCTATATGCCTCTAAATGCCATTTGAAATTTTCTTCTTTAATAATGATTTTTATCAAACTTGTATATTTAAGTTCAGTAATTTCACTTAAATGACAATTTATAGGTAATCTTCATTGCCATTTAAGTGAAATTACTGAACTTAAATACACAAGCTTGATAAAAATTATCATTCTAGAAGAAAATTTCAAATGGCACTTAGAGGCTTTTGCATCTGAACTCTTCATATATATATATATATATATATATATATATATATATATATATATATGCAAATCTAATGGAGGCTGGTTTGTAATTTTGTGTTTTGACAGGACCAGAAGCCAGCTGATGTCACTAAACCACGTGGCCCATGGGAAACAAAGGGCTCCACACCTTCCAAGGTGAGCTGAGGTTGAAATATAATGACGTGTTCAATCCATCAAAGTCAGTTATTATTTCCATTCACCAGCCCAGAAAAGACATTAACAGATTTCGAGGTATAACGGGAACACCACGTCTGATACCTGTTGATGTTATGAATAATTATTCACTTCAAACAAATTATTGGCTCACCTACCAACTTTACAATTAACTAGCAAGTCTTTAAGTTGCTGAATATATGTGAAAGATTTATCTCAGCCCTCAGCCAATTAATTCAAGTGATGGCCCTGTTTCCAAAAAGACCTTTTATCTCAGTGGTTCATTTAATACTGCATATTGATTTTATATTGTCCCTTTCTCAGGCATAACTAAAATATTCTGTCAGATTAAAATGCTTGCTTATGTTCTTATTTTTAATTTCCCCCCAAAAGTTGCTCTTATAATATTTTTTCACACATTCACAAAACACATTCTCATGGCAATTTGTAACTATTTTAAATTTTGGTGAAATATTGTCTAATTAGTATGAATTTGTATAATCTCATTAGTACGTTTTTGTACAATCTGCTTATGGCCAAGTAAAGTTAATGTTTAGGGGTGGGCCTTCGTGATGATCTTTTTTCTAAAAATCACATCGTACGAATAAGGGATGCACAATATACATTGGCCACCAGAACATTGGTATCGGTAGCTATATGTTAATTTTTTATGTTATTGTAATCGGTCCAATAAGAAAAAAAGTCTGATATCTTAAAGCCGATAAATAATGGATTATTTTAGTTTGTCATACTGTATGTTATCCAATGACTGGGTGGCATTATTTAGGCATTATATTATTTATGTGTATGGCAATAGATTTTTTTACATATATAAGGAAAATTGGCCATAGTACAAAGTATCAATATCGGCTTTCAAATAGTATCGGTTATTGGCTTTCAAATATAAAATATCGGTTATCGCTTTAGGCCACATTTTATATATTAGTGCATGCCTTGTTTTAGGTTTAAAATACCTAAAGCAAGACATTGCTTTAATGGTGGTGGTGGTTGAGGAGAGATCCCCTTATATGATTGTAAAGCGCTTTGGGTGTACAGTAGTACACATGAAAGCGCTATATAAATGCCTTATTCATTCATTCAAGACTTTTTCAAAATATAATACATTGCTTTTTTCCCCAGGTGTTCGCAGCCAAAAGTAAATTCGTCACAAATGGTGAGTGCCTGTAGTTTTTAGTTTTTTCTTTCTCATTCAGTTCCAAATATCATTATTTATATAGGCCCTTTTTTACATTTGTTAAAGTGATCGTACATCTAAAAATGAAAATTCTGTCATCACTTACTCACCCTCATATACTGTATATACAAAAGACTTTGAGATATTATGAAGAATGTTTTAACAGTTTAAAACATGGGGAGTGGGAGCGCTGTCTGTTTTAACTGACAGCGGCGCGGTGACAGCAAATGTCTTTAACTGGCTAGTGCTATTGTAAATCTCTCGTTCGCATATCACGCCACTCTATATTTAAAGCACCGACCTTGTTCTCCTGCATTGGTACTCCACGAACCGCTGGCGTGTCAGGCATAATTCCAGTGTGTTCATTTCACCCAGCACCTCTCGTGTAGCATCATAACGCATCGCATTCCCTCCCGCAGCTGTTCAGTCGTGCCCCTGCATAGACGTGAATCACTGGATTAGCATGATGTCCCATGGCAAAGCAGTTTAATATTTAGAGTTACAGGAGGGATGAAAGTATCACATTGTCAAATTACCCGCCTTAACACCCACATCTAGCACATATTCTAAGGGATTCGGCTTTTTGTGATGTATTATTATTCATTCAAAGATACTAGCAAAGATGTTAACAAAGAAGCTAGTGGCAGCAATCCTCCCTTCTCTTTCAGCTGTCCTTGAGAGTCACATAGATGACAATGAACTAGATATTTGTCCGACTTGTGGAACAACTTGAGACACCCATTACAATGTCACTTGTGCATTTTCGTCGGGGTCACGGCCCCAACGCGTTAACTCACTAACTGGGAACAGGTGCGGATGGCTAGTCTATTTGCTTTCGTGTATTTGAGGATGTGTTGAAAAAGCCTGCTGAGTTATACACATGACGTATGTAGAGCAAATGTAACTCTCTTGCATTGTCTCTTTGCGAACTCATTAACACTTTAACAACACATTGCCTTCCGTTCTACAGGAACAAGAAAATAAGGACATCCGAATAACCCCAGATCAGCCAAAATGGAAGACGCTTGCATAATATGTGCATCATTTCGCAACTTCAGAACACAGATTTTACAACAAGTGGCAACCAAACACAGTACAAAACATAAATCATACAAAAATATCTTCCAATAATGCATAATAAAGTATTAGTATTACTAACAAACATTAACAAGAGACATGTGCATTTACGCTAAAACACTGTAGAGTTTGATTGGACGCTGTGTTTAAGTGGAAAGTGTTTTCACCTCCGTTTTAAACATTAATAAGCTTATTTATTTTGCTATACTAATGCATGCTTACGGTTATTTTTTTTCCTGCTGTTCATAATGCTATAAGATGAAAACAAATTTGAACAAAAATCTCAATCTCAACTATATAAACATTTAACTATATAAACAGCTACCAGTAACCATTATAACTAATAGATGCAGTCACATTAGTGACAATTTTGTGAGTAATTTTAATATTGATTTTAATTGGAATAGTGATAAAAATATAATAATAAAAATACAACAGAAAAATCTTTTGAACTTCTCATCTTCCCTCTGGGGTTTCAGATGGCCTGTTGAATTGACACATGATTTAATGCTTTGAAACATGTTGTGGTTGAGATGTTTGATTGTGCTTTGCTGATGCAGCTTTTGCCAGTATGATTTTTATTCAAATGCTTTGCACTTGGAGTCTCGAAGTCATGTTATGAACACTACAGATCTGATAAATCCGCGGGGTCACATTAGTCACATTTTTATAAAGGAAATTATAATCATGAATTCAACATGTAACAAATAGTAATAGGCGTACATTCAAAATGTAAAGTAACGTCACGTAATGCGAATTCGAAGGTCCGAGTTCCCCAAACTTGAACTTTGGAACGCATCAAAATGCAAAACTTGTCGCATGAGCTTGCGTTTGAGGCCTGACATATACACACGCATACCGTATGAATGGAAGTCAATGGAACGAAAAGTGTAGTGTGACCCCCCCTTAAGACAGTAATAAAAATCATACAAAGATAGCATTATAAAGTATTTGGGAAGTAATATAGCTAAACTATATATACATTTTTTAAATATTTCCTACTTGAACAGTTCAGTGATGAATGATGATCCCAACAACTGTACAATTATTGTATTTTCAAGCAATCCTACACAGTAAAGTAACGATACATGCACACATTGCCTCTGTGTCTTTTCTGTTCTACACTCATTGTCATTCGAGACAAGCTGTCTGCTCCTTTCTCTGAATGGATTGAATTTCACGGGGTGACAAAACAAGGCCGACTATGAGCAGGTCGAAGAGAATGTTTGGTTTTAGAACTTGACAGAAATGCATCTGACAGTCTAACAATAGAAGAAGGCTTTCAGCACAAGCCAATGAGAGGACAATGGGGTCACGTGGTGTGTTAGTATGTTAGCCTTGAGACTGAGGGCCGATGCTCTAACGCACTCTAAAAGAGAGCTGCTCCATCACTGAGATCACCGAGGAACAACCCAGGTAAGAGTTTCAAGATAAATCAGTATATTCAGCATATTCTCCAAACCCAATCCCTTATATAGGAATAATGAGCATTATGTATTTTGGCATTTTGTATTGCATATATTTTTTGTTGTTGTTGTTGTTGCTTAATATATGCTACATGTAATCTTTGACCGTTATAGTCATGTCTGACACAGAAGATGTGATGGATGAGGGGGTTCAGTGAGTAACAGTTTTAATTCCGCAAATATTTAAAAAAAAAGTTATCAATCTTGCAATTAATTCCATGTGCTTATAAATCTTTTTGTCTGTGTGTTTGTGTGTGTTTTTTAAATCTAATTTTATAAAAGGGAGGAAGGTATTGTATCACTGTCTATATACATAATTTTACATATATAATTCCAAAATGTATTTATTTATTACAATGCAAGTGGCCATTTACCTACATTTACATTGTTAAATATTGTTTAAACCAAGTATAACTACAAATAGTAAATTCATACTGTAAATAAAAGTGATGCTATTTGGTAAATCTGAGCAAAGTTTAAAAAAATCGACAATACTTATATTATAATAATGATAACCTTTTATTTGTTTTTAATTGTTTATTGTAACTGTTGTAATCAATTGCTGTTAAAAACATATTTCTCCAATATATATAGTGGACGAATCAAAATCCAAACCAAAGTAAGTTCCATTATTCTCTTGTATGCATCATTATATATCAGATTAAATTTATATATATATATATATATATATATATATATATGTAATGTCTTAATCTTTTATCTTCAGGTATCTATCAAATATCCAAGCACCAAAGATCCCAGAGGGAGATAAAGTCGATTTTGATGTAAGTAGGACATTTGCCTCTCTGTTACACTCCCTTTAAATGCACCTCTCACTTTCAAACCCTAAAATCTCTATCTCTCTCTGTGTGTATATGTAGGACATCCAAAAAAAGCGTCAGGAGAAGGATTTAACAGAACTACAGTCTCTTATAGAGGCTCATTTCCTCCAGAGACAGAAAGATGAAGAGGAACTCATTAGTCTGGTCAACAGAATCGTGAGTGTTTTCCTCATGAATGTTTTTGTTAAACGTGTAAATCAAAAAAGAGGCAGAACTACATTAACTGGATAAACACCTCACAGATCCTGAAAGAGGAACTTCTGAACAGAATTATGTAAATTTGTGTTTTAACAGGAGAAGAGGCGAGCAGAGAGGGCCGAACAGCAGCGAGTAAGAGCAGAGAAAGAGAAAGAGCGTCAGGCCAGACTCGCTGTGAGTTACTGTCAAATTCTGCACAAACACCTGCCAAACCAGTGCTTTATGCAAATATGATCATAAAAATTGTAAAAAGGCAGTTTCAAACACTGTCCCCAGAAAAGAAGTCTTGAATTTGCACTTTTGAATTACCTTTGTGGAGGATGTTAGCAAAATCCACCCTATATTGTCAAACTAATCTGGTGTTGAATCATTTCTACAAAACCAAATGAATTTGTCCAGTCAGTAAAGTAAAATAATGAACCACAGACTCCTACCAGAGATGAAACCAATCTACAATCTAAACTGTTTACAGGAAGAGAGAGAGAGGAAGGAGCAGGAAGAGCAAAGAAAGAAGCATGATGAAGATGCCAAGAAGAAGAAAGCTCTCACCAACATGACCCAGCAGTACGGTGGCGTACAACAAAGGGTCAGTGTTCATCATATTTAAGGCTGTAAATAAATATTGTCAAGTTACATGATTATTTTTGCAGATTCTTTCACTAATATTATAATTATCCCTGAACTAAAGGGTGAAGGACGCAAAGGTGCCAAGAAACAAACCGAGAGGGAGAAAAAGAAGAAGATCCTGGCCGACCGCCGAAAACCACTGAATATTGACCACCTGAGTGACGACAAACTCAGGTACGATATACTACTATACTATAGCCTATATAACATTTTAATAATAAAAAAACAAGACACCAAAGTGATTGATATGTCCAACGTTTTAATAATTTCTAACAGTATTTTTATTTAGTTGTTGTTAAGGACAGGGCAGGAAACAGGCCTGCAGGAAATAATTCATTATTTAGAACTAGAATGAGAATAATTAAATTTCTTAGAACCCTAAATAATAGTAGCCTACCGTGACCGCAAGCCAAGGAATTAATTACATTAACCTGTTACTGTACTGAACTTAAATGGTTGTGTGATTCCAGAATTCTTTGGACTATAGACGTAAGATCAGTCTCGTTTTATAGAAGACATTTGGCGGATTTTTGTAGAAGTGAAATAAATGAAGAAAGTGAAACAGAAAAAAAGTTAAAGAAGTTTGAGTTTATGACAATTTAATTAGTCATATTTTCAAAAACCTGGGCGACTCAAATCAAAAAGCCAAAAATCTGAACAAGTTGTGTTTCAAATTTCAGGTCGATATCTCAAAAATGAGCTTTCAGTAAGACTTTTTCACTAGGGCACAACCAGACTCCATTACTGCCCATATAAGGGCACCTGCGTTTCCATATGTGTTTGAGTGATGTGAACCATTATTTATTTTCACAATTTTCATACAATATATGAAGTAGACATCCTATTTAGAAGTAATATGAGAAGTTTGGCAGATTTTGATATGAATTCAACCTCTAAGAAACATACAAAAATAACAAGTAAGTTAGGCCTATGTGCGTTATGGCTCGCTGCCACCTCTGCCACAAATGGTGAATCTATATATTTTGTCTTTATATTAAAAAAAAAAAAAAAAAAATTAGACCTTTTTTTTCTAAATAATTGAATGGATGCTATGTACTTAGCATGAAAACAAACTGAAGTGTCTACCCTTCTTTCATGATTTTTCATGTTCACACTATTTCAAAATAAAGGTCTAAACACGCCTGGAGTATGAAAATATAGAGTATAATAATAATATCGTCTGGAATCGTTTAAAGCCCTTTGAACAGTTTGCAGTTTGTACTGAAAGTGTCTTTTGGACTTTGAACCGTTGGTTCCCATCGAAGTGCATTATATGGAGAAAAATGCTCAAAAACAAAACGCTTTCTGTGTGAACCCACCTTAATATTTCTGTCAATCGTTGCAGAGACAAAGCCAATGAGTTGTGGCAGTGGCTGATGGAGCTGGAAGCAGAAAAATACGATCTCAACGAAAAACTGAAACGCCAGAAATATGATGTAAGTGATATCTAAACTTCTTTTACTTACTTTAAAATTGCTTGTGGGGCTTTATGGCGCTTCTGTAAGGTCGTTTTTGAGGTTTTGCAGCAATTAACAGATTCACAAAATCCAGTTCACTTTCAACGGCTGGAGCGTGGACCGACTGAGGTAATAGGTTGTGTTCATTATCACTGTATCCTGTTAGCACTTGTCACGTTTCTGTCTCTCACAGATAAATCAGCTCATTTGCCGCGTCCAGGATCACCAGAGGTAATAATCACAAGTTTCACATCTCACCAACCGCTAGAAGTGTTGAGTCATTCGGTTTTATATCCAAAAATTATTTTTAAACTCTTGCTTTTCTATCTCTTAGTGCCAAGGGACGCGGCAAAGGCAAAATGGGAGGAAGGCTGAGATAGTTGTTGACAGCAGAAGATGTGAGAGGATTTTTTCCTCGTGCATTCGTTTTGTTTGTCTGATTGATGGTGACATTTAAAACTCATTGTTCTGAACATAAAAAAAAAATAAATAAATAAATCTTGCCTGTACATTTTTGCTCTGCATTTTGCCATAAATAAATGCTATTGCTGACTGTTCATTGTGGTGTACTCATTAGTGATGTCAATAATATTAATAAATTATATTATCTGTAAATTCAAAATAAATAGCTGCAACATTTGATTAAAAATGTATAATAAATATAATATATTATAATATATAAAGTTGCAGTGCAGCATAAAATTAACTGTTATGTATGACAATCATGCACATAAACACCAACATTGCATCAAACTACATAAATCTCAAAGTTTGACTCATTATTATTTTATATGACCAACAATGAAAAAAAAAGTATCAATTTATGCTATGAAATTAAAGGTGCACATTTACACAAAAGAAACGAGTAGTGTGGTGGTCCTAGATTTTTCCAATGTAATCCCATGTTCACTGTCTTATTGGACAGCAAAAAGATATTTTTAAGAAATCCAATCATACCAAATGAAGCTACAACATAATGACAAACGCTTTGATCGGTTTATATCACTACCTTTAATTTAGACTACATCAGGGACACATGGTCCTTTAACAGGCCGCACACGTTACCTGCAGCGTATATGACAGTTTACATACATGAAAGAGGTCACTGCTGGGACGGTGTGCAGGTGTGACATGATATGTGCTGCCTTGATGTAGTTCGAGAAGAGTCCGTTGCATACATAAAACTATATTCAATACACACTAACTGACACCAGTGCATTTTTCAAGTTGGCTGTCTGTGAAATCGAGACGGGTGACGCAGACCGCAGGGTTCGAGCAGAAGGGAAAGGGGCTGTACATCAGCGCAGGTCTTCACCACAGGTGCGTTTCACGGATCTCTGCGATCACTTGACTCGCTCTCTGCAAGGCCTATGGGCAGACGAGAGGATGCCAGTTTGAAAACATTTAAAATTTTCTATTTTTCTATTTAATGATAAAATACAATACAACATTTTTAAAATAATGTATAATTCAAAGTTTAATTTAATGCTAAGTAATGCAGATTAGCCTCTACAACAATATGAATTATTATTAATTTAATAATAGCAAAAATAAATAATTAATACAATTAAAATAATTTACTTTAGAAACAATTAATTTTAATTAACATTTTAATAATTAAAACCTACTCTGCATTTAGAAACATTTAACATAACTATACATTTAATTTAATTATTACTACTAATAATAACAATTACTCTTAATGTAAAGGCTACTCATTAGTAGATTTACAATAATATACAATACTATTATTATATATTACTTATTACAATTATTATGAAATATTAAACAATAAATTATTAGTACTGTTATTAAATTAATAATATTATTGTAAAGGTTGCAGATATAAACATTTTGCATTAATATTCATTATTACTTATATATAATAATAATAATTTTTAATAAATTGTCATACTATTATTTACTGTTTAATAATAATAATATTCATTATAATTAATTTTATGTATAAATGTAAAGGCTACTCGGCACTGCTAAACATTTTTACATGAACATACATTATATAAATAATAATTATTATATATAAATGATTGACGTCACCTTCAGCATATCTGCGGCCTCATTGCGGCGCTGGGCCATGTCCTCTGACTCCGTGAGGAGGTCGTCCAGCAGGGCGGGTTTATACAACTGTCCCACCAACTCGCTTTGTAAGCTGTCCTTCACATGGTTCACCAGGAAGTGCATCACAGCCTTTGGTACACTGCAGAGACGGAGAAACCGAGTGAGTATTGAAACTAGAAACTCATGTTCATGGTTCCTCCATAGTCTCGTGTAGAGGTTAAATGCGGCTTCTACATACCTGTCCTGGATGTTTTTACGAACAATGAGAAAATAAGACTTGATGAGCCTCTCGATGACCTCGCAGTCCCTCTGTTCGCGAGCAGACAGTTTCCGAGCAACTGGCACAGGCTGCGAGAGATCAGAACAAATCAACACTAATTCATTGTGACCCTGTTAGCGAACAGCTCTCAAAGAGACCACAAATACTTACGGGTGTTTATTTACTTTCACACTTCAAGCTTTTAAGTCATTTCTGTAGCATAATCAAAAGTTTTATGGACTCACTACATCAAGCAGGTTCACTGCGTGTCCTCTCTGAGGGCTGGCGGGGACAGAGCTCTGTTGTTTGTGCCTGTCTTCACCCTGGCCTTCCTCTCCCTTCTTCAACATGCCCCTCCAGGTCCCTGTTCCTCCTTCCTGCTCCCCTTGAGCCCCTCCGGCCATCTAATACACATACACAGGAAGAACAAGACAGGATTGAGCACCAACTAGTGTTTATGCACCCTCCCATGCAGTGCATCTATGTTTTATGTGTGAACAAAGCTTTTGTTCAGTTCGAAGCCTAAAACCAATACATAAAACACAGATTTTGGCTACAAACTGTAAAAATACTGGGTCTTTAAAATCACAGCAGTAGTTTGAGAAGGTTCTGATGAGTAAAACCAAAACTGCCGTCAGTTTAGTGGTTGGTGACCATGCAGTTGGGGTTAAAGGTCAGGGGGAGCAGATTGAGTGGGTTGAAAATCAACTCCATGCTTTGCCCCTACACAGGGGCGCCACACACCTTAGACCCATCACCCTCAGCAGACTCGGTGGGCGACACTGACTGCCCACCAGGACCTTTTAAGGACTAAAAAAAAGACACAGGAAGAGAAGAGACTAGTCAGCTAGAGAGGAAAGCAGCAGATTTGAGTCCGATTCAAATCAAAACTGGAAGAAAAGGCAGCAAGACTTTTCCAGAGAGGAAAAGAGATAAAAGAACATTGCAAACAGCAGCCCATTGCATTTTCCAGTGAGAAAACGCAGTTCACTGATCGCTCAAGATTTAACATCATACCTTCTCACGAGGCACCGCTGAGGGAATCTCTCTCATTCGGTTACGTCTCTGCTCCTGTTTACGAAGACAACAAATATTAATCTCACACTCAAACATTTTCTAATTCTAATTTAAATCATCATCAAAAAGTCACTAAACCTCAATGTTGTTGTTCATGACCCCACAAGCATCTGCAAAGTCTGGGTGTTTTGTGTTGATGTAAGCCAACTCAATCGCCACAAGATTGTGAACCTGAAGCAGAGCAAACGCAGCTTTAGAGAAGAAATACATGCACATAAACTGCTGGGCCATAACATGTAAAAGAATAAGAGCATGAGTGAAAACAAACAAACCATCTCATTGGTGACTGGAAGCCTCTTCCTGAGCAGAGAGGTGACCACTTCTACTATGGCATCATGGAGCTTTGGAAACCTAAGCAACTCCTGGCAAAAATGAGAAGATAACAATTAGTATATAGAAGATAATTATTAATAATAATAAAAACAAATAGTATGAAGGGCAAAAACTGTTACGTCTCCTATGTCTGCGGTCTACCTGAGTGCTGTAGTTGCTACAGTGCTGAATGATCCTTTGCATCTCCTCATGCACCAGCTCCACACAGCGCAGACTGGGCTCCTCCAGGCGCTTCACCTGCCTCTTCACCAGCAGCTCGAACGACACCTCAGGCACGAACAGAGCCGGACGTGGACCCTGAGGAAACGCACAAGAACTCCATTACAGAAATACCCGAAGATGCTGCAAAATGTGATCTAACTTGAGATAAGTAATGGTGTGTAAAATCACCGTTATAGTGACCAAAATAATCAGTTGTCACTATCGTTTGTTTTGTTTTTTTTCGATGCTGGTGCCAAAACAATACTTTAAAAAAAGAGCTTCAAAACGTTGAAAACTACTTTTTTTATTGAAAAAAAAAAAAAAAAAGAAAAAAATTCTTAAAATTGAATAAATTAAAATTTAAGTATATATAAATATAAGTAGTCCAAATACAAAACAACAAATTTACATCATAAATTCACAATAAAACCTAAACCACTAACCCAACTACAATAATTTACCACTAAATAACAGTACAGTACTAATAACAGCAAAGTCTGTATTCTTGGTCAATTTCAGCATTCCTTTTCACCTTTTTTGCCTTCTATGGCAAAATACAACAACTCTAGTCCTGACTTATCGCATGTCCTGCAAAAGGTGAGCGTTATTTTAGAACGCATCACCTTAAATGCTGTGACGCGAAACCCCTAGTGGAAGAAGAACGCCGTCATGTTTACAACTGTGACAATGAGCTATTAATGAGATTTTATGGATTTTCAAAAATGTGAAGTTCACAGCTCTATTGTTGTAGTCAACTTGCACAACTTTCTTGAATGATTCAACCGACAGCTGAGGTATTTAAGCGACACCGAAATGAGGCACCGAAATCTGCGTTTTGAGTCGGTCCGGTTACAAAGTACCAGTTCCATATATTAAACACTGTATTGTTAAAATATGCTGAAAATGCTCAAAAAATACTGATTCACACACTGAAATAATTTTTTCACTTGAAATCAATCAAGTTTTATATCGAAACCTAACAACAAAATTAGCAACACTATACAGTTTTTAATTCAAAGTTAAAAAAATGAATTATTAAAGACAATAGGTGAACAATAAATACGATAGAACATTTAATACAATGCTGTTTTAATGAGAACTAAAAAAAACAAAACGATAATACTAACCATCAGACATTTTATCGTGGTTTATTCTCAAACCAGTATCCCTAGATATACCTCCACAGTGTTATACAAGAGCTTCTTTAAGTCACTCTAATATTTAAATGTCCCACAGAGGAGTTGTGCTAAAATAGAAATCTGCAGACTCTGAGAAAACCGCAGCACAATGCAGAGCACTGCAGGCTGCAGTCTTTATTTCGTATCCATATTAAAACAAAAGGATGTAGACGCAACCTACCGTAGCATTCCTAATAGCTGTAAGGACATCTATAGTTGTAAGTCCTCCAAGAGGATCGACTGACTCCAGTGTCCTACCAAACGTCTCATGGAAAATATAACAAATTCTTGCACCACCACACCTAAAAAAAAAATAGCATAACCAACTGTGGTTAGCACTAGCGCTGTGATTAGCTTTATTTCAGTAAGTGGGAGATAAGAGGAACTAACAATTCAGTAGTCTCAATGTATTTGGCCGTCCCTTCAATAGTGTTGCAGTACTCTGTGGCAAACTTTGTGATGAGCTGCAGCAGGGTGGAGCTCTTGTCGTCCACCGGCTCGCCGTAGCTGCCGAGCAGGGATTGATACTGGGCTGCTAGAACATTGATGCGCGTCTTCAGCTCTGGTAAACAGTCCCTAATATGATGCATCAATAACCTGATGGGGAAAAACAGGATTTTAATGCTTTAAAAGCAGATTTGCTCAGCAAAAATTAACAAACTGTGATGTTTCAAGCATAAACTCTCACCTATTTAATGTTCTGGCAAGATATTTGGTCCCGTTTCTGTTGGCGAGGGAGGGGTATTTTTTCTGCAGGAAGGCATACTCATCACGGATGGAGTCTGCCACACATTTCTTATTATTGATGTCCAGCTGACTCCTGCATAAAGACATTTATATATATGAAAATTGTTAAAATACTTTAAATAGATTGACAGTCTTGCTAATAATCATTTATCTTTTTTTTTTTTTTTAACCTGTTGACCACTCCGATCAGTCCTAATTTGACAGGAATGACTCTGCCCATAAGTACATCCATTGCATCAGTACCGGCGTCCATCAGATCTAGTTTAGTCACCACAGCCAGTGTTCTGCGACCTGACAGTAGGAGAAAATAAAATTGCTGCTTTTCGAAAAAATCTGCATCACACAGCTATGCAGAGAAACATCACATCACACAAAGTGAAAGATACAGATATTGTGAGCAAAAATAATGCACGAGTAAAATCAACGTAAATATGCTGACCATCTGTGTCCACCTCACGGGCCACTTTCAGCGCTTCAGAGGTGGCCATGTCTGTGTTCGCTGCAGTGACAGCTAAAATAATGCAGTTGGGATTACTGATGTATTTTAGGATCAGTTCACGGATCTGCAGCTCGATATCTTTGGGCTGGTCTCCCACTGGGACCTGAACATGAATAGATCAGTGTCAGCGTCAAAAAAAAAAAAATCATCCACAAACAGAATACTCAAACAGGCCAAGCTGAACTTGAATCAAACACCTTTGTGATGCCAGGCAGATCCACCAGCGTGAGATTGACAACATGTGGTGAGAAGATTTTCAGGTGTATTGGCTCATCACTAATACCCTGTTAAACAATGACACAAGATGTTTTTATAAGACCCTCCACATTCTGAATTAGTCAAAATGCAGAGCTTAATGCCTACAGAAACAACTTTAAAGTTCAAACGTTACAGGTCAGTAAGATTTTTTGATAGAAGCCTCTTATGCTCAGCAAGGCTGGATTTGTTTGTGAAAAATACAGTTATATTGTGAAATAATCCAGTCTTCAGTGTCACATGATCCTTCAGAAATCATTCTAATATGCTGATTTGCTGCGCAAGAAAGATTTCTTGTAATGATCAATGTTGAAAACAGTTAAGCTGCTGGAAACCGTGACATATTTTTTCAGGATTCTCAGGATTGAATAGAACGTTTAAAAGAAAAGCATTTTTGGAATTAGAAACCTTTATAAGTCCTTGTTGAGAGGAGGAAAGAAAAAAACGTACTGACCCCATAATGTAAAATGGTAATGTACATATAGGATTCAAAATTACACCATCATCTCATGTAGTTCCTCCGTCCATACCTTGTTATTGCCAGAAATTCTTTCTGTTTCACTTTCGATTTCTTGCCTGATTTCATCAAAATCTGTGTAGACCTAAAAGGCAGAGACACAATATAAACGATCATGATATCTCACTTCACAGAAACTATAACATTAAAAAGAACAAGAAACACATCAGGGAAACATGAGGTTAATACAAAGCATGTGTCTGACACAAGACCACACTGCAGTTTATCTCCAGTGATCATTTGGACCAACACGCTCTTGATGTTCATGAATTAAAGGCCTTGTTCTTCAACTATCAAACAATCAAACAAACTCTCAGCACTGTTGTTTGTAGCACATAAAGGTGTCTGACGGCCAGAATGTCTGAATAAACCAACATTGTGCAGCGTCTCTTTGATGTAACAACTTTTCCATGTTGGATATTCCCAATTTAAACATGTGTCTTGAGAAATAGGGTCTTATTCACTAACTGTGCATATGCACAAACGTGTGTGTAATTATCCGAGTATGACTAAAATGATCACCATTTTAGGCTTTTTTGGATATTAACTTTCATGCAGTGTGTAATATAGCTTTTTGTGAATGTAAAAAGTCTGCAAAGTTTCAAAAATCAAAGAACAGAGTTATTGTAATTCGCATCATGCCATTCCTTTTCATTGGCTTCCCATTAACAATTTCTACTTTGACTCGCCCTCAAACACTAGTTGTAGTTGAGGCCTGGGCCTGGATGAGTTTGGTTCGAGTTGTGGACATGTTGAGGAGACGAAAACATCTGACCAATCAGAGCAGAGTAGGCTCTCATAAAGGAGGGGTTTAGAGAGACTGAATCCTTTGTCAAACTGTTTCAGACAGTGTGACAAAAGAAGTGAAGCTGCAATGTATATTATGAGAAAATTAAAAAAAATTGACCTTGGATGTAGGTAAAACTATTGTAGGAGACCTTCAAAAGAAACCACCTGTGCACAAAAATCACAGTCTTGGTGGTTTTATATTTATAAACATGTTAAGATGAAATTGTATGCGTTTTTAATCTTAAACATGCATATGTACAACTAGCAAATAATAGCATAAGAAAGAGAAGTTCATGAGAAGTTCTCCAGTAACTAATCCAAGCAAAATTTAGTCAATGAGAACTATTATTATTATTCTTAAATGGTTCATAATGGACTCCTAAAAAGGTTAAAAGGGTCACACACATTTGACCTTAGCTGCTGGTGATTGTGAATTCTTTGTCCAAACATCTATTGTGCTGCTTTCCATACCTTGTTTTTGGTGTGTAGAAATTTCCCCCACTCTTCTCCATCCACTCCTGTGGGAAAAATATTGACGACACAATGTAACTTTCACTTTCACTTTTGTAAACAGAGTTTACTCTGCAAGTAGGATTTGCTTTTGTTCCACATCAATACATCATTTTTATTTTTTTAAAGCACCATGACAGCAAATTAAACAAAAACTGCTACAAAACAAAGGCAAAGTGCAGTGCATTGGGTAGCACAGCCTACCTAGCTCAAACTAAAACTCTATTCTATTAAAGAACTCGACTTTTCACAACAAAGTAATGTTTAAAATAAATAGTAGTTGATGACTACTAGTTTTTAGTGAGTAAATAGACGTTTTGCAGTGTGATGTGGTTTATATACCTTTTTCACTGTTTGCAGTGTGTATGTGTGTGTTCACAACTCGATGTGTGTGCACTAACATGGATGGGTTAAATGCAGAGGACAAATTCACATCATATCACTGTCATTGTCACTTTTGAGACCCAAATCGTTCATACTCACCAGTCACCACTTCAATCTGAAACTAGATTGTACTCTACATTCCTCAGTCTGGGTTTGTATAGGCCAGTTGTTTTGAAACCTGTCCTGAAGCACTCCACCCAGCACTGCCCATTTTTAAGTTATGCTGCATTCCAGACGAGGTTGGACATGGGAATATGCCACATTAAATGTCCCACTTCAGACCTCAGCAAATTTCAGGCAATTAGACATCACATTCATATGTTGACCACATGATGTTGCCCTGACACAAGAGCATGAATACACTTTGTAAACAGCTGATAAAAAGAAAAAAACTAAGGTATTATTACATTATTATTAAACTTAATGTCTAATGTTAATGTTTTTACGTTTATGCTCATTGGAAGCAGGACTTGCCAACATCTTGGAAGTGACGTCAAATTGCATGTTTTAATGAGCATTCTCCAAAAGAGGAGAATATGGACATGGACACTGCCATGGCTAGGGAAAAGAGGCGAACTTGGCATGTCAATTTTGCAAATGGAGCTTGAGGTAAGTAGTTTTAAGTTTTAGCGCCATGTCGCGACGATCAACGGCCGTTTTTGAACCTCTCTCAATGTACGACGTAAGACCACCGTTCAGGAACCAAGAAGACCACAGAAATCACCACGATTGGTCATCTTTCATCCAGGACAGCCCAAAATCATACAATGTGTCATTCCATGACACACCCACTTAAGGTCTTGCAGTCTTGACTAATTAGCAGACGAGTTGAATCAGGTGTATTAGAATAGGGAGTGCTTCAGGACAGGTTTGAAAACCACTGATTTAAGCCAAGCCATTGCACTAGCAGTTTAACTAAAGCTTAAAATCTAATAATGGAAGCAGGATGAGAAAAAAACACAAAGCTGCTCAACAGAAGCAAAAGGGTAAGAAACAAGGAAAAGGAGACCTTTGTAAAGGCGCTCATTTTTCCAGGCATTGGGCTCTGCGTTTAAAGAGAGATGACAGAGTGTTAGCCTGCAGCAGTGCAGTCTTTATAGGACTCTAGTTAGCCTAATCCACACAAATGCAGAGATGCCCATGCTAAAAGCTTCATCTGAAATAAATCAGGTTCAGCAGGTTCTTACGGACTGGATTCTATGTGTATTGATAGTTCACACAGTTCATTTAAAGAAAAAGCACACTATGGTTTCCATTCTCTTTTGACTTAACTTGGCAGATGGCAACCTAACAAGTACCTGACACCACTGCACCACTGAATTTGAAAAAAAAGTAGCACCTAAATCCCAAGTAGTACATACCATTCTCCTCGCTGGACTTCCTTCTGTCCTCCGGGTCTACGTTCACCAGCTGGAGGATGAGAGGCCTGCGGGTGACGATGCCCGTCCCGCGGGGCAGAAGGTCTCTGCCAACCAAACTCTCCAGCACAGAGCTTTTCCCGCTGCTCTGGAAATCAGATGCACCACACAAAATACAAATAAATCCGGAC
The DNA here is from genome assembly GCF_016745375.1 of Pimephales promelas. The sequence goes on along the minus strand of NW_024121865.1, from coordinate 1,751,398 downwards.
TGTCAATTACATGAAAATTTACTTGTTTGGAACCATAACTAAAAGTTCACTTGCTGATCAAACATGTACCTAAACAGCTTAACCGTACTGAAGTTATGTAGCTCCGCCCCTTTTCAGAGCAGCAAAGTTTGTATTTCCACAGCATGAAGGTAAGATTTTACGGATTTATGAATGAACTGCTCATTTTTAAATCTTCCCGGTCTACTGATATTTGACATTGGCTTTCCAATGCTCATGATAACTCTCATTAATTCTACAATAAATAAATCCACTTCACCACCTAAATTAATTTCGATAGCGATGCCACCGAGCTACGACGAAAACGGACGTTCAAAGTCAAAATTGTAAAGATAATGTGATGTCTATAAAGGTTACTATATCATACGTGAATTTCTAAGCCCTCTAAATTATCAACATGATCAAAAAATTTTGCTGAAAAACCAGTTGCACACAATCTACTACATATCTTCTGTCGTCTGATTAATAGTTTATTATCAGCAAGTAAAAGGCTTTTTAGTATCATTCTAAAAAAGTCCACCTACAGATCTTTCCTGATTTTTATAAAGTAAACATAAGAATGACTTTTTTATATTGCTAGAAATATTTCAAGATGTTCATCGCTGTTTATATTAAACTGCATTATGTTTTGAACCTTAATAAAAACTATAGAGCTTTGATCATAAAACTAAGACTATAATATATTATTGGGAGATATATAGTGACAAATAATATTTATACACATTTTATGCAAGTATCTTATAAAGTTATCAAAACTTCATCATACTTTTTTGAAATCAAACCAACCTCTATATTCCGAACATATTATACTATATGAGCCATAAAAGTCTGGAGCATAGTATATAACACATAATTTGTCTAAAGGTTTAATAAAATGCTCCATTAAAAAAAATCATTGGGATCCAACATTTTCTTTCCTTAAATGGCCCAAAACAGGGTTGTAAAGGTGTAAACGAGTTAAAAAAGTTGAGTTTGGATTAACTTTTCCACACAAATAGCCTACAATATTGGTTGGAAAATGATAGGTTGGTACTCTGTGTGGTAACCTTTCCGAACCTCTATTTAATGTTAGGTTTACAGGGATAACAACACTTGCCATCCAGACAGCCATATCCTCTTAAGAGGTCAGTGAAAGTCTCTTCTTTAAGACTCTTTAAACGTACTATACCTAAAGTGTGTGAGGCAGATGGTAGTAAACTCTTCTCCTTGATGAGTCAGTCTCTGGTTTACTTACATTAAAGCTCCATATTACTACAACACTTTTTATCAATTATGCAGTATTTTCCACAATGAAATGATGCAGATATCTAGTGTAACGTCCATCATCATTTTCACCTTGGTCCTTGATATACAGTGAGTCTTGTCTTGCAGCTGCTCAGTCCAAACAACATGCAGCCTGAACTGTCAAGTTCAGACCGACCATGGCGCATCTCATCATGTGTTAGCTAAGAAGTGTACTCAGACCAGCACAGCTTTATAATTTACTTTATGATATTACTCGTGCTTTTAAAACAAACAAATTCCTAACAGTAGAAATGGACACATAATGATAATATACTTGAGGTCAACTATTTAAACATGAATTAGGAAACAAGAGAGTGCATACGTTAGCACGCTAGTTAGCTGGATAGCGCAGATAACATTATTTGAAAGCTAGTTAAAGATTTAAATGTTATCGTCTTAATTGTCAGGATATTGAAAACGACATTGATTTATTTGTCGTTGATCTTGCCATATAATATAAACAATGTCGCAGGGGAAAAAAACGTAGCTAATAATAGGTTGTGTTCCAAAATGAGTGAACCACATAACGTTAGATAGGGGCTTCATAGGCGCCCTCGAACTTTCCATTCCATTCCGAAATGCAGTCTAGGTGGGTAACGTTAACTCACTACTAGGTTTTGAAACACCACCATAAACCTGTATCAGTCTGAATGGAAACAGCAACTGCAAAATTACCTGCGTTCCCACCACTGCAATCTGAGGCAGCTGGATAATATCCGCCCCGACTGTGTTAAAAACATCCTGAAGTTTGTTAATGACAGGAATAAGAGCCTCCATCGCGTTGACGATCTGTTCCACTGTCAAAACGAGTTGCTAAAGAGACTACCGCGACTAAACACGGCACAAAGTCATTCAATGTCCCTCACTGTGACACCATGAAAACCAAAACCAACCCGGCCGCGGAAAAACTGCGCACTGATGGTGCATTGTGGGACTTGTAGTTTCAGGCGGCACAACAGCTGTTGACCCACTTTTGAATTTTCTGGAAATAAACTACATTACCAAGCATTTTTCTGAGTGGATGCGCCAAGGCAACCGTAACTATGGGGTGCAACAAAATATTTTGGAGAGGAAAACATGTTTTGGGTAAGGTAGAACAAGTACCACTATTACATAATAAATTACAACACATGTAGCCAAGTGGTGTTATTAATATGGTTGTCTGACAGCATCAACACCAAGAGAAATGTTCATTAATAATAGACTTTTTTTTTTTTAACAAACGTGAACTGGATAAATTATTAACAGTTAAATACAAAACGTAAAAAAATATATTGTTTTCATATATACGAAACACTTTTAAGTCATTTTTTTTAATGGGTTCAGAGCAAAACCTATCAATGTAAGTTTATTAAACTTCTCCAATAATATTAATAATTATATAACATGCCTTTTTCTTGTTCTGTCCCATGGCTGTTGAAATATATGACAAATTCTATGTATGACAAAAACTCCAAGTTTACTGAGCATACTAAAAATGCTCCTGTATCTCAACAGCACAGCAATTAATGTTTTATAAAATTCTAAAGAAAAGGGTCCTCAAACAAATAATTTTGAACACAATTTATTTTTAACCCTAGTAGACATACATCTGGGTTCAAATAGGCTATTTAAGATTTACATTTCATCCATAGGATTAAAATAAAGAAAGTGCCAGATGAGTCTACCAAGACTCTGAACATAACAACTATGTCAGCGGGTAACAGTAAAACCAACAGGACAGCTGCCTTTAAATATTGCACATGGGATCATTCAACACAACAGGTCACAGCACAGATGAGGTGATGTCATACAGAAACACAGCTGGGTTATACATGGTATTTACAAAAAAAAAACATTGTCTGGCAAATGCTAAGTTGGTATGTTCCCCTTGTTTCTTTTTAGGGGTTACACTGCCATATAAAAAGAAACAATCAAATGTTTATGTTTTGTTACAAACATATAAAAAGTTCAGCCAAAATACACTTTGGCTTAGAGAACAATGTCAGACTTGTACTTTCCAAAAGCTGTTTACAAACCCAACCGGATAACTGATGTACATGACAAAAACAGAGACTTACTTTCTCTCAGCCATGCAAACTATAATACACATGAGGTCATAAAAGTGCTCCGATCTGATCACAATAAACTGAATATAACACAATAAGTGGGAAAGGCACCTCTCTAACTAATAAGTGGGAGTTTGAAAGAAATTACTTGGGGAAACTATATCATTCACAGCAATGCAGCAAACATTTGTTTAGCTTCACATAAAAATAAAAGAGCAGTTTATGAAGATGTAAATCCCAAATATTCATATTATGAGTGCTCAGCACCAAAACAACCTTGGATAAGTGGAAAAGTTAATGGAAGAGCTAAATGGTCTGTCATGATGATTCAGGATTTCTGCACATTCATTCTTTCGATATAACAGGGGAGTTTAGTAGTTAACCAGGTATATAACAACTTGCTTCATATGGTCAAGAAAGTGCGATTTCAACATTAATTCACACTAATATTAGAGCGTCATCAAATAGTTTCTCATCAATCAACTAATGACCTTTTCTAAATGTTTTGGTGCTGCAGGGATGAAAACAAACTCATAAAAAGTCTAAACCTAGACTTTGAGGCTATTAAGAGGCCACTATCCAATGTAGTGTCAATTGTAGACTCCAAATGCATCTTAAATAACGGATCAGTCACAGGTAAAATCAAACCCCAATCATCATCACAGCAGCAGATTAATAACTCAATCTAAATCAGACATAAAAACACAAGCGTGACGGTCCGAGCTAATGTTCAGGATGAGGTGCAGTCCGTGTACGTGGTGACCATGTTTCCTCTTCGCTGGGTCACCGTTCTGCAGTGTTGTTTGGTCGTGCCCTGAAACCTGCTCTCTGTTCTTTTTATGTGTCTGTCAAATGTAAACATCTTCTCCATATCTTCAAACATGTCCTCGAAGGTTCCGGTACCAAAAGCGCCCTGGAAGTGTCTCTTGTGGCGGTTGTGTGCTTGCTGGTGGGCCTTTAAGTGCTCGTCAAAGTGCCGTTTTTGGCGAGCGTGCCTGTTTTGGCTATAGATGTCGGAGTCTCTGAACATGTCGTCAAAGTTGAAATCAAAGGAATGATGAAAACGCTGCCCTCCGTTCATGTCTTCATTGCTGAATGCATTGTCTCCTATCTGGTCATACTCTCGCCGCCTCTTCTCATCCGATAGGGTTTCATATGCTGCAGAACGAGTTTTCAAAAATTATTCATGACAGAGAAAGTAATGTGAAGAATCTTTGCTAATAAACATGCTATTTAATTGTAGATCTCTATATTAAGTAGTTAATCAAGCAGAATACATGATTACACCTACCAGACAACAGTTTGGAAAAATTTTAAGTTTATGTTTTTGAAGGAAGTATCTTATGCTCAATCAAGGCTGAATTTATTTATTTAAATGTTATTACAATTTACAAGAACTGTTAATATATTTTAAAATGTCATTTGTTCCTACAATGGCAAAGCTGTAATATTTATAATGTTACAAAATATTTATATTTTAAATAAATGCTGTTCTTTTGAACTTTCTATTCATCAAAGAATCCTGGAAAAAACATGTTTTACATAAAAACAGATAACAGTGATACTGATAAGAACCATTATTAACACTTGAGCACAATAACAATCGATAATCACTTGCATACAGCTTCAAAATTTGCATTTTTGATATGGGTGTGAGTAATTTGTGTAAAAAAAACATTCAAGTATCGTCAAGTTATGTTTACCACAGTTATTATTTTACTCATAAAACAAGGAAATCCCATTATAAAAACACACTTGAAAATCTCGAGGGAACCACTGGAGAATTTGTATATTAATTACATTTAAAAAAAAAAAAAGTTACTAATATTTCACAATATTACTGTATTTTAATCAAATAAATGCAGCCTTGGTGAGCATAAGAGACATTAAAAAAACAAAAAAAGAAATTATTTCAAACTTTTGAGGGTAGTGTACAGTATAACCGACCTTCAGCAATCTCTCGAAATTTGGTTTCCGCATCGGGGCTCTTGTTCTTGTCAGGGTGATATTTCATGGCAAGCTTGTGAAAAGCTTTTTTGATCTGACGGTCGGAAGCGTCTTTTGGCACACCGAGGATGTCATAGTAGTCCTTTCTGGCCAGTATGAGTTCTGTTATCACCAGGATGCACACTGCGAACATCAGTGTTGACTGTGCCGTGGCCATGCTTCTGGCTGATGGACAAGATGATAGAAGAGATAGCTGAATTGTGTCAGTTGGACCTGTCTAAACAATGAACATCTATACCTCTTAATAACAATGTAATGTCACATTAAAATTAATCTATGAATACATTTCAGGAAATGAAATAAAATAAACAAAAGCAATGTTACTCAGTGGAATTCATCCATAGGATTTTCAACATGTGCTGTACATCATAATATTCCTGATGTGTTTATATATCGTTACTCTTACATATATTTAGCTTTACCCATGCGCCACGCCCCCTTGATTAACACTAGTTTTGCTGTTTTTAACATTTATTCATACTGAAAAATGAAATTTCAAGTATATATTTAATACAATTATTTATTAAATATAACAGTATTTTTTTATTATATTATTTTTAAGAATATTGCGTTTGCCAGCGTATGTAACGTTACAGTATTCGGTACATTTCTACTATATTTTGAATATTGCCATATATTTTCTTTATATTGTTTAATTGATTAAGAATGATAAACCCCCGCAATACGCCTTTCGAAACCAACTTTCATAAGACTGACGAACTCATTTAGCCAGCTTGCTAACATGAACATTATGTCTCATATAAGCCAATCGCATTATCAACAACAACTACGAAAACATGCCATATAAATGAAAACAATTAATAATAAGACGTGAATTCTGGCATATTTTGAAACATGTACTTACTGTTCCTGACAGCACCGATGAAAATGATCAAAACTGATACTGGTGTTTTCAATATTTGGGCCGTACAACACGACTCTCAATCCTATTGGTGCAGCTCTGTACCACGTGATCTTTGCATAAGCCAAACACCAAAAACAATCACTGTTGCGTTGTGTTTACGCAGAGCCAAGAGGCACATATAAGATGATCAGATCCCATAAAATCAAAGTTTTCTAAACTAAACTCTTATTCCTGATGTTATTTACACAAGGGCAAAATAAAACTTTTCTTGTTTTTAGTATAACAAAAACATGATTATTCTGTTTCAGTTTAAAAGTAGGGTAGGCCAAGAGAATCTGTGCATAACAATTTAAATATATCAGTATAATTAGAATTTTTTATCTGAGATGAAAATATTAGGTAATTTCAAAACTACAGTAGAGCTTATTGTGATATGACAGGCATGTTTGTTTTAATTAAAGATTTACAATGTGTTATATATTAACACATTGTATTTTATTTTACTTTATTATTTTTCAAAGTTAATATTAGCTATATTTAGAACAAAGTCTAGTCTTATTTTTAAGTAGCATATTATTTAAATACTTGAGTGAAAAAACATTGAATTTTTATTTTATTTTTTCCAAAACAAAATTGAAAGCTGGATGCCTAATAAATGAATATAAATCTGACTAAAAACAAGGTGACTGAGAACAATTTCATAATAAATGAAGGGATGTTTCACCATTTATCAGTATCATACAAGGTTTTTATTTTGTTATTTTATTTTTACATTTATTTATTTGTAAATTACATGTACAATACATTAAAAATAAACATACATTTATATATTTTTTATTTTTACACGGAATATTTATGAGGCAGTTTCCAAATTTGTTTTAAGATATGACAGGCTTATGACAACAGCTGCAAACCTTGTCCATGATGTCATTACGTTTCCCACAATGCCTCAGCAGCAAAACAACGCACGCGCCGTGCGCATTTCACAAGCGTCTCACAAAGATGGCGGGTGTCCCCGATCCACTGGAAGATATGCTGTACTCCGAAGTGGACGAAAAAGCCGTCAGTGACCTCGTAGGCTCGTTAGAATCGCAGTTGGGTGGACAAAACAAGGCGGTGGGTCCTCAAGGTGACATCAGGAGACCCGCAAACGCGCTAAATCCACACTTGGGGAAATTACTGCCCGTCCAAGTAGGAACAACACTGGGGCAGCAGCGGCAGCCACAGCGAAACCAGGAGGGAAACTCTCAAGAAAACGGTCCGGACAGGATAGCGGCGTCCAGCTCTGTCCCCCCACCTCGAACCTGCCCAGTACCTCTGCGAATTTAGTTAACGTTACAGCAACGAACCGGGTGCAATATCATTCATCAAATTCATCAACTTGTTCAAGTGACGCAGCACCAACAGACTCTCATTCCAATACAAATCACATTGCGTCTGCTGCTGTCCGGACGGTTCCCGCCAGAATACAGACTGTGAACGGAAGCAGTGGCACGTTAAACTCTTCTGTTATCGCTTCCGCGCCTGCTTCTGTAAACGGTATTGACATTAGTGCAGGTGTAGGCACTGGTAAAAGCAACATGTCTGCTCCTACTAGTACAAATACTGCTTTTGTGTCCGCTCAGCCCAACAGCACACTGCCACATGCGAATGTGTCACTAGATAGTCAAGCAAACCCCACCATAGCACTGCACAGGCCTCCTAACACCATCACAAGTGTCGTACACAACGGAGGTGACCCTAAAGTCTCAGGATTGCCCATGCAGGGCACTGGTCTTGTCTCCACCTCTGTGGCGTTCACAAACACAGAGCCCAAATCTGACCCTCAAAACCAGATTAAAGCCATCGTCCCGAACCAGCTCCTTGGGGCTCCTGTAGGGTTGCACCCCAGCACGCCCACTCAAATTATTGTGTCCTCAAGTCCAGTGGTGACCTCACATCCTGTGGTAAGCACCCCTTCTGTCCTTGCAAAGCCGGCAACAACCACTCTCGTAGGACAGCACACGACCCTGTTGAGACCTGGTACGCCCGCTCAAGTGACAGCGACCACGACGGGCCAGCAGCGACCAGGGGCACCTACGACCCAGCTGATTGTCAGACCCCAGCAACAAACTACTATTCAGTTACCACCAGGATTCACCATACCACCAGGTAATAGCTCGGCTGTGAAAAAAATGGTTTAAAGGAATGATTCACCTAAAAATGGACATTTAATCACTCTAATGCTGTTTGACAAACTTCTTTCTTCTGTGGGACATAAAGATATTTGTAGGACTTTATTTGTGCATATAGTGAAAGTAAATGGGGTCCATCCAATGTCGTTTTGGACCCCATTTACTTTCACTATATGCACAAATAAAGTCCTACAAATATCTTTTTTGTAGTTCAAAGAGATCAAATGTCATTGCACTGGCAAATCAAAATCTAAAGATTGTGCATTTTCGCTGGCGAAATCCAGTCACTTCAACAGGATTACACCTTATTGGGAATTTCACTTGAGGGCGAAAAATCTCACAACGGGTTCAAGTTGGTCATGACTCATGTGGATTTGTAATGTTGTTCAACAACAAAAAAAATGCTTTGTTTGAAAGGGATTTCTGTGCTTCAAACATCGCTACATTATTGACATTTTATGCATTTTCTAAAATGTGACCTCACCTTAAGACATGTCTCAAAATATCTTTTATGTTCCACAAACCAAAATGAGTCATGCAGCAGGTATAGAACAACATAAGAGTAAATTAACTATCCCTTTAAATTTTGTTAACTAATTTGAATACTTGTTGTGGCTATTGTTATTGCCTCTATGTGATTTGTTCACACCGTTTTCTCTGTGTTGTTCTGAAGGTATGGTGCTGGTACGTACGGAGGCCGGTCAGCTGGCGTTGGTTCCTCAGCAGGTCCTGGCCCAGGCCAAAGCTCAGAACCAAAATAAAGCCACCATGTCACCGAGACCTGCTACACCCACTGCTGGAGCGGCTTTCAGAGTCACCACACCTGTTGCCCAGGTATGAGCAAGACTCTTGTTGGATATCACATGAATAATATTTGCAGATGATTGATTTATTAATTTAAGGATCACATTAGCAAAATTTCATGGGATAAAAAGGTCAATTGCCAATAATGTGGTGATGTATGAAGCAGAGCTCACACAGAAGTCACTTTAAAAACCAAGAAGCTTTCAATAACACTATTTTACAGTGTCCTTGGTACATGTTACATGTACTTATTGTAGTAATAATAGTAAACAATGCATCATTTCATGCAATCAACACTAAAGTTTCTCAAATAATCCACATGAATCGTGCGGTATATTCATAAACTCACACATTAGTTCGTGGTAACCGGAAGCACAAGCACGTTCACTTGCCGTCCGAGAACCAATGAGATTCATTCTCGTGTTAACCAGCACGTTTGAGCTTCAGCGTGAGGTTTGTTCTCGTGTGTCAAGCAGTTTCATTTGAGCTTCTGTTTTTGTTTGCTGATCAATATTCATTTTCTAAAGATAATTTGAACTCAACCGCTCGATTCATATGGTTGTTTTACAATCACTTTATGAACTTTTTGAAGCATTAAAGTGGTAGTTGCGTTGCTGTCAATGGAGGGATGGAGAGCTCTCAGATTTCATCAAAAAGATCTTCATTTTTGTTCCAAATATGAATGAAAGTCTTACGGGTTTGGAACGACATGAGGGCGAGTAAAAATGACACGATTTTCATTTTTGGAGGAAATGTCCCTTTAAAATAAAATGTAAACAAGCTTTCTGTTGATCAACACAGAAAATTTGCATGACCAATTTGAAACTGTTGTGAATGAAATCTGAGTGGGGAAATCTTTTGACCTTGTGCAAAATTGTCACTTGGATTTTACTGATCTTATTGAAATGACTGGATTTCGAATTTGCAGAGAATTTGCAGAACAATGGTAAACGTGACTGAAGTTGCTAAAATTGCACTTAAATGAATCTATTGAGCTAATTGACTTTTCATATATAAAGTTCAGTGGGATAGTTCACCATCATGTTGTTCCCAATGCATGAAAGATTTACATTTCAGACAGAATGAAGTCTCCATCACCATTCATTTCCATTGCAACTTTCTTTTAATTATAATAATTCTGAATTGAAAATGAGCATCTACTTTTCTCATTTTGCTATTCAAAACTGGCATACTTTTTCTTCTTTTTTTTGGCACACAAACTCTTGTTGTATGGAAAATATCTGAAAAGTCTTACAAAAGGACAAAAAAGCACCATATATGTTGTCCATGTGACTTCTGTTCTGAAGCCCTATTGAAGCTTTGTATGAAGAAAAAGAAGACAGATAATTTACATTTGCTGGAGCTCTCAAATCAAATGTGACCCTAATTAAATGTCATTAACAATAAACACTGTTATTTATCCAGTGGTTCAAAACCAAACATCATATGTGCCATACTTGGATTTGATCTGTTTATAATGCAAAGTCAGAGTGGCTTTAGATTTGATATCTATCGCTTGTGGAGTATAGTGAACTTTTTGTTTGACAGCCAGTGTAAGAACTCATTGAATGGCAAATAGGTATAAGGAAAAGTTATATTTGTGTCTGTTTTGTTGAAAAAAATATGACATGCACGTTTGGAACAATGTAAAGTAAAATGGTAAATGTTTTTATATTAGTTCATGGTACCTTGTCTTGTTATTGCACCACTTTTCATTCAAATTGGAAGCTCAGGCAAAATATTTCTTCTGTCATGTCACTGTAGAGGGAACCTGCTCAGCATGAGACACGAGACCAGGACGGTGCAGGACTACTTGTACTGAGACAAGAATTCTTAACTCATCATATTTTCTTTATTTCCATAGCAGAAGACAGCAGTGGTAACGATTACCTCAGCTCAGAAGCCCACCACCACAGTCATTACAGCAGGAGCCCGTGTTCAGCCTGCACCACAGACAGTCCTCAAACCCTCTGTGACACCTCAGAGTCCCAGCACGACCTCTGCCGCTGCCCCAGCCAACAGAGCACCTGTCCTCTCTCAGGTACTATTCAACTTAAACTCTTTTCATTCATCATGTAGCCATTTTTATTTCTATATGAAATATAAGAGTAATAAGAATATCAGACAATTAATAAAAAGATGTATAGAGCACCGTTTAGACTAGTTTAACCAAGTGAAGTCTCACTCAACTATTGGTGGATGAGGATTCTAGTTTATTATTTTTTGTAAAATACCAGAATTTTCTTTTCAGGAAATGCAAGAGAATGTAAAGAAGTGCAAGAACTTCCTAGCAACTCTCATCAAACTGGCATCCCATAATTCACCCTCCCCGGAAACATCTAGGAATGTGAAGGCGCTAGTGCAGGATCTGCTGGTAAGCTTTAGCCATGTAGTGTTTAAAGGTGTCATCTCTGCATCTCTAGTGGTAGTGTTTTGATTGGACCACTTTATTATTTTTTCACTTTTTTTAAGATTAGATATAGCAGTTTTTTTGTGATAGTATTTCATCTTGTGCTTTTCTCATGTTAAACTGTTGATGTCAGCATTTGCAGGGCTGAAAAATATGAGTTTCTTCCCCTGATCAGACAGGCCAGTAAAGGTCTCTTTACACAGCCATGTTAAACCTGATTTGTGCTTGCTCGAAATTCAGCGTAACGACATTGTCGCATAAAATCTTGACTACATTATGCTTGTCAAAGTACACAGTTGTAATTGCATTTAAATGCAACTGCTGAAGCACTTCTTTGCCACCTTTACAGTGTATAGTTCTGAATTCACACCTAATGGCACCAATTTCCAACAAAACTCCTAACTGTGAATTCCTATCTTTGTAGCAAATTATTTATAGAACTACATGTATAACAAGAGCAATTGTTTTCGTATTTGCACATTTGAACTGATATGCATTTTGCCTTCTAAAATCTGCAAAGGATGCAAAAATTGAGCCTGAGGAGTTTACAAATCGCCTGCAGACAGAGTTGAAATCATCTCCTCAACCATACCTGATCCCTTTTCTAAAGGTAGGACTCATTATTTTTCATTTATAAGGCAGTTCCACTTATTGTTCTAAATTACACTAAATCTGTTCCCCCTTCTCTTTGTACAGAAAAGCCTGCCTGCTCTGCGTCTGACACTTCTGAACTCCCAGCAGTCTTTAACTCAGCTGTCTCAGGCCTCGACTACTTCCACCCCACTGACGGTGAACACCATTAAAGCTCCAGCGCCGAGCACACTACCCACCAGCATATCTACCATCCGGCCGGGTGCTGCCATGACTCCCACTAACACCATGGTACTCATTTTTTCCTATGGTCTATTGTAGGGCTGGTCATTATATTGAATATTCAAGTCCGTAACACAAAACACATTGAATATTTGTAACATTTACAATGTGAAAATGTGCACTTTTTAATTTTGCTATAAAGTTTTCTAAAGATCATGTTATGTTTTCTAAAGACCAAATATATCCATCAACAAACTGATAATATTTCTAATTTATTGTGGTGCACATGTGAACTGTATCTTTAACTGTATTAATAATAGTGCATACGTTAGACGGAGAACTACACAATTATATAGTTGTGGGCATTAGGCAAATGTCAAGTCAAATATATTTATATGGCGCTTTTCACAATACAGATATTGTATCAAAGCTGCTTCACAATATCAATCAAGACAACTTAACAGTGTTTGTTTATTCATGAAAAAAATAAATGTGTTACCCAGTGACGTGTAGCCATCACAGAAGTAAGTTTAGGCGGTTGTTTAGGCGACTTGTTTAGGCGGTTCAGGGTAGATTCTTTCTTTTGAGAAACTTTATTTAACGTGTGCTCTTTCGTCTTCATAACTTTGCAGATAGCTGCATTACACATTGCATGAAAGGGAATATAAAAAAGCATAATGGTGCACATTAAATATGGTCTGAAAATCTACAGAGAGGTTTGGAAATTTGAGTCTGGAAAAGTATGGAATTTTGAAATGGAAAATGTGTAGGAACCCTGTAAATTAGTTAAAAAAAAAAAGTAGTATTAATGCATATAAATAAATATTTTTGTCTATGTGATAAACATTCTTTTATTGAGTTTAATTGTTTGAGGCAGTTTGGTTGAAATTATGCTTTATATAATATAAAACATTTTAATTTAGAGCTAATATATTAATATAGTGACTTATTGAATATCTTCTAAAGCTTTACAAAAGCTATATCGTCCAGAACGTGTCTAAAAAAAATGTCATATGCTCTGTGGTTTGGTTCTCTTTAGGCTGTTAAGAGGCCTGGGCTTCAGGCTACTCCGACACGGATGCCGGTGGTGATTACACAGACGGTTCGTACTCAAGGTAAGCTAGAGACTTAATGAGCTTAGAGACCATTTTAAACACACCAAAGGAAAGTGATTGAGGCTTAATTGTTCATTTTCTCATGCAAGAGTCTAAAAGAAATACCCCAGTATAATTACAAGTTTTATTGCAGGTGCTGTTGGGACGCACTTGCAAGTGAGGAACCCCATGAGTGTGGCTTTTCAAGCCTCGGCCAATCAGAAACAAAAGCTAAATGACCCTGGGGGTGGGACTTTCAGGTAGGTTTTCTAAGTGTCCAGTAGGAGGCAGCATTTCTCAAAAATTGTTAGTTATTTTAATGTGTGCACACAGAATTTGAGAATGTAAAAATGAGGGTGATGGAATGAAGTCATGTTCATGACTATATATTAAAGAAAATAGAATAATTTAAAAAAGATTCAGTAAAGCTTTGAAATGCGTTTGGTATCAAACTCATTCTGCAAGATTTGCTTACATATATATATATATATATATATAAAGCAGCTCAATTTATACATTTAATGCAAATATAAAAAAGTGTGACAGACTATGTAAATTACTTTGTACAAAAGTCAGATTTTATCCAAGTACAAGAGATAATTATTATATATATATTAATATATATATTGAAAGGGGGTCAAACACAGTATTAGTGTGGTGTTCCTAATAATCATTTAGGTGAATGCGTGTATGTATTATATATATATTAATAAATATGTTTTTTTTTTATATAACACAAAATATTTGAATACATGTATAAATAATAATATACCTGTTTCATCTATGGTAAAGCTCTTGTATCTCCTCCATTTGTGTATGCAGGGATGATGATGACATCAATGACGTAGCATCCATGGCTGGTGTGAACCTGAACGAGGAGAACGCCCGTATCTTGGCCACGGGTTCGGAGCTGGTGGGCACCCAGATCCGTTCCTGTAAGGACGAGGCCTTCCTTCCTGCCAGCCTGCTCCACAAACGTCTCCTGGAGACTGGTATAAAATAGCTCACCACCACAATACTCTCATGTACTGGAGCGGCAGTCTGGCAATGTGCTTGTCAGGATCAGTTTCTCCTGGCAGGTTTACAGTCATAAAGAGGTTTAGGCTGTACCGCCACTGTGTGGGCAGTTAATATTCTGTCTAATTACTGTATCAGTGTTGACTGACGTTGTTTGAGGGAGGATCTTTAAATGGGTGTGGGATTATGAATGGATTTAAACAAAAAGCTGATGAAAGCTGGCCCGATGAGACAGGAAAGATGTGTCACTCTTTTCAAAGCTTTATGATTCGGCTTCTTGATTTAAATGCCATAGAGAAAAACTGCATAGCTAATAATTTTGGGCCAGATTAACATTTCAGGCATATGAATAGAAGGGATCTGCATAGTTTGTATTTTATAATTTCAAAATCAAATAACGAGTGTTAACGAAGCACTGTATAATTAGGCTGGATTTATTTTTTGCGTTCTACCAAAAAAGATTGTATACCTGTGTAATATATATTGTATAATTCATTGAAAATCTAACTATCTATTGACCCACCTTAGACTTAAAAATAGAGATTCAATGATTAGTACTCTTCAAATCCCCTCTCCTTGATCTTCGCGTAAGACTAGAGCACTTTCTAGTGCACTTCCACTGGTCACTCACTTGCTAAGTCAGTCTAATGAGTGCCCCATGTCCGAGCTTGAGGCGTCCCTGGGCTATAGATGAATACTTTATAGGCCGTCTTCTGATGGCTCTCTGGTAGTTTGCTTTGTGCTGAAATGTGAGGTTTCCTCAGGCCTCTTCCCTGACAAGGTCACTTGCATGCACACTCTGAATGTCCCTGCCTAAACGAACAATGCACATTTCAAACACTAGATGGATTCAAATCTAAATACCTGTAGATTATTTTGCATTTTGCAAAGACAATTTGAGCATGCTTGTCCCCATAATACCCGCAGCCATGTTGTTGTGCTGTGGTGATGCTGAGGCCTGCTAGGTTGCTAGGTCTAGGTTCATTTTTTGACAGTAATGACTTTTATAGTGTTACAAATCATTTCTATTTCAAATAAAGGCTGTTCCTTTTAACATCCCTATATAAAGCAGTACAACTGTTTTCAATATTGATTATAAGAAATGTTTCTTGAGCAGCAAATCAGCATACTAGAATAATTAAATGGGGAAAATGTGTATATCAACACCAAAAGGGTCTATAATCAAGTTCAACCATCAATGAACCTTCACATAGATCACTTAAAGATATCCCAAAGAGCACGAAGAAACAGGAGACTGTCACGTTGAGATGAGGCAGGTCTCTGGCTCTATTTTATCCAAAAAAGCACCCTCCGTTATTGTATTTAAGCAAACTCTCTCCCCCCGTGCGCTTGATTTAGCACACAGTGCATACCAATGAGCGCCCGCGGATATGTGCTATTACATGGAGCCCGGCTGTGGTTGTTATGCTGTCGCCAGGGGGTGGAGTGTGTTAAAAATGTAAATCTTCCTCCGGGGGAGTACTGTGTGTGTGTGTGTGTGTGTGTGACGATTTCAGCTTGATGGCTGGAGGGGGGAACGGGGAGGTGGTGCTAGCGCCACCTGCTGGATATGATGTGAAGAGTGATGTGAAGTGAGTGTGTGGGTGTGACAGATGCTAAGTGTGGCTGTGAAGTGTTTACCAGTTAAATTAGGTCATATCATGAGGCAGGTTTGAGAAGGGAAAACAATAATACTTGTCTTTTAATTGGTTCAACGCTCCAGGACCAAAGAATCGCTTTTCTTCACTTTTGCTCTACCTTCCCAAGCAACTTTAACACCAAACTTTGTATCGTTTCAGCCAAGAAGTTCGGCGTGACTGAGGTGTCAATGGAGACGGTCACTCTCATTTCTCACGCCACTCAGTCCAGGCTGCGCTCCATGCTGGAGAAAGTCTCAGCCGTTGCGCAACACCGTGCCGACTCCTGCAAAGTAAGAACCAGTGCCTGAACCACTCACTCCAAAACTTCAAAGAGAGACCACAAACTGACTTTTCCCACTGAACATTTCTCATTATATGTCCTTCACGCTGAAAATGTAACTCTTAATGTTAACCCTAACCAGAGTTTTGATCATGAGTCTAGATACACTAGTAAAAAGTAGACTACACTAGACAATTTATATATGGAAACTTCTGCCTGTGAGGATTGAATCATGTAAAAAGGACCAAGCATTTTATTAATATATGTAATATATCCATTATACGACTGACAGACAAGAACGGTTTGACCCAAAAATATCAAAATTGAAAATACTGTGGAAACAAAGACACCTAAATCTTGGATGCCCTTGAGGTAAGCTAAAACATATCAAAAAAAATATTTCAAAGTGAACTATCCCTTTAATTATTAGTATTATTATATCTTAATATATGGTAGTTTTGTTAACCTTGTTATCATAGAATATTGAATGTAATGCAGCTTGAGAAGTAAAACGTTAAAATCTAGACTTTAACTTTGTTTTAAGCAGAAAAAGAATGTCGCAAAGAGGATATGGTGTCATGTTGTGATTTGAAACAAACTGTTCGAAATGAGTAACTGGCACAGCTGTATGAAGTCAGCCCGTTGACATCAGCGAAAAACAAGCCAGACTTGAATGGAGACTGGAAAAGTTGGCCCTGCGAGTTAGGCACAGCCTCAGCGCAAAAGAAAGCATGCAAGAAGAGATGAGAAGAGCAGTGCCGTTCCCGCTGCTAATAGGCTGTAGCCTTAGAAGTGCACAAAATGTGAAGGTTCCTGTGTATGTGTGTCGCTCTGCTTTGGTCCTCCACTGCGCCTCACGCAGCTCTTTTACCTGCAACGCTAGAACAACTATCGCAGGAAAGAGAGTCGGGGTTGCCTTGCAGAAACACTCCGAAACGCACAATTATCCCATTAGCTCTGGGTGACCTACTAACTTCACTTTGATTTATGTTCGAAAGGGAAAAGAGTGAAACTTTAGGCAAGCTGGGGAAAAGTTTGTTCACTTCTATAACAACGTAAAGGTGATGAACTTGTTGATGAGGAGTTTTGTTTTTTGCTTCCCCAGGATGAGGAGCTGTACGAGCAGGCGTCGGATGTGCGGACCCAGCTGAAGTTCTTTGAGCAGCTGGAGAAGATCGAGAAGCAGAGGAAAGATGACGAGGAACGGGAGCTACTAATGAAAGCAGCAAAAGTAGGTTTGAGTGATGTGGGGGTGTGGCCATCGGCGCCAGTCTGCCCATCAGCACCATGCCAGCATACACTAGCTTTTCCTGCACGAGTTGGCCACTGTTTAACAGAAAACCGGTTGTGCTTTTAAGCCTCGGAGAGGAAAGACAGTGTTATTAAGACACAAGATTGCACTCTCCAGCTTCATACTGTAGCAAATTGCAGTAATGGCAAAGCCAGAGGGATTTATCCAGTCTCGAGTTGATTTGATTGTACTGTTGCCTGGACTGGAGTACATCAGGGAAAAGGAATGAGTCTTCTGTTAGGAAGCGAGAGAGGATGTTTTAAATTTGCCTTGAAGTTGCTTTCTTTCTAAGGAAGTGACACCATCTCACTCACTGAGTTTGTTGGGGGAAAAAATCATGTTATATGTAATGGATGAACCTTAAGGCATCACTACCTTTACCTTTTTGGCACTAATCAAGTGAACACTGCTTATAAATTAATCAAGACTACATGGCTTTTTAAAAAACTGCTATATAGCCAGACACGAGGATTAGGAGGGATTTTCTGGGTTCTAAACAGGTTAAGTGCTATCAGCAGGGATGGACTTAAAGGGATGGTGGTTTTCGATACTAAATTTCTATAATTAAAATGCAGGGATGCACCGATTTTGAAATTCTGCTTCATACAGATAAGCTTAGCTGATCATTTTCAAGCTATATAACTTATAAAGGGACGGCATTAAAATTAAAATGTCTATATAAATGTATATAAAATATTTAAAGTAATTATAAAAAAATGTTAAGAACGCATGTTGTCCTACTGTTTTCATAACACTGGATATTCTACTAATTTATGCTTTTCTAAAACATTGCATATTAATGGCAATTAATAACAATAGTTAAATTATTATTATTTTTATTAATAATAATAATTATAACTAAGTTAAGCCGCAGTATTGGTAGGCTGGCAGTGCAAGCAAAGTCAAGTAAAACAGAGTTTCTGATCTGGCCAATAATGACCAAGCACATGAAGCAAAATAGGCTAACCAAACCCATTCGTTCCCATCCCTATATATAGGTCTGTTCAGGAAATAATATTACTCGCACATCACTTCCTAACTATTTCATTTGTGATGGTAACACTTGAGACTGCATATAGATTCCAAAGCAGCAACAAACGGCTAGTAGCAACTTCCCAGCATGCATTGCTCTCTGTTGAAGTTTCACTCCTTAAGATTTGGTGGGGGTGGGACAATTTCCCACAGGAAAATGACATGGCAACATGAAAGAAGAGGTAATTAGTTGACTTAAACGACAACTGCTGATGATGACGCTGACAATGTCCCGCTCCAAAGCAACTCCCAGTGCAGCGCCGTCCCTATTCTAATTAATGCAGTCGGGTAATTGAGATGTCAGCCAGAAGATAATTGTTCTTATGTTGCTGTTGTTGGTCTCATACAAGTATTGTTTGGGAATAAATTTGACCTATTTACATGCACATCACTGCGTAACAGCAGTTTGTCAACATGGTAGAATTACTTGACGCGTCCTAGTTGGAGACATTGTTTTTTCAATATAGATCAAAAGTTCAGGTAAATGTCAGGTTAAATGACTAGGTCACCGAGGGGAAAAAAAAACTTTTATTTACTTGAAATGCTTTCGTTCCAAATCTGTATTCTGTTTTTTTCTTTTGTATGAACACATTTAGAGTTGTTTTTTTTATACTTTGTTACCTTTTGATTGTTTTCTGGACATATATTTCTACTCTAATATTGTTTATATAAATGCTGGATATAATTTAAACCAGTCTATTTTAGTTCTAATGTTTCTCTTTGCTTGCAGAGTCGCTCGAGGCAGGAGGATCCCGAACAGGCCCGGCTTAAACAGAAAGCTAAAGAGGTGAGCTTTATGGAAGACTATTTAATAGTACTAATAAAAGTGCTCGACATACATTTTTCATGATTATACCATTGCTATGACTTTGACATCATTTAGTCTGACATTGAGACAAATGGTCTTATACGTCTGCTAACAAGTTTATTACAGTATGGGGGAGAAGTCATCATTTTGCTCAGATGTCACACTGCACCGCTGCCATAATGAGTCTAATATGGGCTAATCTTTGGCTTGTGGGGGCATGACATGTCTGAGCACTTTGAATTTTTCATCAGGTTTAATGCCATTGAAAGCAAAAATACTCTAAGCAGATATTTTGAAGAATGGCCTGTTTGCTGTTTTCCATGCAATAAGAATGCATGGGCCCTGGTGCTGTCATCTTTAAATGGATTCTAAATCACAAAAAGTATAAAAAAAAAAAAGGTTCATATGCTCTATTATAATACAATGATGAATGGATGGATAGACAGATAGATGGATCTTTATTATTATATATTTTTTATGCCCTGTTTGGACTCCTGAAACTACTAAAAACTACTTAAAAAAAGATTCCTCATTAGCGCAGTGAACTGCGTTCAGGCTGTAATTTTCATTGAATGCCAAGCAGGAACTTAAAATTTTGGATACAGCAATTGGCCCATTTTTAGAAAAAGACACATGTCTCTGTTGTCAAATCCCCTCCCTTTCTGTAAATAAGCTTTTTACACACCATATGTCTCAATGTCACCATATGTCTCTGTTTGTATTGACAACTACTGTTGGATCTCATCCGTCTAAAATGACTTTTTCTGAACCCCAGTGATCATTCAAAGCATGTTTTATTCAAATCTAGAGCCGCATAGCCCATTGTCTCTCTGTTGCTGTGGATATATTGTTTGTTTCAGCACTCTGTTGTTTTTCTTACCTGAGGGCAGATAGTTATGGAGAAACAGAGAAGCACTTCTTGAAGCTTCTTTGGAAGCATCTTTTTTCAGATCACAGTATAGCTAACTAGACTAAAGAGAAATGCTGAACAGTACAGTTCTATATATTTATTTACATGATTCACCTCAAAGCAAGATATCAGCTCCTCGTCATTGTTGAAGGCCTGTCTTAAAGCCTAGACAGATTCCTCCTCCCTTCTTACCTCAACTTCTTACTGAAAGATGTTGGAGTGGGACGTGTTAAAGGGCTGTCTTTATATATATATATATATATATATATATATATATATGTATATGTATGTATATGGCGGATTTTTAGTATGTATGTGTGTTTGTGTGTGTGTGATATTTTTCATGTTTTGAAATTAACATGCAAATATATTTACATTACATTGAAATTACATTATGGCTGAATATTTAATTGTAATTTAAGTTATATATATATATATATATATATATATATATATAGTGTAGTATGTGTAATACTAATAAACAATTATTTTTTTCATTAAATTAAAAAAAATATATAAAACAAGAATAATGCCGTTAACCTTTATTTAATCTGCAATAAATGCTTTAAATTATATAGCTATAATGTATTTTAGTGTTGTAATTTATTACATTTTAAAATTGTTAAAAACACTCCTCAAGGTGTTTGTTGTCAGCTATGTTTTTACATCATATTTTTAACTGCACAGATTATATTGACTGATTCGTCATGTTGTTGAAGCCAATCAACAACTTAATTTAGCAGCTAGAATTTTCATAACTGCCCATGTTGTATACATATTCTGATGCCACTGTGACACAGACAGATTTTGGAAAGTTGCTCTGCCGTCTTATTTTCTTGGATTGTTGGCTCATTAAGAGTTTACTCCGCATGCTTCACCTTCTTAATACGGCGTTCTGGAAGGTGACAGATCCTTCAAAACCTCCAGAGCCCAAAACTGCCACTCAATCACTCACTGAAAAACACTGCAGCTGATATTCAGCATATCAAAGACTCCTAGCATCATCCTGGAATTAGGATCAAGAATCATGCTCGTGTTTTCTCATATCCTTGACTTCATCCAGCGCCCCTAATTGAACCGCTACACTCAGCATCAACCTGTGCCGTTATTAAGGTGTTTCTCTCAGGCGAGTCATTCTGGTGGGCCGGGCTGCAGATAAGGATCAATAGAGATGGAGAGCAGTGCTGGCAGGCTCACTGTCTCTGCCTTTCTCTTTCTTGCCTGACCTTTGTAAATGATTATAGACTACAACAAGCATTTCTTTCTTCACTGCCTCCTGTCTCTCTGTCTCGCCAACAGACAGGTAGGCAATTGAGAGAAAATGGCATTTCAACAAAACTAGTAGATTCTAAACTCAGCCTTATGGGCAAGTACACAAAAAGAAAATACAAAAGAAAATGCAGATGTGTTTTTTATTATTATATATTTTAGATATAAATACATTCCTGTTCGAAATTTTGAGGTCAGGATGGATTAAATTGATCAATAATGGCAGTAAAGACATTTATAATGTCACAAAATATTTTTATTTCAAATAAATGCAAATCTAAATGCAATAATTTGCGGGAAAAAAAAGTATAATTGTTTAAAGTATATCCTGTGTAGTAAGCGAGCAGTATGCTACCGTTCCATTCTGAAACATAGCTGTAGTTTTGCAGCGCGAGGTAATTGGAGAATCTTCAATCAGTATTCACAGTGCAACCGTGTTGAAGTTGAGCAGCAGGATTTGTGATTGAGGTCAGTCATTAAACAGTGATTATGTGGAGCTACAGAGCTCCGGATTACAGATGGCATAACTAGGTTCCCCTTTCACTCCTCATCAAATAATCGAATATGAACGCAAGTCAGCACTCTAGCTGCAGGCGGCAACACCAAACAGTGCCTGTCCTTCTAGAACCTTCCATTTTACACCCCAAGAGTGGCTGCATTGTGTCCATTCAGGGCCTTCTTACCTCCCATTACTTCAAATAGATTCACACACCATGCCGTCTACGTCTTTTATGTGTCCTCGGGCCCATTCACCGTAGCTGTCAGGGTCAGGTGAAAGTTCAGTGCACCAGATCACTGACATGCAGCAGTCGCACTGGGCATGTTTACGTGTCAGCTCGCTCTCTCCGGGCATCCATGCGTGTGCATGCAATGTGCACAACTTCCCTTCCGATTAGCATAACCCTGGCTTAATTAGCATGTAAACGTTGCCTTGAATTAGCGGTTTGTCAATTTCTCCCTCTTCATTATGTTATTTAGTTTGTATTTGTGAAAGGAGGGGCAGGCTGCACAATTATTTGAACAAATTGTTTTTAGCAGCACAAGTGACAAATTCAGTAAATTAAAAGTAATATACATACACAATGAAAATCAGTCACTCTGTCAATGATTTACATAATTCCTGGAATATTAGTGTAGAATAGTCTATAGGTACATCAAAAATGGAAGTACCACTTTATCAATTGAAACAAAACCAGAAATTTGTTTCTATTACACCAAAAAAGTGTGCATATATGTGTGTATATATATATATGTATATATATATATATATATATATATATATATATATACACACTTATACAGGCATGCATATAAAAATAGTATTTTCTTGTAATATATATTATGAATATTAGACATATTTTATGAAACAAAATGGTAATAAAACAAAAATCATAAGATTAATTTTTATTTTATTTATAAGTAAATTTAACAAAATGAAACCATTTCCAGGTCCTCCTGGTATGGGAATCTCTTTTTGGAACGTCATCCGTCCTGTACCCCACATCTAATTATTTGGTCCCACATTTCCCCCGCTTCACTTCATAACTCCTGTGGCCACTTCTGCTCAGTGAATGCACTTTCTAATAGGGCTGTCGATGACACACAAAACCGTTCTTGCTGCTAGTGTTGTTTTGCGAGTTCATGGCCGCAGTGGTGTGAGTGTCAGGGTGAGGAGAGGTGAGGACTCTCTCTGCAATCTGTGCCCAGCAGCACTCACTCCGAGCGGGGGAACAGAGGACGCGCTACCCCCCTCCTCATCCATCCCTCCCGGCATGGCTGGCTCTGTCACTGCCTGCTAGGGTGAGATGACTTTACCTGCGGGCTGTGCTTTTTGAAAATCGCTCGCTCTCTCATTCTCAAACACTCACTCACTTTCTCTCTCATTCCCTCGTGAAAAGAAATTGAATTAAGCACCCAGATACGGCAAAAGCTCTGAGTTATTTGCTGCATTGAAGCTGTGCATGATGTTCGGAGCTTCATTTGCTCTATAGAGCTCTTCAGGGCAGTTTGGAATGAATGTAAAATACACAGAATGCAAATATTTGAAAATGATAATTCAAGTAAAAGAATGTGATGCACAGTAATACTTATTTGGGGACTTGTTTTTCACAGACATAGACAATGCATGAATTGTTTTGTTATACCATTCATGCAGTTGATATTGATTGTATGTTCTTGCCATTCAGATGCAGCAACAGGAACTCGCCCAGATGAGGCAGCGGGATGCCAATCTCACAGCTCTTGCTGCTATTGGACCCCGCAAGAAACGCAAGCTTGACTCTCCTGGGGCCTCAGCAGGTGCAGAGGTAAGAACCTTGGGCCCTTATTTATATGGGCCTCCAAACTAAGGTTCATTTGGGCCAATGCTAAATAGATTAAAGCATGTCAGCTCCTGTTTCTCTCAATTCTTTAAACCCAGCAAATGTTCAAAAACATATTTTTGTAGTTTTCTAGTTTAATGTAGTATAACAATGACCAGACACTTTTGCCATAAACCAAACTAACCAGCTCATGTGCTTCATATTACAAACATGAAATAGTAACATGAAATGGAATAAAGATTGTGTTCTTCTAAACATCTATTAAATGTCTTTTGAGGTGAATGAACTACAAAGCACTGGTAATCTTGTCAAAAAAACCTGGTAAAACAAAAATATTTTTCGTTTTGCCATTTGACTGTTGCACTCACACGCTTTTAATATATGACCATAATAAATGCCCCAACCAGAGATATGCTTATTGGCTTTTTTGGCTGTGGTAAAGCTTATTTGTGCTAATTTAGTAAATGATGCGAGTGTCATTTCAGTTCTATGTAAATAATGTGACTTCACATGCTGCCGCCCATGGCAAATTATCAATAAGAGATGTGCCAGATGATATTGCACATAAACGATCATTACCACTATTAACATTAACAGTAGGGGCTGCCTTCTAATGATCCGCCACATGTTTTAGATCTTCTCTTTACTTGCATTGGAACAGCCTGCTGCAGTGGAGGGCACTAAATGTCCCTTTATGGAGAGCATAAATAACCAAATAAAAGCATTATTTCTGCTCTATGAATGCACTGCCGACCTCTTTCACTATGGATTACCTTCATCCACCCACATAAAACATAACCAAAACAGATCAGCAAACAGAACCAAACTTTGATTACACAACTCCATGCTTTCCCAGATTCCTTTTTTGGTGTCACAGGTAAGAGCGTTTGCATCCAATGCGTCCCGGAATGAAGGCAAGTAGATGTCTTCTCTCTTTGTTTTCATCCCATCATTTCTGTCTTTCACATCCAACTCAACATTGCCTTCGGCAGTGCCTCCCCCAACATGTGCGCAGAAACTCGCACACACACACTGCCTCAGTGTGGAGCAAAGTGAATATGACTTTTCTAAAGGGGTCGTTCTTCGCCCAGAGGTCCGTGGCTGGGCCTGCTCTGAAGGGTCCAGTCAGAGATTTCATCACAGCAATGTGCCTGAAGGGCAGCATGGCCCGGAGCGGCAGGCAGCCATGTCATTATGGCTCCACTCATTCTTCCCCCACCCCGTGTCCTGACAGCAAAATACCTCGTCCTTGCTCCCTGTTCGCTCGCCGTGAGCTTCCTGTGGTGTCGTTCTGCGGGGAACTTTGTCGGGGACATAGTGATAAAATACTCAAGTTTGCAGCGGTTGAGGAAAGTGCGCAGTTTTCGGCTTGCCCTTTGTCTGGCCTCGACGCCCTTGAGGCGGTTTGTTGTTTAATTGCTATTCCGTCTGTCTTTGGGTTGATGAAGCGTTTAGGCCAGAGGGCAGCCCTGCAGGACTGCTCGAGGGTAGATTAGTCACAAGGGCAGGTGATGAGGACGTTTCTGAAGGGCGAGTTTTAGGGCACACTGTAATAAAGGCCGTGCCTTTCCTGTGGGCCTGCATACCAGACTGAGCCTGGGGGCAGATCACACATGAGGGTTCAGAGTTGAGCTGTCCTAACATGGGCAGCCCATATTAACATGTTCATCTCAGTCCTGAGGCCAGGGGGATGAAGAGGATGACAGATTGAGAAACAATCCATGTGGAAAAAGAGGAAGAGAAGATGTTTTCATTTTATCTGGTGCACTTCTTGAACCGTTATTATTCTTTTCTTTTTTCGGAAGATCATCATAATTCTCGATGCAAAACTAACCGTTATCATCTTCTCACCCTGCATGAGTTTCATAAGTGTAACATGTTGGCTATAAATTTTGTGAAGAGTTAGTGTTACACGCCTTGTTGTGTTCCAAACCTTCTTCTGAAACAAAAATACAAATTGAAAATATGGATGCACCATTGATTACTATTTTTTTTGTACTTATTTTGTCTGTGCACATCTAATATTGTTACTACTTTTTTTATTTTTTTCAAGATTACCATGATTCTTGGCATCCACTAACCACAAGCATTCTCAGCCTGAATGCTTTCTGTAACATGTTGGCTCTAACTTTCAGTTCAAGTCAAGAAAAGCGAGTATTGTGAGAAGGAAAAATGGAGACGGAAAGCAAGAAGAAATGTATCTCTCGTACAGAAAAGGAGAATGAATATACGGTTGCCCTTCCCTGCAGCAGAATTAACAGGCATCACATGGAAAACAATCTCAGCCCCGGCTATGAAAGAGAGGAGAGGGCCATTAAAAGCAGCCTGAAGGGATGGACTGGACCCAATATCACTAAAGCAAGCTCTCACTCACTGAAGTGAGGGCTCGCTCACAGGCAAAGAACCGTGCAGAGTTCTATAGCCACAATTAAAATCTCCCCCTCTGCCAGATCGGCCAGAGGGCAGAGACTGGATCGGGGAGGGAGGGGGATGTGGGGGCAGACATGGAATACCAAAGGCAGATTGAAATGTGTAGCCAGTAATGAGCACTACCAAAGCATAGCTTTTTGCAGCAGCGGTCTAAAGTTTAAACATTACCAGTCATTGAACTGAGAGTATGGTTGTTCTGAATGTATCATTATAGGGACCGTTCATTCAAAATTGAACATCGTCTTCATTTACTCAGCTTCATGTTGTTCTAAACCTGTATGACTTTATTTTCTGCAACAAAGACAAACTGCAGATTGCATTTGTGTGTGTATATATATATATATACACACACAAAATTGTTATTTGCCATTTTGACCTTGTAATTCTTGATCTAAATTGATGTTTCAGAAAGTTGACAGATCTCTCTCTATACATCTTCTCTAATTAATGACACATTCTCGAAGTATGCCATACTTCTCCAATCATTTAGTCGGCTTACAACTCATCCCTCAACTGCAAGCTTGATCAATCAACACAATACGTAAGAAAATATGTATTTTTATTTACGTTTCATTGCGACTTTAATTTCAAAATCAAGATTAATTTTTCCTAATTTTTGTTTTCGTTTTTTAATTTTATTTAGACAAAATAGTAATACAATTTTAATATTGGTGCATCCTAATTGCATAGTATCCAGAGCTATTTTTCCATAATGGGCACTGGCACTGTTAAACTTCCAAAAAACTGTCTGTATGACTAGTGCACAATATTTCAAGCCGACGTAAGCCATAAAATCTTCTTTTTTTTTGTCCGTTCATCCTCAGGTTTCTAGAAGGCCCCCATTTTCTGTCCCCTACATGCCTTAACCTTGTGCTTTATCTCTGCGGTTTGTTACTGTTGTGTAAACTCGGATCATTAATATAAAATTCACACAGATTCTCTTGTTCCTGTGGCAGATTTTGCCGGTTGATTGGAGCTCCAGTGTTTTTTATGCACAGTGATGTGATGAGTCTTGTGTGCGCTATCTGTGGGTTATCTGCATGTGTTTTGACATGATAAGGAGGAGCATGAAGAGTCTGTTATCAGTTTTTTAGGGGTTACGCGGAATAACATAATGCCAAAAATTGCCTCTTTCTGACCCCAGGCTATCATTGCAAGAAGTGGAAGGTCTTTGTTAGCTGTTTGGGCTTTGTAAGAGTGATGATGTGTTCCGTTTTTCTTAATTTTGTATTGATCAATTCCTGCTTTGACAGGCATTTTTTCATCCAATATATTAAGGGAGGTTAAATTGGGTTTATTTGTTCGACCCAGAAAAGTGTCAGACTGAAAAGCATTTTAAGGTAGAGTACCAGTTACCGAAAATTCAAATTAAGTCAGAAATGTGTTTTGTTTTTTTGTTTTTTTACGGTTTTTATTTATTTATTTTAAATGGAGACAGATTTTGCTGTGATGTTGTCTTAAATATTTTTGTGGTTTTATAACCCTAATTTATGCATGATATGAAATATTTGTGAAATATTTCTCTGTAGATCACTTATTTTTGTCCTGCAGCAACACGCATAGTAGAAATCTTGCTTAAAGACACAAGCAATATGTAACACTTGATGGACTTACACTAGTTTGTACAGGGAGTTGACAAAATGGTAAATCCCTTGCAGTATGTAGCAAGTTGACAAAATGGAAAATTCCTTGCAGTATGTAGCTATGATCAAATGAAGAGCAGGACGTCCAGAATATTTCAGTCCTTGGGATACTGTTATAAAAGTCTTGATGTGTGAGGAGTGGAATATTGCATCATTCTCCATGAGAAAAGTGCCTTGAAGGATGAAGGAGATGGAATTTTCTATTCCTACTGTGTGTTTGAGAACTTCACATGATGGTTCGGGTTTGATGATGCTCAGATTGAGAACTGGGTGAGACCACAAATGCATTTGACCTTATCTTGGCTTAAAACATATCATCAAACCTTATACCTGTCTGGATATAGGAGACCGGAAGAGACGTGGCTCTTCAAAAAATTACCTTTTTCCATTGCTCTGGGGTTTGTGTGTTGTTCTTGCTCCAATTTAAGCATCATTGTTGCCATTTTGCAATGCCGAATGGCAGCCCAACCATATGTTTCAGCTTTCATGACCAGTTCATGTTCAACGTGTTTCAGAGTAGTTTTACTACTGCAGTCTGTTTGTGTTTTCATTCTTGGTGTTGCACCCTTTTGTCTTTTTTACCTGACATGGCTAATTAAGTTTTTGTGGGAAATTTGGTAAAATGGATAAGGTGCTCTAAATTCAGTTCCAGCAATAAAAGCACAATAGACCTCAAAGAGGAACGTTTCCAGCCATCAACTCTTTTAGAATGCAAGTGCATGCTTTTCGCCAGCTTATAATGATGCCCCTCTATTTTGCCCACATCAATGAAAGAGCATTCGGCTCCGTCAACAAAGTCAAGCCTTTGGCGCTTTTAAGATGCCCATCTCAGAAATTAATTACCTCCCTTGTTAATCTTTGCTAATTAAAATTGTAAGTTTATTGGTTCATGATGGCCATGGAAGGACAACTTGGTGAGTGTTCCCTCCAACTTTTTTTGTGAAAGCTGGCTTTAGTGACACACATCAGAACAGTTGGAGACTCTTTTTATATTTATTGGCCTGATATAGCTTTTAAGATGAGTTTTTACCCTCTCTTTTTTCCCCCCCAAGAATTTTACTTTTGTACCCACATATGGTGACATCCTTTTGTTCCTTTTTGTTTTGTGTAGAAAGAAAACAGTTGGTCCAAGATTAGCTGCAGAGGTTGCCTACATGTAGACTAATCCATTAGTGTGGATAGGTTATTGGCTTCCTTTCTGCTGCTCAAATGGAAACCCATTAACGGAGGTAATGTGTGCCTCTGGCGAAGCCCACGGCACGGAGGCAGTGGAGGGTGTATGTCTCATGGAGCAAACACACACTGGTGTTTAGAAGACTAACAGTCTCCTGAACCGATGAGCCAAATATTTCTTTTACTGTCACTTTTTTTCTCGTTTTTTTTTTTTTGTGTTAATTTTTTATGCTTGTCCTCCTTTAACTCTTTTCTCTGTCTTTCACTCTATAAATCTCATACTTTCAACTGTTTTCTCTCTCTCTCTTGCCCTCTCTCGCTCTTGCTTTCTCCTGACGCTCTCTGGCTGACACTGGCTTGGGTACAGAGTCACATTGATCTGTGAAAAATCCTTCAGGCAATCATGAAATATTAAATTCAAGTCGTACTCTACACACTTCTCTCCTTTCTCTTTCGTTCCCTCTCTCTCTTTATCGCTTTCCTTCCCGATTCGCCATGTCCTTCCTTGCGTTTAGTTTATTCGCACTCCATTTCATCAGTTAGAACAAGTTACAACCTTGCACAAGTCACATTGACAGATCCGTTTGTATCTAAATCTTAAATGTAAACACCTTTCTGGAGTTATTAACCAGAACAGTCAGTCCCAAAGCACCCTTAAAGAATTCAAGAGCATTTACTTGTTGATGCTATAAAAATAAAAACAAAATGGTGGTCTAAGTTATGTAAATCATTTGTGATATTTTTTTATGTATTATTATTATATTTTAGATTGACATGGGCGTATGTTTCCTCAGTTGGTATACACATTATGGTTGTGAATGTTTATACCAATTGAGGAAACGTTGATATTGTCGACTTACATATATTTGTTCCTCAATTGTAAACATTGTGGTTAATAATTTCTTCATATTTATATTAGTATCATTGCATTCAAGAGGAAAAAACGTGCAGATATATTTCCGGTGTGTTTGTCGACTTGACGGCTTGGAGTAAATCTAAATGGTTGTATACATTCTAAGATTTCTTGCCCTTTATTTTTTTTTTCTCCCCCACTGCCAGAGATCTCTGGTTGGTTGTGTAAATAATCTGTTTCATATTACCGCAATGACCCTCTGTGTATGTAGAAGCCAGAGGGCTATTGGCACCATCTTGGCCGACCCTCCTGATTCCCTCAAGCTGTTCAGCTACCATTACAGCTCATGCTATTACTCTTTATACATTGTGTTTATTCTGGATTGAAACACAGTAGGCGTGTATTTCGCCATTCGGAATGTGACCGCAACAATGTTTGTTAAATCAGCTTATTTTGAAAGTTGAGACACAAAATCAGTAGTTGTCGAGATATTCACCATCCAGTACACTGTAATGGAACATTTTTTGTATTCCAAACTAAGAGTGTTTTGAAGACCATCATGCCACAATCTTTGTTGAGCTACTTTGTGTGTTTTGTATAGCATCGCCCTCGAGCTTAATGTGTACCTTGTAGCCATGTAAGCTGTTGACAAGTGCTCTTTTTTTATACAGGCAACACAATGTGGGAGAGCTGTTTGAATTGCAGGCAGATGTAGGCAGAATGTTCGTTCTCCCGCAAGTGCTGCCTGAAGCGTCCCGGTTCTTTGTGCTGAGAGAGTGAGAAAGGGATATGCTGTTTCTAAAATGTGTGCTGAATATTTGTGAATTTGCACAGTGGATCTTTACCACACAAATTTGAGAGATGTACATTGTCAGTGTGTCAAATTAGACACTTCATGACACTTCAGGATTTAGCATTAAGCTTTGTATTAGTAGAAAACAAGTACCGGTAGTATTTTCAAATTACCATACTTTCCACCCTCATATCCCCCTGAGACGAGAGATTGTCATTTTGCGTCATCGGAGGATTTTTTGGCCAGAGGCTAAAGACTACAGTCAGTAGTAGGGACTGTTTTCAACCCGACCATAGAGGGTGATCTCACTCACAGAATATACATAGTGTCAGCCATCTTTTTTTGGAAGCTAAGCTAGCAGGCTCTTGTTCTGGCCGTCGATGTCCGATTTAAGGGTTTTTAGTAGTATCTTCACCAGTTAGACTTTGTTTTGTCTCTACTTAATTGTGTGTGAGGTAATGATGGAAAACCACAAAACCTTACATGCTCTCGTTTTGGTTGGGGCCGCAGGACTGGATTTTATCCCAGCTCTGCCCCTCAGCTCCTCAACTTCACTGGAGGCAAAGGAACTGCAGCTTTGCCACTATTTCACTAATTAGAAAATCCCCTTCCCCACAGCAAGACTTTTTAATTATGTGTAGTGTCAACTACTTCACAGATTTAATCCGTGGATAATACACACCGAACCGCAAAAAAGGACTGTGTCATAAATGGGCTGGAAAAGTGACCATTAGGGCTGGGTATTGACACAAATTTCACAATTCGATTCACAAGCTTGCAATTCGATTTTATTTCGATTCAATATTGATTGTTTTGGATATCAGTAACAATAAATGGCAAATTTTCTCAAGGAAATCAAATCTCAACTAATGTTGTAAACTATGGGAGTCTAGTTGCAGCCTAGGCTTCATTAGCCTAATATGAAGGTAATAATGAACAGTTTTGTAGCTATACAAACACTTAAATTACACTTTTATTTATTTTTATAATAAGAAGATTATATGAAATATAAACATTAAATGGTGGCTGTCATAAAAACTTGCCAGATTTATTCAAATATGCATTATTAAATATTGAAGAACATTAAGATTATAATGCATATGTAATATGGTCTATATATTTAGCAAAATGCTCCTCCCTAGAGTTATTTTTTCTAGCGAGTTTATGTGGGTTTTCTGAGGTAAATTTGACGATACATGACATTGATTACAAGCTGTTTAACTGACGTCATTCCACGGTTGAAACGCTGATTGAGCGAATCAGTGTGACATGATGCGGATTTCGATTAGTTGTACTCTATCTTTTAACACACTTTAAGATGCTCATTCATGTTTATTTCGTGCTGTGACTGGTATTATTAAGCCGTAAGAGAGATCAGCACTGCTGCTTCTTTTGAGCTGCGCCAGAGCGATCTCACGCCACAGCGCCAAATCGTTATTTATGTTTTTGAATTTCTAAAGAAAATGGACATAATTTGAAATTTGAGACTTTGTTTCATATCAATAGTAACAAAGGACAAAGAATATTGCAATGTTTTGGATGCGTGCAGCCGTGATACAATGTTCCATTCATTCAAATGAAACAGGATGACTAATCGATTCTAGAGATTTAAGAATCGATATCGGTTCGTAAAAATGAGAATCGAATAATATTGAGAAATCTATTTATTACCCAGTCCTAGTGACCATGGTCTTCGCAGGAAAATTTTTGGTTCTCCAAAGAACTTTTTTTGTGACCAGGTCTTAAAAGAACTATTTTTTTTTTCTTTTTGTGAAGAACATCTTAATAATCTAAACCTTTTTCCATTAAAAAATTATTTTTGCAATGGATGTTAAAGGTTCTTTATCTTTTAAAGAATCTTTATCTTTTAGCCTGATGATTGTTGCGGTTTAAGTGGCTTGTTTTGAAGCCCAACCCTGGCTCTCATAGTTTTGTAATTGCACAAGGTTAGATGGTCCTGGATCAAAGTAAAAGCCTGCCATCAAAAAGCCGGATTGTATAGGGTTAAAGTGAAGTGGAGCAGGGTTGTGTAGCCCCGGGCGGCAGTTCTGCAGAGACTGGGCTGTGTTCGTGCAGAGGCAAAGCGAGTCATTTCCCCAAACGCTGGAGACACACAGAACCCTCAGGCACTCTCTAACCTTTAGAGGCCAGAAGTGCTCACAGTCGTTTGGAGGAATAAGGTGGAGTAATAAGGTTTTTTCTCTCCATTTTGTCTGGAGAGGGTTTTCTCTGTGGTGGTTTGGTCACTTTGAGTTGAAGGTTTTCTTAATTCTAGGGTAGCTTCGGAGCAGAGCTGCTTCTTGCATGACTTGTACATGTTTTGAAGATTTCAAGACCTTTACATCTGGTTGAAGCATACGTTTCATGCCTTTCTGCTCAATTCATGGCTTTCAGAGACCTACAAGTGTAAGCTGCCTCATCTCTTCAGGGTTTGGAGTCAGTTCCTCTGGAGGTGTTTGCGGTCCTACACACAGTGAACACACACAAACACAACTCAAGGGTTTTACAACACACTTTAACCCTAATGACACTCGAAAAGATAGCTTGTGCACCATACACATTCCCCTCCACAACTAATGTGGTTTAAAAAATACATTTCTCTCAGTGCCTGGGGCATGTTAATGCTCACATCTGTAATATATTCATCCATATCTTTACACATTTATGCAGGCTTAACAAGCTCCATCTCTAACGCACCACTAGGATAGTGGCAAAATGCCCTGAGCGTGTTCACCCACACATGCTAACTGTGAAACGCAGTCTTCCTGTACTGCAGAATCGAGTTGAGCAAGTAAAACTGTCTCTTAATAAAGGCTAGAGTTTAGGTGATCACATATTAGATTTTTAATTTATTTTTTTTTTATTTTTTTACGAATATTTACTGAGATACGTTTTGCTTTTTGTTAATATTTTATTATGGGTCAACGATAAAATGGTTTTGAAAAACTTTTTTTTTTTTTAAACAAGTTTCAATTCAATGATAAAAATGTCATATGTAACCGCCATGTAAAGTGATAACGCCATAATAATTTCTATTAAGCTTTGATTTATTTTTGTATTGTTTAGTTAGTTGCCTAGGTATTTTTTTTAAGTGTTCCATGTAATATTTACTTTAAAAATATGTATATATTTCAGCTTTATTTCAATTAACAAACAATTTAATAATTTATCAACAATAGCATTATTTAGTTGTACCACATGTCACCACCTGCAAAATGTTTGTAATTTAAGATGTTGATTTTGTAATGAAAATGCTTTGTTATTTAAATAAGACTTTCTTTATATAAGATCGGGACATGTTTTACTTGTATGCACGCTTTAAAAAATATGAAATTAAACTTAATTCAAAAGTAGTATTTTTAAGTCGTTGCTGGTAAGAATCACGTTTTTGAATAAGTAAGATGTCATTGACCTATTAATTTGAAATCACCAAGTACAGTGGGTGTATATTGACATTCATAAGTGTTTGCTGACTGTCGCATGATATTTTTAAATTACGTTTCTCCACACACACATACAGCATCCAATGCTTGGCATCGATTCCATGTTTAAGACAGTGTGTGCTATATGTAACCAGTGGCTTGCTATCCCTTGATCGTGTACTTAACTTCCCGGAACAGTCTCTTCTGGGTGTGGTTAATCGGTGAAAATTTTGGCAGTAATCTCTGATTTTAGTTTTGCATTTCATTCTTCCTTTAAAGTGCTGCTAACAATTTTCGAATAATGAGCTAACATTACACTGCGTACAAGACCACGCACCGACCTGCCCGCATAAACATGTCGTGAGCTTTGCCAGCCCTGGGTGTGTGTGAGAGTTGCAGTCATTCAGGGTGTGTAGCATGTACGAGGGTGCTATAGATCCCACAAAGCTGCATGTTGTTTCTGCAGGGTGTGGTGTGTGTTTTGTGCCCAGAGGCCATCTTACACCTTCTCACGTACACTTAGTATTCAGTGAAGGCTGGAGACCCTAACCTCATTCGAGCCAAGTGATGTCACGCTCTAGACCCCCTGTATGGCTGATGAATACCATACACATGCGATCTTCCTCACTCCTCCAGTAAATTGGTTGTAAGGTCTTTCCCCTCAAGGTGGACTACGTAAATATCCATAATGTTGCGAAAGCTGGTCATTAGCCCTCTGTTTCATCGTCTTTACTGGTAATATGTAAGCATAGATTTTATTTGAATGATCTTTGTTTTTTCGTAAGAGTGTGGCTGTGATCTCACTCTTTCCCACTCACATTTGTTTGAGTCAAATCTGAAGAGGAACTGCTTTGAGATACTGTAGTTGAGATCAAAAGTCTGCTGCCTGGGGCATGAGGTGTGGTTCTCTAGCCTCGAGCTGAGAACAGATGATCACATGTCGTGCAGGTGTGCTGACAAACACACAAAAAGCACAAAACCAAAGGATCTTTGATGACTGCTAGGTCTTTACTGCAAAAATCCAAAAAAAAAAAAAAAATCAAGGACAGACTGGTTCGGTTCAGATTTAGGTTGCACAAAGACTTCAGTTATATTTTGCATTTTATTTGATTTAATTAGTTTTGACTATTTTAAATAAACCCAAATAAACCCTGATTTTTATTTCTTTTTTGTCTTGTTACCGTTTTAAATTTAACACAAAACAATCTGACTTAATCTTTGAGAATAAAAAAGGTTTCATTTTATTTCCTTTTGCTCTTAAATTAGACAATTATCTGACCCTATTAAATCTTTGAGAATGAATGAATATATATATTTAAAATTTACGGTTTTAAATTAAAAGCACAATAATCCGACCTCATCCAATCTTAAAATTTGTTTTAACGTTTTCTTTTTAACATTGTTTATTATTATTATTATTTATTTTATTTTTTTTTAAATAGGCTAATTGCAGACCAGAGATTTTATACAGTAAAATGTTGGTAACCGCAAAGGCAGACATTTAATAAATGTTACCATTTATTAAAATTAACCTTTTTTTTTTTTTTTTTTTCTAACTGTGGGCTGTTTGTTTAAATAAAAAAGAAAATAAAAAAAATGAACTGCTTACTTAATGTAGAAACCATTTATTGTCATCAATCACAGCCTTGACAAACGTTTATCAACCTTTGACAATGACCTAATAAATTCTTACATTATTCACATTCAGCTTCCTGCGGGCTCCTCTGGATCAGCGACCGGTCCTACCTCATCCTCCACGTCTTCAGTCCGGCAGACCCGTCAGCGCATCACCCGGGTCAGCCTCAGGGACTTGATCTTCTGCATGGAGCAGGAGCGAACCACAGCCAGGTCCATGCTGCTCTACAAGGCCCTTCTGAAGTAGCCCTGATCCAGTGAGATGGATGAGATCATCCACGATTGGTACTCCACCTGCTTGACTCTCAGTAATACGTTCAAGTCTTCCTCTCCTTCTCCACATTCATCTCCGGTTTGTGCCTTCAGACTCACCTGTGGCATGAACTCTTTGATCAGTACGAGCGTGTTGCTGTGAAACTTCTAAACATGGCCGTTCTGGAGATGAGAAGGTTCTGGAAAAGCACGTAAGCCGGCAGCTGTGGACACCATGTGATTATCCCCTTTGGGTGACCCTTTTATGGTTTTATTTCCCCTTTGTTTTGGATTAATGAGCCATCGTTTTGAGCAATGTTGATCTTTTTATTCATTAACTTGAACTCAGACTGGTTTTACGTTTCAGGATAGAGATTGAGATTTGTTTTATATAAATAGCGGCTGGACTTGTTTTTAACCGAAAGCCTCGTTTGCAATAGAGACACTGGAAATGTGAATGCAAATTTTTAGAGGTCTAATGAGTCTGGAGTATTTTTAGTAACTTATAAGTAGCTCATCTTTAAGTCTCCGAGGAAACGTGTGGATGTTTTGGGGGGGTTTTTTTGTTACAGATTTATGCAAAATGAAGAAAATCTGTGTTGTAAAACACTGACTGTCTTTCATCCTATTGGATGGTCTTTTGAAATTCAGTGACAGTTTTGTCTCGCACACTCAGTGTGGGGTTAAATGTGTGTACGGTTTCACTAGTGTCTGTGTTAAGTATACTGTGAAATGGTGCCTTACGTGGCCCTCCTAGGGCACCATTGTTTTTTAATCAAATTCACGGCATGGAATTATCTAATATGCTAATACTAATATGCATCGCTTCAACAACGATTCTAGAGCAGGATCTCTCGTAACTTATTTGTGGAGAAATGGCAGGTTGTACGTATTGTTAATTTGACCATTTTTTAAATACATTCAAAATAGGGTGGTTTTCAGACTGCAGTAATGATTTTAGAATACTTATGTTGCATTTTGGATCCTGTACTTTTGTGTATGAAATTCAATTTCACAATAAATTTAGTATCTGTCATCGGGCATTATTTTATGTCTCAAATAGCAAGTATTTGCAAACTGCCCTTTATGACGTGCAGTAGGAGAGGAAATGACATTGTTTGACATGTACCTTTTGGCGTTGTACAGATGTATATTGGGACACGGTCAACGTTCATGTCATGTCATGTGCAATGATTCCTTTGAGATCTGAGGCAAAATCTTTTTCCATCACTCAGATTGGTTTTAATTCGTATTGTTTGTGCTGACGTTTGGACAAACAGTATTGTTGTTCAAGGGATTGTCTTTTGTCTGAAAAACATATCTATTAGAATTTCTATTTTTGCTAAATTTAACAATTTTTGAATGTTTGGTTGGTTTGGAAAAAAAGTGCTCATCTCTATTAAATTTGTACTTTTGTAAAAGAATAAAGTTCCTAATTATACTTCTGGCATGACTTTCTTTGATGTTTGTTTTACATGAATGAATGGCAAAGTCAACATGGAATCAAAATGAATACACTTACTTGATAATTGTTAATCACAATCCATCAACTTTATTTGGCTGACCTCACTATGGCCACACAGGCTGTTCGTTAACATTAATCATATGTCCTTACATCCTAACATTTTCCCAATATGTTAGGATGTAAGGACCTAGCAAGTAAGGGATCGAATAAATATGGTCTGATTTCTGAGACAATTTTGGTGTCTATGTACTTACATTTAAATTAATCATTTGATACAATGCACTTATGTAAATGCCTTTTTTTACAATCTATGGTAAATACATATTTTTACATTGTACCAGAATGTAATTATATCTGTAATAACACTTTTTGATCCTCCCCTCACCCCTTAATCCAGTGTTTCCCAACCCTGTTTCTGGACACATTTTGGATATCGGTCGCATCTGACTCGTCTGTTTCAGGTGTTGAGTCTCTTCTAATGAGTTGAATCAGGTGTTTGTTTAGGAAAAGTTTGAAAAAGTTTACTGTTATGAATGGGGTTGGGAACCATTGCTTTAACCTACCCTTAAACCTAACCACACCACAACCTGTCTATCACCTTACCCGTATCCCACTTCAATGGCAGCAAGTGTTTTACAAAACAACATGAACACAATACATTGTGCCTAAGATTTATGCACAAAATATATAAGTGCTTAAGACCTAATAGGTTTCTTTTCCCCATTGACTGCAAACTCATTCAGGTGAGGCTCTATTCTGGTTTTTACCACCCACCTTCAATGACTCAGTCTATTTCTGATCAAAACATTAAGTCCCACCCTTTTTTTTTCGTTTTCTTCAGAAATACTTTAAGTAAAATGTCGTTGCGTGTTAAAGATCCATTTTCTACGGAGCCCCCCTAGTCCCACTTTGTCAAAAAAATTAATTATAACTGTCTTGTGGCCTCAAGATAGTAACTCAAATAGTGTCTATCTTGAGGCCACGAGATACTACCTTGAGTTACTGGAAATCGAAATACAGTGACTTGCTGGTAACCGTCCTGCCAGTACTGTAAAAATACAAAAAAACACAGGATGCACACAGGAAATGACTCTAACATGAATGCATTGATTGATTCCTAGGTTTATTTTGTTATGAATAAACAAATGTGCAATATAAAGGAAAAACCTTACGATTAAAGTTGTAATGTTATAATGTTCAAGTTTTGTTCTAAAAAAAGAAAGATGCACACAGAAAATGACTAGTATGACCTCAGGCGCATGAGACTTATTTTTCGCCCCAAAAAAAACGACAGTGGTACCCCTTTCGTTTTTTTTTGTGCGATAAAGTAAGTTTCTCCAATCTTCTTGAAATTCTGGATTCTGATAGAGGGCCATGGGACTTAGACCTGAGTGCCAAAATGGAGGCTCTAGACCCTTCCAGAGCTGAGATATTGAGATATTTATAATGGCATACATGCTATGTGGGATCTCAATATCTCAGCTCTGGAAGGGTCTAGAGCCTCCATGCCTCCAAAAAAACAAAAAACCGTAAGGGGTACCACTGTCGTTTTTTTGGGGGGGATCGAAATTTTGAGTTTCGATATCTCAGCTCTGGAAGGGTCTAGAGCCTCCATTTTTGCACTCAGGTTTAAGTCTCATGGCCCTCTATCAGAATCCAGAGTTTTGAGAAGATTGGAGAAACTTCATTTTTCGCCTGAAAAAAAAAACGTAAGGGGTACCACTGTCGTTTTTTTTTGGGTTTCGAAATTTTGAGTTTCGATATCTCAGCTCTGGAAGGGACTAGAGCCTCCATTTTTGCACTCAGGTTTAAGTCTCATGGCCCTCCATCAGAATCCAGAGTTTTGAGAGGATTGGAGAAACTTAATTTTTCGCCTGAAAAAAAAAACGTAAGGGGTACCACTGTCGATTTTTTTGGGGGGTCGAAATTTTGAATTTCGATATCTCAGCTCTGGAAGGGACTAGAGCCTCAATTTTTGCACTCAGGTCTAAGTCTCATTGCCCTCTATCAGAATCCAGAGTTTTGAGAAGATTGGAGAAACTTAATTTTTCGCCCGAAAAAAAAAAACGTAAGGGGTACCACTGTCGTTTTTTTTGGGGGTCGAAATTTTGAGTTTCGATATCTCAGCTCTGGAAGGGTCTAGAGCCTCCATTTTTGCACTCAGGTTTAAGTCTCATGGCCCTCTATCAGAATCCAGAGTTTTGAGAAGATTGGAGAAACTTAATTTTTCGCCCAAAAAAAAAAACGTAAGGGGTACCACTGTCGTTTTTTTGGGGGGTCGAAATTTTGAGTTTCGATATCTCAGCTCTGGAAGGGTCTAGAGCCTCCATTTTTGCACTCAGGTTTAAGTCTCATGGCCCTCTATCAGAATCCAGAGTTTTGAGAAGATTGGAGAAACTTAATTTTTCGCCCGAAAAAAAAAACGTAAGGGGTACCACTGTCGTTTTTTTTGGGATTCGAAATTTTGAGTTTCGATATCTCAGCTCTGGAAGGGTCTAGAGCCTCCATTTTTGCACTCAGGTTTAAGTCTCATGGCCCTCTATCAGAATCCAGAGTTTTGAGAAGATTGGAGAAACTTCATTTTTCGCCCGAAAAAAAAAACGTAAGGGGTACCACTGTCGTTTTTTTTGGGGGTCGAAATTTTGAGTTTCGATATCTCAGCTCTGGAAGGGTCTAGAGCCTCCATTTTTGCACTCAGGTTTAAGTCTCATGGCCCTCTATCAGAATCCAGAGTTTTGAGAAGATTGGAGAAACTTAATTTTTCGCCCGAAAAAAAAAAACGTAAGGGGTACCACTGTCGTTTTTTTTTCGGGTCGAAATTTTGAGTTTCGATATCTCAGCTCTGGAAGGGTCTAGAGCCTCCATTTTTGCACTCAGGTTTAAGTCTCATGGCCCTCTATCAGAATCCAGAGTTTTGAGAAGATTGGAGAAACTTAATTTTTCGCCCGAAAAAAAAAAAACGTAAGGGGTACCACTGTCGTTTTTTTTCGGGTCGAAATTTTGAGTTTCGATATCTCAGCTCTGGAAGGGTCTAGAGCCTCCATTTTTGCACTCAGGTTTAAGTCTCATGGCCCTCTATCAGAATCCAGAGTTTTGAGAAGATTGGAGAAACTTAATTTTTCGCCCAAAAAAAAAAAACGTAAGGGGTACCACTGTCGTTTTTTTTTCGGGTCGAAATTTTGAGTTTCGATATCTCAGCTCTGGAAGGGTCTAGAGCCTCCATTTTTGCACTCAGGTTTAAGTCTCATGGCCCTCTATCAGAATCCAGAGTTTTGAGAAGATTGGAGAAACTTAATTTTTCGCCCAAAAAAAAAAACGTAAGGGGTACCACTGTCGTTTTTTTTTCGGGTCGAAATTTTGAGTTTCGATATCTCAGCTCTGGAAGGGTCTAGAGCCTCCATTTTTGCACTCAGGTCTAAGTCTCATGGCCCTCTATCAGAATCCAGAGTTTTGAGAAGATTGGAGAAACTTAATTTTTCGCCCAAAAAAAAAAACGTAAGGGGTACCACTGTCGTTTTTTTTTCGGGTCGAAATTTTGAGTTTCGATATCTCAGCTCTGGAAGGGTCTAGAGCCTCCATTTTTGCACTCAGGTCTAAGTCTCATGGCCCTCTATCAGAATCCAGAGTTTTTTGGAGAAACTTAATTTTTCGCCCAAAAAAAAAAAACGTAAGGGGTACCACTGTCGTTTTTTTTTCGGGTCGAAATTTTGAGTTTCGATATCTCAGCTCTGGAAGGGTCTAGAGCCTCCATTTTTGCACTCAGGTCTAAGTCTCATGGCCCTCTATCAGAATCCAGAGTTTTGAGAAGATTGGAGAAACTTAATTTTTCACCCAAAAAAAAAAAAACGTAAGGGGTACCACTGTCGTTTTTTTTTCGGGTCGAAATTTTGAGTTTCGATATCTCAGCTCTGGAAGGGTCTAGAGCCTCCATTTTTGCACTCAGGTCTAAGTCTCATGGCCCTCTATCAGAATCCAGAGTTTTGAGAAGATTGGAGAAACTTAATTTTTCGCCCCAAAAAAAAAACGTAAGGGGTACCACTGTCGTTTTTTTTTTCGGGTCGAAATTTTGAGTTTCGATATCTCAGCTCTGGAAGGGTCTAGAGCCTCCATTTTTGCACTCAGGTCTAAGTCTCATGGCCCTCTATCAGAATCCAGAGTTTTGAGAAGATTGGAGAAACTTAATTTTTCGCCCAAAAAAAAAAAACGTAAGGGGTACCACTGTCGTTTTTTTTTCGGGTCGAAATTTTGAGTTTCGATATCTCAGCTCTGGAAGGGTCTAGAGCCTCCATTTTTGCACTCAGGTCTAAGTCTCATGGCCCTCTATCAGAATCCAGAGTTTTGAGAAGATTGGAGAAACTTAATTTTTCGCCCAAAAAAAAAAACGTAAGGGGTACCACTGTCGTTTTTTTTTCGGGTCGAAATTTTGAGTTTCGATATCTCAGCTCTGGAAGGGTCTAGAGCCTCCATTTTTGCACTCAGGTCTAAGTCTCATGGCCCTCTATCAGAATCCAGAGTTTTGAGAAGATTGGAGAAACTTAATTTTTCGCCCAAAAAAAAAAACGTAAGGGGTACCACTGTCGTTTTTTTTTCGGGTCGAAATTTTGAGTTTCGATATCTCAGCTCTGGAAGGGTCTAGAGCCTCCATTTTTGCACTCAGGTCTAAGTCTCATGGCCCTCTATCAGAATCCAGAGTTTTGAGAAGATTGGAGAAACTTAATTTTTCGCCCAAAAAAAAAAACGTAAGGGGTACCACTGTCGTTTTTTTTTCGGGTCGAAATTTTGAGTTTCGATATCTCAGCTCTGGAAGGGTCTAGAGCCTCCATTTTTGCACTCAGGTCTAAGTCTCATGGCCCTCTATCAGAATCCAGAGTTTTGAGAAGATTGGAGAAACTTAATTTTTCGCCCAAAAAAAAAAAAACGTAAGGGGTACCACTGTCGTTTTTTTTTCGGGTCGAAATTTTGAGTTTCGATATCTCAGCTCTGGAAGGGTCTAGAGCCTCCATTTTTGCACTCAGGTCTAAGTCTCATGGCCCTCTATCAGAATCCAGAGTTTTGAGAAGATTGGAGAAACTTAATTTTTCGCCCAAAAAAAAAAACGTAAGGGGTACCACTGTC
This sequence comes from Pimephales promelas, assembly GCF_016745375.1. The sequence goes on along the minus strand of NW_024121865.1, from coordinate 1,708,532 downwards.
GTTTTTTTTTCGGGTCGAAATTTTGAGTTTCGATATCTCAGCTCTGGAAGGGTCTAGAGCCTCCATTTTTGCACTCAGGTCTAAGTCTCATGGCCCTCTATCAGAATCCAGAGTTTTGAGAAGATTGGAGAAACTTAATTTTTCGCCCAAAAAAAAAAAAACGTAAGGGGTACCACTGTCGTTTTTTTTTCGGGTCGAAATTTTGAGTTTCGATATCTCAGCTCTGGAAGGGTCTAGAGCCTCCATTTTTGCACTCAGGTCTAAGTCTCATGGCCCTCTATCAGAATCCAGAGTTTTGAGAAGATTGGAGAAACTTAATTTTTCGCCCAAAAAAAAAAACGTAAGGGGTACCACTGTCGTTTTTTTTTCGGGTCGAAATTTTGAGTTTCGATATCTCAGCTCTGGAAGGGTCTAGAGCCTCCATTTTTGCACTCAGGTCTAAGTCTCATGGCCCTCTATCAGAATCCAGAGTTTTGAGAAGATTGGAGAAACTTAATTTTTCGCCCAAAAAAAAAAACGTAAGGGGTACCACTGTCGTTTTTTTTTCGGGTCGAAATTTTGAGTTTCGATATCTCAGCTCTGGAAGGGTCTAGAGCCTCCATTTTTGCACTCAGGTCTAAGTCTCATGGCCCTCTATCAGAATCCAGAGTTTTGAGAAGATTGGAGAAACTTAATTTTTCGCCCAAAAAAAAAAACGTAAGGGGTACCACTGTCGTTTTTTTTTTCGGGTCGAAATTTTGAGTTTCGATATCTCAGCTCTGGAAGGGTCTAGAGCCTCCATTTTTGCACTCAGGTCTAAGTCTCATGGCCCTCTATCAGAATCCAGAGTTTTGAGAAGATTGGAGAAACTTAATTTTTCGCCCAAAAAAAAAAACGTAAGGGGTACCACTGTCGTTTTTTTTTCGGGTCGAAATTTTGAGTTTCGATATCTCAGCTCTGGAAGGGTCTAGAGCCTCCATTTTTGCACTCAGGTCTAAGTCTCATGGCCCTCTATCAGAATCCAGAGTTTTGAGAAGATTGGAGAAACTTAATTTTTCGCCCAAAAAAAAAAACGTAAGGGGTACCACTGTCGTTTTTTTTTCGGGTCGAAATTTTGAGTTTCGATATCTCAGCTCTGGAAGGGTCTAGAGCCTCCATTTTTGCACTCAGGTCTAAGTCTCATGGCCCTCTATCAGAATCCAGAGTTTTGAGAAGATTGGAGAAACTTAATTTTTCGCCCAAAAAAAAAAAACGTAAGGGGTACCACTGTCGTTTTTTTTTTCGGGTCGAAATTTTGAGTTTCGATATCTCAGCTCTGGAAGGGTCTAGAGCCTCCATTTTTGCACTCAGGTCTAAGTCTCATGGCCCTCTATCAGAATCCAGAGTTTTGAGAAGATTGGAGAAACTTAATTTTTCGCCCAAAAAAAAAAAACGTAAGGGGTACCACTGTCGTTTTTTTTTCGGGTCGAAATTTTGAGTTTCGATATCTCAGCTCTGGAAGGGTCTAGAGCCTCCATTTTTGCACTCAGGTCTAAGTCTCATGGCCCTCTATCAGAATCCAGAGTTTTGAGAAGATTGGAGAAACTTAATTTTTCGCCCAAAAAAAAAAACGTAAGGGGTACCACTGTCGTTTTTTTTTCGGGTCGAAATTTTGAGTTTCGATATCTCAGCTCTGGAAGGGTCTAGAGCCTCCATTTTTGCACTCAGGTCTAAGTCTCATGGCCCTCTATCAGAATCCAGAGTTTTGAGAAGATTGGAGAAACTTAATTTTTCGCCCAAAAAAAAAACGTAAGGGGTACCACTGTCGTTTTTTTTTTCGGGTCGAAATTTTGAGTTTCGATATCTCAGCTCTGGAAGGGTCTAGAGCCTCCATTTTTGCACTCAGGTCTAAGTCTCATGGCCCTCTATCAGAATCCAGAGTTTTGAGAAGATTGGAGAAACTTAATTTTTCGCCCAAAAAAAAAAACGTAAGGGGTACCACTGTCGTTTTTTTTTCGGGTCGAAATTTTGAGTTTCGATATCTCAGCTCTGGAAGGGTCTAGAGCCTCCATTTTTGCACTCAGGTCTAAGTCTCATGGCCCTCTATCAGAATCCAGAGTTTTGAGAAGATTGGAGAAACTTAATTTTTCGCCCAAAAAAAAAACGTAAGGGGTACCACTGTCGTTTTTTTTTCGGGTCGAAATTTTGAGTTTCGATATCTCAGCTCTGGAAGGGTCTAGAGCCTCCATTTTTGCACTCAGGTCTAAGTCTCATGGCCCTCTATCAGAATCCAGAGTTTTGAGAAGATTGGAGAAACTTAATTTTTCGCCCAAAAAAAAAAAACGTAAGGGGTACCACTGTCGTTTTTTTTTCGGGTCGAAATTTTGAGTTTCGATATCTCAGCTCTGGAAGGGTCTAGAGCCTCCATTTTTGCACTCAGGTCTAAGTCTCATGGCCCTCTATCAGAATCCAGAGTTTTGAGAAGATTGGAGAAACTTAATTTTTCGCCCAAAAAAAAAAACGTAAGGGGTACCACTGTCGTTTTTTTTTCGGGTCGAAATTTTGAGTTTCGATATCTCAGCTCTGGAAGGGTCTAGAGCCTCCATTTTTGCACTCAGGTCTAAGTCTCATGGCCCTCTATCAGAATCCAGAGTTTTGAGAAGATTGGAGAAACTTAATTTTTCGCCCAAAAAAAAAAACGTAAGGGGTACCACTGTCGTTTTTTTTTCGGGTCGAAATTTTGAGTTTCGATATCTCAGCTCTGGAAGGGTCTAGAGCCTCCATTTTTGCACTCAGGTCTAAGTCTCATGGCCCTCTATCAGAATCCAGAGTTTTGAGAAGATTGGAGAAACTTAATTTTTCGCCCAAAAAAAAAAACGTAAGGGGTACCACTGTCGTTTTTTTTTCGGGTCGAAATTTTGAGTTTCGATATCTCAGCTCTGGAAGGGTCTAGAGCCTCCATTTTTGCACTCAGGTCTAAGTCTCATGGCCCTCTATCAGAATCCAGAGTTTTGAGAAGATTGGAGAAACTTAATTTTTCGCCCAAAAAAAAAAACGTAAGGGGTACCACTGTCGTTTTTTTTTCGGGTCGAAATTTTGAGTTTCGATATCTCAGCTCTGGAAGGGTCTAGAGCCTCCATTTTTGCACTCAGGTCTAAGTCTCATGGCCCTCTATCAGAATCCAGAGTTTTGAGAAGATTGGAGAAACTTAATTTTTCGCCCAAAAAAAAAAACGTAAGGGGTACCACTGTCGTTTTTTTTTCGGGTCGAAATTTTGAGTTTCGATATCTCAGCTCTGGAAGGGTCTAGAGCCTCCATTTTTGCACTCAGGTCTAAGTCTCATGGCCCTCTATCAGAATCCAGAGTTTTGAGAAGATTGGAGAAACTTAATTTTTCGCCCAAAAAAAAAAAACGTAAGGGGTACCACTGTCGTTTTTTTTTCGGGTCGAAATTTTGAGTTTCGATATCTCAGCTCTGGAAGGGTCTAGAGCCTCCATTTTTGCACTCAGGTCTAAGTCTCATGGCCCTCTATCAGAATCCAGAGTTTTGAGAAGATTGGAGAAACTTAATTTTTCGCCCAAAAAAAAAAACGTAAGGGGTACCACTGTCGTTTTTTTTTCGGGTCGAAATTTTGAGTTTCGATATCTCAGCTCTGGAAGGGTCTAGAGCCTCCATTTTTGCACTCAGGTCTAAGTCTCATGGCCCTCTATCAGAATCCAGAGTTTTGAGAAGATTGGAGAAACTTAATTTTTCGCCCAAAAAAAAAAAACGTAAGGGGTACCACTGTCGTTTTTTTTTCGGGTCGAAATTTTGAGTTTCGATATCTCAGCTCTGGAAGGGTCTAGAGCCTCCATTTTTGCACTCAGGTCTAAGTCTCATGGCCCTCTATCAGAATCCAGAGTTTTGAGAAGATTGGAGAAACTTAATTTTTCGCCCAAAAAAAAAAACGTAAGGGGTACCACTGTCGTTTTTTTTTCGGGTCGAAATTTTGAGTTTCGATATCTCAGCTCTGGAAGGGTCTAGAGCCTCCATTTTTGCACTCAGGTCTAAGTCTCATGGCCCTCTATCAGAATCCAGAGTTTTGAGAAGATTGGAGAAACTTAATTTTTCGCCCAAAAAAAAAAACGTAAGGGGTACCACTGTCGTTTTTTTTTCGGGTCGAAATTTTGAGTTTCGATATCTCAGCTCTGGAAGGGTCTAGAGCCTCCATTTTTGCACTCAGGTCTAAGTCTCATGGCCCTCTATCAGAATCCAGAGTTTTGAGAAGATTGGAGAAACTTAATTTTTCGCCCAAAAAAAAAAACGTAAGGGGTACCACTGTCGTTTTTTTTTCGGGTCGAAATTTTGAGTTTCGATATCTCAGCTCTGGAAGGGTCTAGAGCCTCCATTTTTGCACTCAGGTCTAAGTCTCATGGCCCTCTATCAGAATCCAGAGTTTTGAGAAGATTGGAGAAACTTAATTTTTCGCCCAAAAAAAAAAAACGTAAGGGGTACCACTGTCGTTTTTTTTTCGGGTCGAAATTTTGAGTTTCGATATCTCAGCTCTGGAAGGGTCTAGAGCCTCCATTTTTGCACTCAGGTCTAAGTCTCATGGCCCTCTATCAGAATCCAGAGTTTTGAGAAGATTGGAGAAACTTAATTTTTCGCCCAAAAAAAAAAACGTAAGGGGTACCACTGTCGTTTTTTTTTCGGGTCGAAATTTTGAGTTTCGATATCTCAGCTCTGGAAGGGTCTAGAGCCTCCATTTTTGCACTCAGGTCTAAGTCTCATGGCCCTCTATCAGAATCCAGAGTTTTGAGAAGATTGGAGAAACTTAATTTTTCGCCCAAAAAAAAAAACGTAAGGGGTACCACTGTCGTTTTTTTTTCGGGTCGAAATTTTGAGTTTCGATATCTCAGCTCTGGAAGGGTCTAGAGCCTCCATTTTTGCACTCAGGTCTAAGTCTCATGGCCCTCTATCAGAATCCAGAGTTTTGAGAAGATTGGAGAAACTTAATTTTTCGCCCAAAAAAAAAAAACGTAAGGGGTACCACTGTCGTTTTTTTTTCGGGTCGAAATTTTGAGTTTCGATATCTCAGCTCTGGAAGGGTCTAGAGCCTCCATTTTTGCACTCAGGTCTAAGTCTCATGGCCCTCTATCAGAATCCAGAGTTTTGAGAAGATTGGAGAAACTTAATTTTTCGCCCAAAAAAAAAAACGTAAGGGGTACCACTGTCGTTTTTTTTTCGGGTCGAAATTTTGAGTTTCGATATCTCAGCTCTGGAAGGGTCTAGAGCCTCCATTTTTGCACTCAGGTCTAAGTCTCATGGCCCTCTATCAGAATCCAGAGTTTTGAGAAGATTGGAGAAACTTAATTTTTCGCCCAAAAAAAAAAAACGTAAGGGGTACCACTGTCGTTTTTTTTTTCGGGTCGAAATTTTGAGTTTCGATATCTCAGCTCTGGAAGGGTCTAGAGCCTCCATTTTTGCACTCAGGTCTAAGTCTCATGGCCCTCTATCAGAATCCAGAGTTTTGAGAAGATTGGAGAAACTTAATTTTTCGCCCAAAAAAAAAAACGTAAGGGGTACCACTGTCGTTTTTTTTTCGGGTCGAAATTTTGAGTTTCGATATCTCAGCTCTGGAAGGGTCTAGAGCCTCCATTTTTGCACTCAGGTCTAAGTCTCATGGCCCTCTATCAGAATCCAGAGTTTTGAGAAGATTGGAGAAACTTAATTTTTCGCCCAAAAAAAAAACGTAAGGGGTACCACTGTCGTTTTTTTTTCGGGTCGAAATTTTGAGTTTCGATATCTCAGCTCTGGAAGGGTCTAGAGCCTCCATTTTTGCACTCAGGTCTAAGTCTCATGGCCCTCTATCAGAATCCAGAGTTTTGAGAAGATTGGAGAAACTTAATTTTTCGCCCAAAAAAAAAAACGTAAGGGGTACCACTGTCGTTTTTTTTTCGGGTCGAAATTTTGAGTTTCGATATCTCAGCTCTGGAAGGGTCTAGAGCCTCCATTTTTGCACTCAGGTCTAAGTCTCATGGCCCTCTATCAGAATCCAGAGTTTTGAGAAGATTGGAGAAACTTAATTTTTCGCCCAAAAAAAAAAACGTAAGGGGTACCACTGTCGTTTTTTTTTCGGGTCGAAATTTTGAGTTTCGATATCTCAGCTCTGGAAGGGTCTAGAGCCTCCATTTTTGCACTCAGGTCTAAGTCTCATGGCCCTCTATCAGAATCCAGAGTTTTGAGAAGATTGGAGAAACTTAATTTTTCGCCCAAAAAAAAAAAACGTAAGGGGTACACTGTCGTTTTTTTTTCGGGTCGAAATTTTGAGTTTCGATATCTCAGCTCTGGAAGGGTCTAGAGCCTCCATTTTTGCACTCAGGTCTAAGTCTCATGGCCCTCTATCAGAATCCAGAGTTTTGAGAAGATTGGAGAAACTTAATTTTTCGCCCAAAAAAAAAACGTAAGGGGTACCACTGTCGTTTTTTTTTTCGGGTCGAAATTTTGAGTTTCGATATCTCAGCTCTGGAAGGGTCTAGAGCCTCCATTTTTGCACTCAGGTCTAAGTCTCATGGCCCTCTATCAGAATCCAGAGTTTTGAGAAGATTGGAGAAACTTAATTTTTCGCCCAAAAAAAAAAAACGTAAGGGGTACCACTGTCGTTTTTTTTTCGGGTCGAAATTTTGAGTTTCGATATCTCAGCTCTGGAAGGGTCTAGAGCCTCCATTTTTGCACTCAGGTCTAAGTCTCATGGCCCTCTATCAGAATCCAGAGTTTTGAGAAGATTGGAGAAACTTAATTTTTCGCCCAAAAAAAAAAACGTAAGGGGTACCACTGTCGTTTTTTTTTCGGGTCGAAATTTTGAGTTTCGATATCTCAGCTCTGGAAGGGTCTAGAGCCTCCATTTTTGCACTCAGGTCTAAGTCTCATGGCCCTCTATCAGAATCCAGAGTTTTGAGAAGATTGGAGAAACTTAATTTTTCGCCCAAAAAAAAAAAACGTAAGGGGTACCACTGTCGTTTTTTTTTCGGGTCGAAATTTTGAGTTTCGATATCTCAGCTCTGGAAGGGTCTAGAGCCTCCATTTTTGCACTCAGGTCTAAGTCTCATGGCCCTCTATCAGAATCCAGAGTTTTGAGAAGATTGGAGAAACTTAATTTTTCGCCCAAAAAAAAAACGTAAGGGGTACCACTGTCGTTTTTTTTTCGGGTCGAAATTTTGAGTTTCGATATCTCAGCTCTGGAAGGGTCTAGAGCCTCCATTTTTGCACTCAGGTCTAAGTCTCATGGCCCTCTATCAGAATCCAGAGTTTTGAGAAGATTGGAGAAACTTAATTTTTCGCCCAAAAAAAAAAACGTAAGGGGTACCACTGTCGTTTTTTTTTCGGGTCGAAATTTTGAGTTTCGATATCTCAGCTCTGGAAGGGTCTAGAGCCTCCATTTTTGCACTCAGGTCTAAGTCTCATGGCCCTCTATCAGAATCCAGAGTTTTGAGAAGATTGGAGAAACTTAATTTTTCGCCCAAAAAAAAAAACGTAAGGGGTACCACTGTCGTTTTTTTTTTCGGGTCGAAATTTTGAGTTTCGATATCTCAGCTCTGGAAGGGTCTAGAGCCTCCATTTTTGCACTCAGGTCTAAGTCTCATGGCCCTCTATCAGAATCCAGAGTTTTGAGAAGATTGGAGAAACTTAATTTTTCGCCCAAAAAAAAAAACGTAAGGGGTACCACTGTCGTTTTTTTTTCGGGTCGAAATTTTGAGTTTCGATATCTCAGCTCTGGAAGGGTCTAGAGCCTCCATTTTTGCACTCAGGTCTAAGTCTCATGGCCCTCTATCAGAATCCAGAGTTTTGAGAAGATTGGAGAAACTTAATTTTTCGCCCAAAAAAAAAAAAAACGTAAGGGGTACCACTGTCGTTTTTTTTTCGGGTCGAAATTTTGAGTTTCGATATCTCAGCTCTGGAAGGGTCTAGAGCCTCCATTTTTGCACTCAGGTCTAAGTCTCATGGCCCTCTATCAGAATCCAGAGTTTTGAGAAGATTGGAGAAACTTAATTTTTCGCCCAAAAAAAAAAACGTAAGGGGTACCACTGTCGTTTTTTTTTCGGGTCGAAATTTTGAGTTTCGATATCTCAGCTCTGGAAGGGTCTAGAGCCTCCATTTTTGCACTCAGGTCTAAGTCTCATGGCCCTCTATCAGAATCCAGAGTTTTGAGAAGATTGGAGAAACTTAATTTTTCGCCCAAAAAAAAAAACGTAAGGGGTACCACTGTCGTTTTTTTTTCGGGTCGAAATTTTGAGTTTCGATATCTCAGCTCTGGAAGGGTCTAGAGCCTCCATTTTTGCACTCAGGTTTAAGTCTCATGGCCCTCTATCAGAATCCAGAGTTTTGAGAAGATTGGAGAAACTTCATTTTTCGCCCCAAAAAAAAAAAATGTAAGGGGTACCACTGTCGTTTTTTTTCGGGTCGAAATTTTGAGTTTCGATATCTCAGCTCTGGAAGGGTCTAGAGCCTCCATTTTTGCACTCAGGTTTAAGTCTCATGGCCCTCTATCAGAATCCAGAGTTTTGAGAAGATTGGAGAAACTTCATTTTTCGCCCAAAAAAAAACGTAAGGGGTACCACTGTCGTTTTTTTTTCGGGTCGAAATTTTGAGATTCGATATCTCAGCTCTGGAAGGATCTATAGCCTCCATTTTTGCACTCAGGTCAAAGTCTCACTGCCCTCTGTCAGAATCCAGAGTTTTGAGAAGATTGGAGAAACTTAATTTTTCGCTCAAAAACGAAAAAAAACGAAAGGGGTAACACTGTCGTTTTTTTTTTCGGGTCGAAATTTTGAATTTCGATATCTCAGCTCTGGACGGGTCTAGAGCCTCCATTTTTGCACTCAGGTCTAAGTCTCATGGCCCTCTATCAGAATCCAGAGTTTTGAGAAGATTGGAGAAACTTATTTTTCGCCCGAAAAAAAAAAAAAAACGAAAGGGGTAACACTGTCGTTTTTTTTTCGGGTCGAAATTTTGAATTTTGATATCTCAGCTCTGGAAGGGTCTAGAGCCTCCATTTTTGCACTCAGGTCAAAGTCTCACAGCCCTCTGTCAGAATCCAGAGTTTTGAGAAGATTGGAGAAACTTCATTTTTCGCCCAAAAAAAAAAAAAAACGAAAGGGGTAACACTGTCGTTTTTTTTTCGGGTCGAAATTTTTAATTTTGATATCTCAGCTCTGGAAGGGTCTAGAGCCTCCATTTTTGCACTCAGGTCAAAGTCTCATGTCCCTCAATCAGAATCCAGAGTTTTGAGAAGATTGGAGAAACTTAATTTTTCACCCGAAAAAAAAGAAAAGAAAGGGGTAACACTGTCGTTTTTTTTCTGGTCGAAATTTTGAATTTCGATATCTCAGCTCTGGAAGGGTCTAGAGCCTCCATTTTTGCACTCAGTTTTAAGTCTCATGGCCCTCTATCAGAATCCGGAGTTTTGAGAAGATTGGAGACACTTCATTTTTCGCCCAAAAAAAAAAACATAAGAGGTACCACTGTCGTTTTTTTTTCGGGTCGAAATTTTGAATTTCGATATCTCAGCTCTGGAAGGGTCTAGAGACTCCATTTTTGCACTCAAGTCAAAGTCTCATGCCCCTCAATCAGAATCCAGAGTTTTGAGAAGATTGGAGAAACTTAATTTTTCACCCGAAAAAAAAAAAGAAAGGGGTAACACTGTCGTTTTTTTTTTTCGGGTCGAAATTTTGAATTTCGATATCTCAGCTCTGGAAGGGTCTAGAGCCTCCATTTTTGCACTCAGGTCAACGTCTCACAGCCCTCTATCAGAATCCTGAGTTTTGAGAGGATTGGAGAAACTTAATTTTTCGCCGAAAAAAAAAAAACGAAAGGGGTACCACTGTCGTTTTTTTTTCGGGTCGAAATTTTGAATTTCGATATCTCAGCTCTGGAATGGTCTAGAGCCTCCATTTTTGCACTCAGGTCAACGTCTCTTGCCCCTCTATCAGAATCCAGAGTTTTGAGAAGATTGGAGAAACTTCATTTTTCGCCTGAAAACGAAAAAAAACGAAAGGGGTAACACTGTCGTTTTTTTTCGGGTCGAAATTTTTAATTTTGATATCTAAGCTCTTGAAGGGTCTAGAGCCTCCATTTTTGCACTCAGGTCAACGTCTCACAGCCCTCTATCAGAATCCTGAGTTTTGAGAAGATTGAAGAAACTTAATTTTTCGCCTGAAAAAAAAAACGAAAGGGGTACCACTGTCGTTTTTTTTTTCGGGTAGAATTTTTGAGTTTCGATATCTCAGCTTTGGAAGGGTCTAGAGCCTCCATTTTTGCACTCAGGTCTAAGTCTCATGGCCCTCTATCAGAATCCAGAGTTTTGAAAAGATTGGAGAAACTTAATTTTTCGCACCAAATCCCCCCCCCCCCCCCCCCCCCCAAAAAAAACGAAAGGGGTACCACTTTTTTTTGGGTACCACTGTCGTTTTTTTGGGGGGGGGTCGAAATTTTTAGTTTCTCTGATCTTCTTGAAACTCTGGATTCAGATAGAGAGCCATGAGACTTAAAACTGAGTGCAAAAATCTCTAGATTCTCTAAGAGTCTCTAGATCCTTCCTGAGCTGAGATATTGAGATCCCACGTAGCATTTATCCCATTATAAAAATAGTGGGTTCGCGGACGGTGGATTTTCGGGACGGCCCTTGGTGCCACAGACTCAGGGGGCCTCCCTGAGTGCAGTAAAATAGTTTTCATCCCAAAATTTTGAAAGCTAAGCTTAAAAACCACGTGTCCACAAACACACTATTTGTCCAATAACCCACTATTTTTATAATGGCTTAAATGCTACGTGGGATCTCAATATCTCGGCTCAGGAAGGGTCTAGAGACTCCATTTTTGCACTCAGGTCTAAGTCCCATGGCCTTCTAACAGAATCCAGAGTTTCAAGAAGATTGGAGAAACTTATTTTTTCACACCAAAAAAAAAAAAAACGACAGGGAATTTTGGGACAGCGCTTGTTGCTCTGGACCCCGGGGGGGCTGCTGATTGCAGTAAAATAGTTTTTATCACGACAGGAACTTCAGTTAAAATTTCTATCAAATATACTACCCGAAACCCCATTCAATAGATTGCAGGCAGGACGGTGTCCAACACAAAAATCGTATGAAACTCATACAGGTTTGGAACAACATGAGGGTGAGTAAGTGATGACAAATATAATTTGTGGTTGAACTATACCTTTAAAGGCATACAGTAGTTCACCCAAAAATTTAAATTAGCCCATGATTTAATCACCCTGGCCTCTAGCCATCCTTGGTGTATATGACATTCTTCTCTCAGGCGAAAACAATCAGAGTTATATTAAACAATGTCCTGGCCCTTCCAACCTTTATATTGGCTGTGGTTGTTTCTGTTTTGAAAGTCCATAAAAGTGCATCTATCCATGATACAAGTGCATCTATCCATCATAAAAGTGCATCTATCCATGATAAAAGTGCATCTATCCATCATAAAAGTGCATCTATCCATAAAAAATATATATTAATATAAAATATTTAAAATATTCATATTTAAGTTGCGCTTTAGATAAGTCAAATCCATATGTTCTTTTCCATGAAGTTATTTTACTTTATAGTTTTAAATATGGATATTATTCTTACATCTCCATCTTCCTCATTACTCCACATAAAGTCAACATCTGAGATGTTTTCATCAGCTATATGTTCAAGCACTTCAGAACTGTATATTCTGCACATAAAAAATTTTCAAACATGTGTCGGTACTGTGATATATATTTTTTTTTTATAAAAGAAATTTCAATCAGCATCACTGAAAATGTGTCTTCAGTAACAGGCTTTCAAACCTACTGTCCATTCTAATGGACAGACATATTTAAAAAAAATCCTGATTCAAAACATGCAATTCTACAGTCGATTTTTAACTTTAATTAATAAGTTCAATCTCTCTATTTTACATACAAACTATGAAATACTGGCAAAAATATATACAAAATGTATATACACCTTAGAAAATGTTGCTTGCTTCTCTGTTTGGAGTGAAGTGCTGCCATGCTTCTCTTCAATGTAGAGGTTTATATATATATATATATATACACACACACACACACACACACACACACACACACACGCTCACCGGCCACTTTATTAGGTACACCTGTCCAACTGCTCGTTAACACTTAATTTCTAAGCAGCCAATCACATGGCGGCAACTCAGTGCATTTAGGCATGTAGACATGGTCAAGACAATCTCCTGCAGTTCAAACCGAGCATCAGTATGGGGAAGAAAGGTGATTTGAGTGACTTTGAACGTGGCATGATTGTTGGTGCCAGAAGGGCTGGTCTGAGTATTTCAGAAACTGCAACGCCACAGCCTACCTGAGTATTGTTGCTGACCATGTCCATCCCTTTATGACCACAATGTACCCAACTTCTGATGGCTACTTTCAGCAGGATAATGCGCCGTGTCATAAAGCTGGAATCATCTCAGACTGGTTTCTTGAACATGACAATGAGTTCACTGTACTCAAATGGCCTCCACAGTCACCAGATCTCAATCCAATAGAGCATCTTTGGGATGTGGTGGAACGGGAGATTCGCATCATGGATGTGCAGCCGACAAATCTGCGGCAACTGTGTGATGCCATCATGTCAATATGGACCAAACTCCCTGAGGAATGCTTCCAGCACCTTGTTGAATCTATGCCACGAAGAATTGATGCAGTTCTGAAGGCAAAAGGGGGTCCAACCCGTTACTAGCATGGGGTACCTAATAAAGTGGCCGGTGAGTGTGTATGTATATATATATATATATATATATATATATATATATATATATATATATATAATTGCTACATGCAGAGCTTTACTGGCATTTGATTGGATGACAAACATCCAATCTCATGGACTGCAGGCTTTAAACTAGGTGAAATGCTCCAGAAGTTAAAAAAGGGGGCTGACATGTGATGTCCATTGTAATGGACACAGGGGTCTGAATGGGTTAATCAGAGTTCAGCAGTTCGTTATATATTTGTTCAAATTAATTTGTCATAATTATAAACACTGTCAAATCGTTAATCAATTTACATGGTTATTCCAAAGTTGCACATTCACAAATAGCTTATGTTTGCATTGAAAAATAAAGTGAACAGTTTATATGCAATATTAAATCCACAGACTCCCATAATTATAATATTTTATTTTGAGATAGAGAAGCAGAAAAAATACATTTCACTTTGATATCATGTCTAATTTACAATAAATAGCACTAATAATCGTTCAATTACAGACACAACTAAAAATTGCCAAATGACTCAAAGGATAACCACTGAAAAATAAATAATATCACAATAAAAGACACATTAAAACATAACCTGTCAAAACCAAGAATATGAAGGAGGAAATAATCCATTTAAAAATGACATGATTATGATGGCTCATGACAGAGATGTGCGTAGGTACTTGAGCTCATACAGAATAGCCAAAGAGCCAATGCTTATGGCTGTTAGTGTTCAGAACAAGTGTACAAGCAACACCAAACGACGGTTCATTATCTATGACGATGTAAACCACTGATCTTCATGCTGGACTGCAGGTTATGTATGGACAGTGTAAGGTCCACAGTGACAAAGGGGGAGACTTCTGGGGTTTCTTGAAGGTTGACTGTCGGTTGCTGGAGCCTTCATCGGTTCTGTAAGTGTGTTTTCAGTTGGTATTCTGCAAAACATGTGCTTTTGTCAAACAAACAATACAATGGCATTTCCTGTGCAATTCTGTTTGTTGCAATCAGGACTTTAAACCTGTGTTCCACAACTAAAATAACTAAAGTACATTTCTAGCAACTACCCAAATAAATACAAGGTATTTAGTTAAACACCCACAGAATCAAACTTCACCTTTCACTCGCACTCTTCACTTGTTGAATAATTGAAAGTGTGCGATGCCTCTAACGTCTGGCCGGTCCTGCAGTCATGCACAGGGAGTCCTGTTCTTCAACCTCCAGCTCCTCTGACCGCACAGCCTGCGTGATCAGATTCAGCTCCTCGCACAGAGTCTCGAAGCGGTACGCCACACGGATGTCTGGAACATTGGTGCGTCTGATGTCGTTGCCCTCCTGCCCCTCTTTCAGATAATGTGGCCCCAGCCAGTAGCTTTTCACCTTGACACAGGATATTTGGGTACATTAGTCAGATGCTTTTTACATCAAGTTAAGTCTCTTATAGTCACAAAGGCTGCATTTATTTGATCAGAAATACAGTACGGTTATATTCTGAAACATTACAATGTAAAATTACTGTTTTATCTTTTGATATATTTTAAAATGTCATTTCTTACTGTGATGACAAAGCTGAATTTTCCCCAACATTACTTCAGTCTTCAGTATCACATGAGCCTTCAAACATCATTCTAATATGCTGATTTGGTGCTCAAGAAGAATTTCTTATTACCAATGTTGAAAACATTGTGTTGCTTAATATTTTTATGGAAACCATAATACATTTTTTATAGGATTTTTTAATGAATAGAAAGATTGAAAGAACAGCATTTGAAATATAAATATCTTTGTCACTTTTGATCAATCTAATGCATTCTTGCTTATTAACTCCTGGTTTCACAGACAAGGCTTAAGACTATTCTCAGACTTAAGTGCATGTATGAGAAGTTTTAATTGAAAGTTACTTGCACTGAGATATCAGACATGTCAGTGCCATTGTTTCGTCTCAAGATGCACACTAGTAATGTTTTTTTCTAAGGCACTTAGCTAAGCTAATTAAATGTCGACTTGATACTTTTAGGCCTGTTTTCACAGATAGGGCTTAGATGAATTTAAAAAAATATATTATTAACCCCAAACTTTTGTGTATGCAGGTAATTATCTAGATTAATATACAATTTTACAGCATGTTTTGTTGCTGTTGCTGACAGAGGTGTAAGTGGAGATGTGATCACCTGGTGAGAAAATCCGCTCATAAGCACACTGTTTCGGGCCAGTTCACACATGTCACATGAGCTCAGCTTCCACACCTGAGCAGCGATGCTGTACTCCTCCATCAGCGGCTCCTGAACAACCACACACACTAGGTCAAGCATACTATAGACCTGACTCAAGAAAGAACAGGTATTGGTTATAAAAAAAATATATCATATTTGATTGTATGGTGTGGCTTGCAACCTTTGTAAAGTGGAACTGCAGGGGGTCATCAGTGGACAAAGACACCATGAGGCCTCTGGACAGGTACTCAGGGAGAGGATTTCGATGGTAACTGAGGAAGAGGCTGTTATTGCTGAGCGGGGACATGGCAATGCCGATCTGAGCCAGGTAATACAGATACTGCAGTACAGGAGCCTGACAGAAATACACAAACACTGATAAATTCTTGACTGTTTGCAAGGGTTTTTAAGCTAAGAATATTAAACACAGAAATTTTTATAACGCGACCGATATTGTTCTGAATATTTAAAATAAGAACATTCTTTATATCCGAGCAGAACAGATTTCCAAGTACAACTGTGATTCAGTAGAAGTGTCTTTACTTTTCTCAAAAGTAGGCCATGGGAAATATTCTCCGAGAGCATAAATCCAGACACGAGGTGGTGGATAGGCCCTGCCTCTCCACAGTGCGGACGTAATACAAACGAATTCATGTTCCTTTGCCTGTTAGGAGAGATGAGTGACATTTAAACAGTCGTGGAGCTAAAACAACTTATATATTAAGCAGCCTACACAATGGTTTTGACGATAAGGTTTTCATTAAGTGGTTTGCATGCCATCAATCTCTACAGTCAATTTCTACATTAATTAATTAAATGTATTGTGGTAAGCAAAAGAAGTACTTGGATGCATAGATACCTGCGCAGGTGGTTGAGTACAGTCATATTTGCATACATGTAGTACAGGTAATACGAGTATGGAGGATTGTCTTCCTCCGTCCAGTTCACAGGTTTTGGGCTGTCCAGGTTAAAGATGTGATGCTCAGGTTTGGACTCATCATCCACACTATCAAACCCGACAACCTGAAGAACATTCAGTCTCACAATATAATAAAACTGTGACCATACTTGTTAATCATTTGGTTGTATTAATTTGAAGTTACACAGGGTGGTGTTACATTTGAGTTTACACGTTCTTATCTGAAGCATCTAGCAATAGTCTTATTATAGGGTCAATAATACATTTTTTAGCCAATGGTTTAAAACTTTGGATTACTAGGTCACATACAGTATTTCTCTACTCTGGAAAAGTTAGTAAGTGTAAAATCTAAAACAAATGGGGCCGTGGGAACTAGGGGTGCTGAGGGTGCTGCAGCACCCCCTGGCGACAGCTGTTTCACTACATTGAAATTAAATATGACGTGACTTTAAATAACTTTGTTTTTCAACATGTTTTTTAAGAACACCTTCTACCTTTATAAAACGACTCTAACGATTATTTCATTTCCATATGTTGTCGAAGAGTTGTATAGAAATTAATATAGGCTGCCTATCATAAGGCAAAAGTCGATCTCGCATAGAGTGAGTGACATGACACTGGTTGAGGTCCAGCATCTCAAAATTGATTTGACACTCATTTTATGCATGTGAAAAAACGAAATACAGATGTCTTGATTAAAGCATTCTTTGGCATTAAGGGCTGTTCACAAAGAACGAGTTTTTCCATTACCCTCTGCCAGGCAGGTGCAGAGGGGGGGGGGGGGGGGGGGGGGCGTTGGGTGCTCGAGCACCTGCCCTTTTGCCCCTTGGTGCCCAAAGTGCCCTTTTGTCAAGACAAAATTTCCTCTCCTTTTTTGTATTAAAGGCACTTTTGTGGATGCCTGCCCCATCTAACTAGTAGTAAAATGAATGAATAATAATTTAGCCGTAAATAAAATGACCCACATGATGACCTTTCACCTGATTCCTCACGCTGCACGCGCATTTTATAATTTCGCGCGGCTACGCGCAATCGCGCATTCCCAGAGGATATCTTCAACTCCTGCGGCTGCTGGTAAGTGGTGTTCTATTCTCAGCGAAGTGATTTTGATGTTTGTTTACTTATTATTATTATTTTACTAGAACGACGTGAAGAGAGCATGCAGAGAGATGTTGTTTGTATTGCTGTGTGTAGGCTGTAGAAGTAACGTTAGCTTGCTGTTTGAGGGAGAAAAGTTTCACGGGCGTGGAGGGGTGTTATTTGACTAAAAACTATTATTTTTACTTTAAACTATTATTATTATTACAGTATTTATTAAAAAAAATATTTTCATATAAAAATGATTATCACAACTCTGGTAAGTTATCACATAGGCATACCAGTTAGTATCTTATGTTTTGTGTGCAGAAGCCTCTGTGAACATCTGCCCTAGTAACGTTACTATTATATACTATTATTGTATTATATACTTTAGCAGCCTGGGTAGAATCTGTAGCTTTAGCAGGTCAGTGAACTAGTGAGCCAGTTCCAAACACTGTCAGCAATCTTTACATCTTGACATGGTCACATAAAAATGGTTTATTCAGCTAATACCCTATATTTCTGTTTATTTTAATGTCTACAGTCTCAGATCAACTCCAGCAGTATCAGCAGCAGCAGTAACAACATCAACAGCAAAGGCAGCAAACTCACTTAAGGACTTAAGTAAGAATTTACCAGAACAGGCATCACATTAATGTTAAAAATCTTGTAAAGTATTAATTGCTGTTTCTGTTTGCTTTGTTTTTTATTTTCATTGTATAAAATGTAACTCTTGTATTTTTGTAAATCAGTTTTTGCCATGAAAATAGCCACAGATGCTAAAATGCCATTAAATAAAACTATACTGTACTGCACGAAACATGGGCCACGTTAATTTTGTCCTACACAGTTCACTATAACAGCTGTTCTTTATTATTCTGTATAACAGAGAAGAAAAAGCCATCAGGTTGGAACAACTTAAGATGCTTCAGTTTCTAATCCCAGAGTTATATATAGAGCACATCAATTATTTTTTTAATTTTAAACTTTAAATTTGTCTTTTCTGTTCTGGTTCTTTTTTTCAAAACTGCATCAATGCATTTGCTGCTGTATCGATGCAGAATCATCTGTATTGATATATTACTGTATTGATATTTTGAGCACAGCCCTATAAAGCCTTGTTTCCATGTGCCCCATTTTATACTTTGAGCACCTGCCCCTACAGAGGTCTCTGCACGGCCCTGCCCTCTGCTACTGTTCCAAATGCTTTTCACTGTGAAGGCGCACGCAACTGTTGCGCTCGCGTCTCGCGAATGAAACCTCATTCTCAAAACGCGGCACTCAAGTTAAAATAAGTTCAACAAAAATGCACCTCGAGACCTTGCATTCCCCCAAATTCGCCTGTAT
This sequence comes from Pimephales promelas, assembly GCF_016745375.1. Next base: position 1,690,263 of record NW_024121865.1, on the reverse strand, counting down.
GTGGTGTAATGGTAGTTAATGTAATGGTCAAGTCAAGTGGAAGAACATTAGACAAACGTGCAAGAGTTTCTGAGTTCTATCCACACTCGCATAGTTTTTTTTCCCCCCTCATTAAAACCGATTATGTTTATCAGTTGTTGTCAAGCAGGGACATGACAAAATGTTTGAATGCATTTTACTTTGTGGTTTCACCGGTACGAATAGAGATTTCTCCGCAACTGATCAAGCTCGTGTCCGTGTGAAGATGTTCCTTGTGGCAGCGCGAGCCACAAGAGAACACTATCAGCACAGCACTGAGTCAACGAGTAGCCTACTATGATCACTTGATTTTAAAAAATAACACATTTCAGCGTGCTATTTCTCCTCTTATTTAACAAATGAATGTTCTGCTAGACTAGTTAACCGGATTTGTTTTATTTATTTGTATTGGTACATCCACGCTGCGAGATGTTTAAAAGTGCTGGGGACAATATCGACCCTGGCAAAAAGTGGTGGAGAAATTCCCAAATATTAATTATTAATAATTATGATAGTAGTAAAAGGTGTTTCTGGTTTGTTTGTTTTTTTGCGTCAAAATATTTCTCAAACGGCAGTGCAAACCCCCTGATGACCCGATGCCCCTCCAGTAGATCTGCTCTGGCGCCGACTCTGTCAAGCCACGCCCATTAAGCCCCGTCCCCAGCACCCCCATGATAAAATATGTTCCCACGGCCATGAATGTTTATTGTAAATAAATTGGGTTAATCACACCTTGTATATTTACACACACAAAAGATGTGTGCGCTATGTAAACCTCCACTCCACAGTAGCACAGTTACCTATAATTTTACATTAAAACTAGCTTCATCACATGAAAAAAAGGTTCACTCACATGTTGCAGGAAGAGATGCAGCTGTGGGTGACTGCTGGGATTGACAGTGGCTTCAAACAGAGGCATGAAAATGTTCTCTAGCATCTCTTGGAAGTTAGAGAGCTGCTTCTTGGTGTGGTACACATCACTGGCGATGAAATAAACCACATGTTATCTTAGTTATGCTTGTATTTTATTCTGAAATGTATATTTCAAATACAGTAAAAATATTGGTATTCATTTTGGAAATAAGTCCACTTAATTAGATAGTAAATAATTTTAAGTGCTTTTCAAATTAGTAATAATATACACTACCGTTCAAAATTTTGGGTTTATTACTATTATTCCTTTTATTTTTTTAAAGTCTTTTTTATTCAGCAAGGACACTTTAAATTGATCTAAAGTGGCATTAAAGCCCTTTCCATTGTTATAAAGGATTTCTATTTTAAATAAATACTGTTCTTTTGAACTTTTTATTCATCCAAAGATTTCAGAAAAAATCTATCACAGTCCCCAAAAAAATATTAGTGAAAATAATAAGAAATGTTTCTTGAGCATCGAATCGGCATATTAGATTTATTTCTGAAGGATCATGTGACACTGAAGGCTAAAGTAATTAAAATTTAGCTTTACCATTATAGGAATAAATTACATTTTAAAATATAAAACAGTTATGTTAAAAATATTAATATTACTGTTGTACTGTGTTTCTGAATAAATAAATGCAGCCCTGGTGAGCTTAAGAAATTTATTTTAAATCTTACTGATCCAAAACTTTTAAACAGTAGTATACATTTTTTTTAATTTGATAAAAAAAATATTAGGCCAACAGTAGATGTCCACTTTACGCTCAGTACTCACAATAGCCGTGGCACCTGCACCAGCCAGCGCACATTCTCAGAATAAACCTTGTGCTTGACGGCCCACTGAGCCAGCTTATCCCATTCATCTCGTGAGCGGCCGTAGATGGAGAGACGCAGCTCCACATTCTGGTATTTGCTCTCCTCCAGGTCTGCCATCACCTCCTGAAACGCACCAACATACAACTATCAGCAGGGGGCGCACTGAACCATATGAAACTCAATTCATCAACATGCTTGTTTTGCAAATGTCAAAGATTATAAGGAACAGTGATACCTTGATTATGTGGCCAAAGTATTTCCCCTCAATATGGTTGTCAGTCTTAATAAAGATTTCTCGGAGGATGGACTCTCCAATGGGGTTGTATTTGGAATTGAATTTATCAAAGCGATGGAATGTGTTGCGGTCCTGTGGGAAAGACAGAATTTTTTTAATATTTAAAGTAGCAAATTTTCTTTTTTATTATTTATATTTACATTCAATCATTTCCCAAGTGTAGCCTACTTATTCCCACATACAATTTAGACAAGAATCTCTTTTATTAAATTAGATTTTCATATACATGGAACATTCATTTAGTGCCACAGTTAGCATTCAGTAGAGAACAACAGTTCATTCATCAGCTTATTCAGTTCTTACCTAAGTGGAAGTCCACTTAGCTTGTGCAACTGCAACTATGTGCAACATATTTTTAGTGAGAGTGACCTAGATCCCACACAAACCCAAGAAGTTTAGAACACCCAATTGATATTTGCCTTGGCATATATACCGTGTGAAACACTTTTCTTTTTCTTTTGTGGTCCAATATTTTATTCCAGTTTTCTGTCCTTTTATGTTTATAATTTTGTTAATAGTCACTTTATCATTTATATATCATAAGATATAACACATCAAATATTTCCCTTGAAACGTTTGTGGTCAGTAATTTTTAAATAAATTAATACTTTATTTCAATAAATTAATTGGATCAAAAGGACGGTAAAGACATTTATAATGCTATAAAAGATCTCTATTTCAAATAAATGCTGCTCTTTTGAAATTTCCTTTTCTTTTTGAGTTGTTTTTTTTTTTTTTTTACAATGGTTTCCACAAAAATATTAAGCATCACAACTGTTTTCAATATTGATAATAATAAGAAATGTTTCTTGACCGTCAAATCAGCATATTCAAATTATTTCTAAAGGAATATTTGACACAGAAAATTCAGCTTTACCATAACAGGAATGAATAGAAACAGTTATTTAAAAAAATATATATTAAAAATTAAAATTAAAAAAAATATTTCACAATATATATATATATATATTTTTTTTTTTTTTTTTGCTGTAGTTTTGATATATAACTGCAGCCTTGGTAAGCAGAAGAGACTTCTTTCAAACACATTTAAAAAAATCTAACTGGCCCTAATGTTTTTTTTAACAGTAGTGTACAGTATATGTTGTTATTATTATTATTATTATTGTTATTAGTAAGTATTCTTATGTGTAATTGCTAGTGAATTTTAGTGAATTGTTAGTGAATTTTTCCAAACACAAAAACAAAACGCACATCACAGGCAAAGTTTTGCTTAACCAAAAAAAAAAGCCTGTGTGTTTGAAACGTTACCTTTATAAGAATCTTTCAATAATTGTCTAGTTTTTGGAGCTGTGGTGTGCCGACTTTATCTGTATTATCTGAAGTATTTTCCCAACCACTTAGGTCACATGTTTAACTACACTTCTTACCGCGTGCATATCCAGAGTGTCTACGCTGAGGTCAAAGGCCGTCAGGTTCATGCTCTCAAACACCTCTGTTAGGGTCTGTCCTCTGCCTTGTTCTACATGGACGATTTCACCTGGATATTTCTTTATGGCTCTTTTAATGAAGCGCAGCAGGTGCTTCTGATTCATACAGGATGAGGCATGGATGTGTGTGTCCACCTGAAGAAATCAAAGGTCAATAGATAAATATTTCCTGTGACACAACAGTTTAGTTTAAAATACTTTATTTAGTGTTTGTTCATACAAACCTTCCTGATGTTGTAGAAATCACGGTGAGGGACCTTCTTCTGTGCCGCCAACTCTTTCATCTCGTTTAAGAGAATGTGCATCTGGAACTTGGAGCTGAGGTACTGCAGTCGGCGATAGCAGAAAGATTTCCTGTTGGGAAAAAATATACAATTAAAAATCCATATGTTAAACCTACAACAGATCAGACCAGTTCTGGCAATTTTGGGGAACATATTTAACCAGTTTTTGCCACTTCTTCCCCTTAGTCGCATTATTCACATTACAAATTAATTACTGGACTTGTCTCTTTTATTTTTACATTTCATCCACAGGTTCAAACTGAGGTCAGTGCATAATGATTTTTAATCAAGCAAAACCGCTCACTCAGGGACCAGCTCACATTTACAGAATAAGCCATTTCAATCAGTGATTTGATCATCTTCTTCTGGATCTGCTGCATCAGACTGGACTAAACCTCATGGTGTGCAGTATAACTTACACTGGCCCATTAATGATGAGCGCCATCATCATGTTCATATCCGCGATGTATTCCTGCAGGTCTGGGTGTGGCAGATCCAGCTCTGAGGAACTGATAGACAAAAAAAAAACATTTTAAAAAGAAAATTGATAAGATAAATATATATCAAAACCAACAATTAGGCCAACTCAATTCTAGGGACTTGACACTCTGTCATCTTACTTATGCGTGTAAACATGAACAACACCATCAACCATCTTGCAGGTGTAGCCCAACCCAGGGGGCATGTTGGCAGGGTCAAACCCCTCATAGGGGTGGGTTTCTGACACAGGTGGGTGGACTGTTGCACCTGTGAGTTAAGAAGATGGACTAATTATTTTGTAACTGTATACTGATCATACAGAACTCTTAAACTCTTTTAACTATGAAACATATATATTGGAACTAAAGTCAAGGAAACAGTTAAAAAAATTAATTTGCTCAAAAATCAAAATTGCCGTCATGTCTTTATAAACCAATGAACACAAAAGTGAATTTTTGAAGAATATAAAGCACTGGCCACTTCTCTCAATATAATGAAAGTGAATGAAGACTGAGGCTGTCAAAATGCTTAATCTCAACATTTTGCATAAAAACATAATTTCACTATATAAAAATATAATTTCACTCTGTTCCATTTTATGGCTTCAGAATATAACATTGGAGTTGTACGTATGAATGACTTTTATTTTGCTTTTTCATTGTGGTGGTAATGATGAATATTTTCATTTTTGTGTGAACTACTGCTTTAATGAGTAGAAATACATCTGTGCTGTGGTTTAACTGATCATGTGTGGTTCATAAACATGCTGCACCAGAACACCTGTTTTCAGTTCTTTCTGTAGTAACTGAAGACAATTTCAGGAAAACATAATTTTTTTTTCTCTGTACATTGGACATAAAAACCAATTTGGCTATAAAATTCTGATTTCTCCTGAACATGAACACACTTGCAGATACAGAAGACTCAGGCATCTCCTCAAAGGTGTTGAGATCCAGGTGTCGGTCACCCAGCTCCTCCTGCAAGTAACGTACTGTGGTCCTGCAGAAGCTCTGCATGGACAGAGAGATATACTTCTCTCTTATGAAGAGAGCTTTGACCACACATTTAGCAGCATCCAGCAGATCAGTAAAAGGAACCTGGGAGGTGAAAAAAGAAGACTCACTTAAACAGTCCATCCATCCACTCATTCATCAGAGATGCAGATTTTTCAGTGATCACTTCTTCATGTTACATTGTTAAGGCAGTAGATGGTGACAAACGATTCTTCAATTCATTGAAAAAGGATTCATTCAATTCATTCATCTTCAATTCATTCAATTAAAAAAAAAAATAGTGAATCACTGAATTATTCAATCAATTTGTTCAAAAGTAATGATTTAACCGGAAACAAAACGACCTCATTCCTCAGAAACTCAACGATGCTTTAAATGCTCAGCGATATGCTTTGACTTAATTTGAAACTATTTTCTTGTGCATTAATTTAATTATTGAACTCATTCAAAATCAATATCATTTTTGTAATCATGCCGTTGTTATGAATCAATAATAAATTATGTTTTTGATCACCAAAATCTACAGTTCTACAATATGTGATAGACACCATGTACCATTTAATTGTACTTCGATCCACAAAATAAAAAAAACAGTATTTTGGTGACAAAATATATAAAAGCTGTTCTCTCTCTCTCTCTCTCTCTCTCTTTCTCTCTTTCTCTCCCTATATATATATATATACACATACAGTGTAAAAGCTCATGTTTCCCTCTGGGGGTTGTGTAATGTGCATTGTGTGTGAGCGTGTGTGTGGAACTTGGTTCTCCCTCAGGAATTTATATAATGTCTGCAGGGTCCACTTCAGTTATGTCAACAACATCTTGTTTTTGTAAAACAAACAAAACAGAAAAATGAAAAACAGGAGCTGTTCCTACCCCACATTTCTCCTCTCCAGAGATCGCGACTCTCTGATACTCTCTCTCAGGGACGAGCTCTCTCTCGGGATATAGTTCTTTGGGCGCCTGGCTCTGTTCTTTCATATACCTGAGGAAGAGAGGAGATGCCAGTATAAGTTAACAAACACTAGGTCTCATGTGAAATAATCACATAACATCTGAAAAAGCCCTCACTCCAGATCAGCTGCACTGTCTGTTTTCATGAAGTCCTGTTTGGCTCGCAGTAGGATATCAGGCTCAAACCTCAAGAGAAAAGACTTTTAATTAACTGACTGTGGGTCAATGGTCACATCTGCATACAGAGGAGTGAATGTTGGACTAAAATTTGCCTAAGGAAATGGTGTCATTTTAAGTTACAAACACAGATAAGTTCAATGTTAAGGATTTTGTATTGTTTTTACATTAAGAAAAGTGTTTGATGAAAACTACAGATGCGATTTATTAATGGTTGAGTTTGAGGATGAATGATGGGATGTAGTACTTGATATCCTGGCTGATTTGCCGCTCGAGTCGGTGCCGCCTCTCCTCCAGCTGCTCAATGGGGCTCTCCTCAGGGAACTCATATGGAGCGCTCCGCATGTCACTCTCAGCCAGGCTGCGGGAGAACAGCTCCTAAACTCACACATTAAGCACACATTTACATAACAGCAGAAACAAAAAAAATGCATTCAATCAGCATGATCGTTGGCATTTCTGCTCTGTTTACCTCTGCAATCTCTTTGTATTTGCCATCCATGGATGTGCGCAGATCAATGTGGCCGTGCTTGGCTACAGGGTTGCCAGGCAAGGAATGCTGGGATGTGAGGTGGTGTCGGCCAACACGGAGATCTACTAGGAAGATAATGAGAAAGAGATTTTTACATTTCAACAGATATGGCTTGATTCGACTTTCTTAAAACATTTCGATTTTGCAGATGTGATTATGGAGATAAATGTTTAACAATAAATACAATATAGTGTGATCAATACTATTTAGCCTTGTTTTTCTACTTTTTCTGAAAGCTGTCAGAATCTACAACTGTGTCTTACAAAATTATTGAGCATTCAGGTGGGAGGACATGAGTTTGTATGCGAGTATGTGCTGGCCTTGGTATGCAAAGTTAACTTGTGGGCAAGTATAGATAGACCTAATGCTTCTAGTGCCCACACAAATTTTAGTACAGCCACATTGACAATCTGTAAACACAACACCAAAAACCTTTAAAACAAGATCAATTTACTTGAAGCAACATATAAGATATTAATTATTAGATATTAATACCCTATTATTTCATAAAAAATGTTTGGGGTTGAAGTACTTTTAAACGGTTTTGAAAGACTCAGCAAGTCCACATTTATTTGATAAACATAATCCAGCAAAAACAGCAAAAATGTGAAATATTATTACAACTTGATTACAGTTTTCAATTTTAATTTATTTTAAAATAATAATTTATGCCACAATAATTTAAGCTTTTTTTTTTTCCTGTGATGTAAAGCTGAAGTTTCAGAATCATTACTTTAGTCTTCAGTGTCACATGATCATTTAGAATTCATTCTAATATGCTGATTTTTTGCTCCAGAAACATTTATTATTATCATCCTTGTTAAAAATCAGTTGTGCAGCTTAAATCTTTTGTGGAAACCATAATACATTTCCTTTTAGTATTATTTGATGTTTAGATGTTCAAATGAACAACATTTATTTAAAAAAAAAAAAAAAAATATATATATATATATATATATATATATATATATATATATATATATATACAGTGCCCTCCACAATTATTGGCACCCCTGTTTAAGATGTGGTCGAGGACTTTTAAAAATTCTCCCTTTTTTTTAAACAACATAGAATCCAAATGCAAAAAAAAGAGAAAAATCCAACCTTTTATTTAAGTACATTACTTTGGTGGTAAAAAATTTTTTTAAAATTTAAAAAAATAAAAACTTCAAATCATGTGTCCCACAATTATTGGCACCCCTGATGTTAATACTTTGTACAACCCCCTTTTGCCAACAAGACAGCACTTAATCTCCTCCTATAACATTTCACAAGATTGAAGAACACAGAGAGAGGGATCTTTGACCATTCTTCTTTGCAAAATCTTTCTAGATCATCCAGTATCCTGGGCCCTCTCTTGTGCACTCTCCTCTTTAGCTCACCCCACAGGTTTTCGATTGGATTGAGGTCTGGGGACTGAGATGGCCATGGGAGGACCTTGAGTTTGTGACTGAACCATTTTTGTGTAGATTTTGCCACACGTTTTGGATCATTATCCTGCTGAAAGACCCAATGACGACCCATCTTCAGCATTCTGGCAGAGGCCATCAGGTTTTTATTTAAAATGTCCTGGTAGTTCAAAGCGTTCATAATGCCATGCACCCTAACAAGGTTCCCAGGGCCTTTGGAAGAGAAACAGGCCCACAGCATCACAGATCCTCCACCATACTTCACGGTGGGCATGAGGTACTTTTCGGCATACACATCTTTTGTTTTACACCAGATCCACTTAGAGTGTTTGTTGCCAAAAAGCTCAATCTTAGTCTCATCCGACCAAAGCACACGATCCCAGATGAAGTCCCAGTGCCGCTTGGCAAACTCCAGACGTTTACGTTTGTCAGTGTTAGTGAGAAAAGGCTTTTTCCTAGCATGCCTCCCAAACATCTTGTTGGCATGTAGAGAGCGTCTGATGGTTGTTTTGGAGATTTTGTGACCCCAAGATGCCACTATTTGATGCAATTCTGTGACAGTGAGCTTAGGACTTTTTTTTACTTTTCTTAGCATCCTCCTCACAGTGCGTTGTGGCAAGATAAACTTGGGACCTCTTTCAGCCTTGTTTGTCACTGTTCCTGTTGTTTTAAACTTCTTAATGATTCCTCTAACTTTAGATATGGGCAATATAAGGTGAGTGGCTATTTTCTTGTAGCCATTGCCTGACTTATAAAGGTCATCACACATCTGCCTTACTTGAATGGTGTGTTCTCTTGTCTTTGCCATGTTGACAAATGGGTAAGAGAATTAGGCCTCTGTGTCATGTCATATTTATACCCCAGGGAAATAGGAAGTCATGAATTACTAATTAAAAGTTCCTAGATATCCTGACCAACATTAGCAACTGCAGAAAATATATATTTTTTTTAAAAATCAATTACATTTTTCAGCGGAATTGTTAGGGGTGCCAATAATTGTGGGACACAGGATTTGAAGTTTTTATTTTTCTAAATTTTTACATTTTTTTTTACCACCAAAGTAATGTACTTGAATAAAAGGTTGGATTTTTCTCTTTTTTTGCATTTGGGTTCTATGTTGTTTAAAAAAAAGGGAGAATTTTTAAAAGTCCTCAACCACATCTTAAACAGGGGTGCCAATAATTGTGGAGGGCACTGTATATATATATATGAAGAGTTCAGATGCAAAAGCCTCTAAGTGCCATTTGAAATTTTCTTCTAAAATGATCATTTTTATCAAGCTTGTATATTTAAGTTCAGTAATTTCACTTAAATGGCAATGAAGATTACCTATTAATTGTTATTTAAGTGAAATTACTGAACTTAAATATACAAGCTTGATAAAAAATGACCATTCTAGAAGAAAATTTCAAATGTCATTTAGAGGCTTTTGCATCTGAACTCTTCATATATATATATATATATATATATATATATATATATATATATATTCAATGTAAAAGTCATTTATGATCAATTTAATCTTGCAATCTTACTGACTCCTGTGAAATGCAAGCCAGAAGCCAGAAGTATAACAAAGTAAGATTTTCCATTCCTATTTCAAGTGATTAATTATCAGAAACATTTTAATATCACAATAATATTTTCCTCACAAACACTTTCACTTTCAAAGTGAGTGAAGCTCGACCCTTCTGCTCGAGTTCCATAGTTCCATCCCGTGAGTGATATCAATCTTCCTAAACTCAAATGCTTGATCAAATATTCATAAGCCTGATGAATAATTAAGCAGCACTTTCTATAGCCACTGCACTGCTGAGATCTGGACATCTCATCTCACTATTAAAGTACAGAGGAAACAGACTAAATAAAAACAGATTCCTCTGTTACAGCTATCAACAGAATTCATAAACGTCCTGCAGATTTGAAAATGTAGCAAATCTCAAAAATAGTTTGCAAAGCCATCAGTTACAGTTGAGCCAACTAGCCTGAGGGCTACAGTATATCTGCAGTAGTTACAATACACATAACAGCTGTTTCCTGAGATCATGTGATGAATTCAGCATTAGTCTATTGACACATTCGTCACCGTTTTAGTAAGTGCTGAATCTTCCCACTTACAATTTGAGATAAACCAACACTATCTCACGACCAATTCGTACGAATTTGACGCATGATTAAAAAGTGTCTAATTCGTACTAATTCGTACGACCTCACTCGTACTAATTCCTACGATTTGTCTAAACCCACGTGATGGTTAGGTTTAGGGGCGGGGTCAGGGGTAGGTCATTTGTACGAATTCATACGAATTGGCCAATTCGTAAAATATGTACAATTTAGCAAAATCGTATTAATTCGTACGTGTGAGGTCGTATGAATTGTTACGAATTAGCCACTTTTTAATCATTCGTCGAATTCGTACGACTTGGTCATGAGATCGGGTTGGATAAACCCATTACTATGGGAAGCTACACTTAACTTGAGACTTTTTGCACTTTCATCAGCAGCACCATTTACTCTGGTAGTTTAAAACCCTTGCTGTATATTCTTAATCTGCATACAGTACAGTATGTGCTTGTTAATCACTGTTATTTTAATCTTCATTTTAATCATATAGTTTTACAGTTCCACTCCTGAACTGAATTGACCATATACAGTTATTAAACCGGGGGGAGCCCAGTGTACCCACGGGCAGCTGCCCCATCGAGGAGAGCAGACACGGGAAGACATGGGAGTCTTCCTGGACTTCGAGATCTTATCATGTACATCCGGGAAGAAAGATATTGGGGTTGGATGCAAGTCAGCAGCTGCACCCTAAAAAAACAATCATCCAGTAACTCAATCACCCATAAACTTGGCTCCGAAGCAAAAACATATCTGCATTCTGCCGGCGTCCTCCTTTCATAGGTCGCGGAATATGCCGGCGTCCTCCTTTGGAGCTGCATACAAATTCCGCAGACAGGCTCGTTTTGAAATACTCGAAGTGGATAGGCTTTCCAAGCGAAACCCCATTCGTAAATAATTGAAAGTTTGGTATCACCGGGTGTGCCCATAGCTGCCGAAATTGAGTCATGTTATACTAACCCACATTCTATTAGTTTACATAACGCTTTAGGGCTCTGCTGCTTATTGTTTTACTGTTCTGGCAGTGCAACGTATTTATCAGGGAGTTTATTGGAGGTAATTAACAACAGGATTGTCAATGAGAGGAAATCATTGCTGAAATCTTAGTGGCCTTTGCACAGGCCCAGATGGGTGGACTAATTATGACCATGACAGTTCATTATCGCCCAACACAGACACAGCGGGAGATCAACGCAGTGCACTACCTCATGCACTCACACTTACGATCACGTTCTCCTTTTTTCACACATACCATTTACCTTCACATAAATCACAGCCAACACATTTCTCACTTAGCTGCAAGCTAACAAAGCACGTTGTAAAAGAGATTTTGTATGATTTTTGACGTGCGTGTCTGTACAGAACAGCGCAAAGCCAGAAGGGAGACTGATGTATCCACTGGCTTGTATATAATCTCATGGGTGTATTTTGGGAGTTTCATGCTTGTTACATAATCACCATCCCCTTTATACACAGGATCCCCACATACAGTAAATGCAACGGCAAAGCAGAAGAACACTCAAAACTGGGTTGAGTGGCTAACTTTTGCTGAGCTTCAACCGCGATGAACTACAAAATACGTGTAATGGAGTTATTGATTCTGATGGTAAACATTCTAGAATGAGGCTCTACAAACGTCACATATTTATGAATGGGAGAAGTGAATAATCAGTGTGGTGAGATATGGAGCTGAGAGATAAGAACAGCACAAGATAATTGCCTCAATGACACATGAGATGAGGTCAAAGATCAGGCCCGTTATACACCTTATTAATATGGGTGTAATTTGGTGCATTTATCTGTTTGTTGTGTGTATTTTGTATTTGATTAGCTGTTAAATTTTAAAGGAAATACATTTTAATTCGGCTATACATTTTTTAATTACACTATTATTTACATGTATTCTGCTTTCTATAAAATATATCTGTAACAATTTACAATAAGGTTTCATCAGTTAACATTAGTTTAACTACATTAATTAACATGAACAATGAACTGCACTTCTACAGCATTTATTAATCTTTGTTCATGTTAACTTCAACATTTACTAATACATTATTAAAATCAAAAGTTGTATTTATTAACATTAATTTATGTATTTATTTATAACAATGAACCGCTCTATTTTCATTAACTAACGTTAACAAGAAGTTAACAAAGTTTCAGTTAACAAATACAGCATTAAATGTATTGCTCATGGTTCATTCATGTTAGTTAATACATTAACTAATATTAACTAATGAACCTTTAATGTAGAGTGTTACCAATATATCTATGTACACAATCGTGATTTGGAGTCAGTAAGATAAAAGTCATATAATACTTCAGCACGAATGCATTTAAACTGATCAAAAGTGATATAAAGTTTTCCATTGCAAATAAAGTCTGTACTTATGAACTTTCTATTCACCTAAGAATCCTGTTAAAATGTTGTATAACAGTTTCCACAAAATTGCACAACTGTTTTCAGCATTGATGATAAAAAAAGTTTCTTGAGCAGTAAATCAGCATATTAGAATGATTTCTAAAGGATCATGTGACACTGAAGACTGAAATAAATTACATTTTAAAATATATTCAAATAAAAATAGTTATTTTAAATAAATGCAGTCTTAGTGAGCCTTTGTAAAATTCTTACCGACCTCATACTTTTGAACAGGCTAGGCCATATCACAAAGGTCTTCTGATTATGAAATCTCTCAATACAAAAGCTTATCTTAGATCAGTTTCTGCAGTTAATGTTCTATACATACAGTACGCAAAAGCTGAAAGAAGTCTGACATGAAAGAAATCTGATGTGTGATCTAAAATGATAGCAGCTGCTGCTAATGCTGACTGACATACTTAATGAAATCCTGAGCAAAACTGAGCCACGCTTGAGGATTAGTTACCTTGCTAACTCCAATCAGGGCCAGTCACTGTTGCCACGGCAACCTGATGTTGCATCCCTTTGTTTGCTAAGTTAACTCCTGACATGACAAGAGACTCAGAGTAGAGTGTCAGAATAAAGACTCAATCACCATTTAGTAGGCATTTATAAATCTATAAAACGCATTCAAGGTTAATGTGAAACACGACTACTACAACGATAACTTTTTATTATAAAAAAAACTCCTGTTCTTGTTTTCCCTTTTGGAAAATTGTTGAACATGGTTTTCTAGCTGGTTGACCAAAACCAAGCTTAAAACCTGGTTTGTTGCTGTTCTAAGACAATTTCCAAGTGTAGACCCATTAGAAACCAAAAATTTAGAAATCAAAAACACATTTACCAGCTTAAACTGGATTTCCCAGAAGGGTTTGGAAGCCTCATAACCTCTTTTCCCTTCAACACACACAATCTCATACACAAACCTTATCTAAGCAGCATCCTTCTCTATTACTCTTTCAGCTGTCCACTTAATCTGTGAAACACACAGCGCTGACCACAACACCTTCAAAACAGGACAGTACCGAGGAGGACAATCAATATAAACCACACACCATCTTTCAGCCACACACACACCTCCTTAAGGAAAAAAATGAGCTGACAGCAACACAGCTGAGGGCTTAGAGATGGAGAGAGAAACAAAACGAAAAGACATAAGCAAATAAGTGTCCTACATGGAAGGATATGGAGAAACTATTGCTGTTATTCTACCAAAACAGGTCAGAGAGAGAAAAGACAGAATAAAAAGAGAGACGCATGGCAAACACAAAGCTACACTTTCTAAACCGACACACATCTCCAGCAAAACGTCTCTCATTCACTCCCTCACTCACAAACATAATCTTGTGATTAAATCCGTCCCACATACATACAGTAAACACAGCTGATGGAGCCGAGGCATCCACTCTCTCCCCTCCCTCCTCTTCCTGGTTCCTGCCAGCTGTCTGGGCTGGCCACTGTCATCCCCCTCTCATTTAAATATCCCTGACACATGGCTGGACTGTACCACCTGGACTTCAGGGGCAGGGGGAGCTCAACAGCATCACTGCTGTCTCTGGGACAGAATGGACTCGACAGGATCCCTCTACACCCCCATGTCCTTCAGCTCTGTGAGGACAGGGGGGTGCATGACTATCCTGCAGTGCATGCGAAAATGCTGTAGGATGTTTTGAGAAAGCGATAGAGAAAGAGACTCCCTTTGGAAGACAAAATAGAGATCACTGCAGAAACTGGTATTGGACATGGCTGATCAGAGATCTGGCCCATTTAAACAAGCATCGAGATGATGTGTTTATCATTACTGGCGCTGTCATCAAACCATCACTGTCTGAACCCTTCTGGGGTTCTATTGTAGAGCACTAGAAACCCATATAGAGTGGTAATGATTCTGTCGTGTATCCAGAAGGTTTGAGAGCCGTTTGTGTTTAATCAGAGGGAACAATAGCATCCCTGAATTCTACTCCTCTTTTAGGAGAAATGGGCTTTGATGAAGACATCAGAGAAAGATTGCACTGATGAGGTTTTTGTGAGCCTCTGGAGACCGACTGCTTTTATTTGTTCCTGTGATGAAGTCCTTTGTTTTGGGGGGTGGGTGATCACCCACCAATATAAATTATATATTTCTTAGCATTTATATTTGGTAGCATATCATGAACTAACAATAAACAATACTACAATACAAGAAAATATTTTACTCTTTCTAGTTGAAACTTTCATGTTTAACTCAATGTGTTTCTGTGTTGCAGCCATTTCTTCGGAAAATGATTTCTGAGGGAAAATTGTATCAAAGCCATTTCCTCAGTGCCTTGTAAACATGATATTATCCGTAGGCTAAGTCATGGCAACATATGTTTTTACTTTACTTTAACTCATCAAAATAATTTAAGCAATTTCAACATTCCATTTTATGGGTAACACTTTACATTACGGCTACCTTAGTTAATATGAACTAAAAATGATAGAAAACTTCTTTAGCATTTATTAATATTAATTAGTGCACCGTGAACTAACATGAATAAACAATGAACATCTGCATTTTTATTAACTAACATTCACAAAGATTAATAAATACTGTAACAAATATATTGCTGATTGTTAGGTCATGTTAGGTGTTAGGTCATGTTAACATAACTTAAAGTTGACATGAAATCAAATTTTACCATTCGTATTTTTATATGTAAGATTGTAGTGTTTATTATAAATGATTTATCTCTGCAGTGTGCACTTCATTATTTCTTTAAAATTCACGTACCAAATACTTAACCCTTCCCTCCCCCCTCGAAACCACTTCTCTTCTGGTCAAAAACTTTTACCTAGAGGGCTATTGAGGTCTGTCTCGTTTCTGGCCCGCCTCTGTGAGTCACTAACGGCCAGCAAATATGCATTTTTGGTTACGGTCCTATTTCCTATCCCTAAACAACCTCGTCTATGTGGCCGCTGGCTTGAATTCCTGCATTTCGAAGGAGAAGGAATAACAGCAAGTTCACAACTGTGTGCAAGGAATCAGCCGTCTCATCTTGGTTCGCAGGAGGCTCGTTTAAATATGGGCTGATCCTTCTGGAAAATTTGGCTGCTCGTCCTTGCTCTCGTTGTCGGCTTACTCAATTAAAAATTATTCTTGGGAGGGTAACGGTAGTGAGCTGTCTATGGTAGTGAGCTGTCTATAGTAATGAGCTGTCTATGGTAGTGAGTCCGGTGGAGAGAATTCATCCACAACTCTGCAAACTGGCATTCAAATCTGCCTTCATTTTGTTAGCAACGCCCAACCTTCAACGATCCAATCAATTCCCGAAGTATGAAATCAAGCCCCGCCCTTAATTTTTTTTTCTTCAAATTTCAGAAGTCTCACTAGGAAGTTATGACGTCACGGCGGCGCATGGGTTCCCTCGATCGAAAAGCTATGGATTTTCCCCATAGACTTTTGGAAAATCGCAAAAAATAAGATCTGTGTTCAACAAAGAGTGACCCTTTGTGACGTTTTGTCTATCAAAATGATCTTTACAAGTTAATACAAAATTTATACATTTTGAAGCCTAGCTATATAAAGTTTTAAAAAAACACAAGCAGACACAATAAAGTTAAAAAACCACAAGCAGGTTAAAATTGGTGTGTTTTATGTCATAGATCAAAACGTGAAAATATTTAGAAGCTTTGTTAACCACAGACCTTTTTTCAGGCGATTTAGCAAAAACCCATTTAAAAAAAACCATAGACTTTAGGGCAAGGGAACCAGAAGTGCTAAAATGCTAACTGACTTCCGCGTTTTGGCCTACAAAGTGATGTCGTAACTTCGGCACTCTATAAGGAAAAATTTCCACTTCCGTTTAATGACGACTTTAATGTTAACTTAACTGAATCTTAACCTTTTTGCTATACGAGATACAGCCAATTTGATTATAGCCTACTTAAAATAGGTGGATTTTTTTAGTGTACATATTTACACATATTTATTGTAAACTTGACTTAAAAATGCATATTTGTGAAATTAATAAATGCTATAAATACATGCTACAAAATTCAGTATTCAGCAAGTATTAGTCCATGTGATCTAATGCATTAACACACTATTGTAAAGAGTTACCAAAGTATATAATGAAGCAAATTTTAAACATGAGTTTCAACAGTCGTAATTTAATTATTTGCTACATTTTACAATAAATTGTAGATAAGCACTCTCCAAGAAAGCAAGCAGAAAATAAAAGTTTATCATTTTAAATGCTGAGATTTGTTTTAGGGTTTTATTTTTGCTAGGGAAACTGATTTCCTAGTTCCACCTAGTGGGCAAAAGCAAAACCATTAATTCTTTGGATTTATGGAAACAAACTCAACTTTCACTAAATATCAATCCACAAACACTCAGGTATCTAATACATATACATTGTAACTAACCTGTTGTAAAAGCACAAGGGTCTTTTAGAAATCAATATGTTCCTACCTCATGGATGAAGTCCCTGGGAATCTAGGAAAGTAAAGGGTTGAGTGGATTTAGAGAAAACAACTCTAAATAGCAGCAAAATGGTGGCTGAGTGGGAGGCTGTAAAAGTCCTCCTCTCTCATACCACACTGAAGGCAAGGGAGGCACTATGGGGCTCAAAGTTCAAAGCACAACAGCAATTAAAGCCTCTATATGGGCTATAGAGAAGGCTATAAACTATGACCAAGATCTTTATATGATGCAAAAAGCTTATATCTTAATATGTTACAACATACAGAAAGAAAACAAACAATATCTATAAAATATTATAACAAATACTCATCTTACTGCTAAAAAGAGGAGCACAAATGTCAGCAGAGTGATGAAAAAAAGTTTTGGCAAACTATTTGCACACTGACATTGCCTCCTTTAAGAATTGTTTAAGAAGAGTCAATCACGTCAGCCTTATCTTGTCCATCCATTATGCTCAGATAAGCAAGATATGCCAAAAAGGTGAGTTTGAAGAATTTAAGTGACTGTAATGTAACACAGAGAGGGTCCAAAGTGACAACAGGAAAAGCTCTGTGTTAGGTAGCAGCTATAAATAAGACTAAAACAAACAGCACTATAATTGTACATTGACTGCACGGTGGATTAAACTAAATGTTATTCAAGCTATGTTATTACAGGGCTCTAAAATGTGAGGTAAATGTTTGCTTTATTTTTTCATGAGGCGGTTCTCTGAATCCAAGAAAAAAAACCAAAAAAAACTATGAATTCACAGATATGATAATTTTTGCCAATACAATTAATCAACAGTTATTTATACTACATATCAATCCAAAGTTTGACTGATTCTTTAAAAGTCCAAATAGATGTGCTTCAGGTGACACTAAACGTAATATACAGTAGGTTCAACCGCAGAAAAGTCTTTCTTATCCAACAATAATTTAATATGCAGAGGAAAAATAACCTTCACAAATAGAAATAATAAATATAGCTGCAAGCACAATTAAAGGGCCAAGCACAAAAAAGTCACAATGAGTTATGCATAGCCGAGAGCTTCAGAGCAAATGCAACAATGGGTAAAGACATTTTTAGATTATATTAGTCAAAATGGCTGAAAAATCACAAATACATTGAAATACATTGACTTGCAATATGATTTGACCAATAGGTGGTGCTGCTACCAAATTGAATTCACACTGAAATTCACACTGAAAACTTGTGTTTTCAGTGTGAGGAAACAGTGACACTAAATGTGGATCTGTACACTGTTATTTCTCCAAAGCAAGATGGATTATTAACCCTCCACATGTTTTCACTAAGGCCTCTTTTCCAAATCATGTCAAAAATGAGCCACAGCACTCTCAGAAATCAGACACTTGATTGAGGAATTTTAAAAATTGCATGTGTAAGTGTCTCTAAAAAGACACTAAGACACTTTTCATTTAAAGGAGCATTTCACCCATTTCAACATTAATCTTTTTTGAAAATGGGTCATAGATGTAGTCAAAATGTAAAAGAAATGTTGAATTTGGTGCCCTCTTGACCGAGAAAAGACTTTATAAAATAACTTTACCGCACAATGCATCACATTGCACAGCTCTGAAAGCCACTCCCACTAATCCAGAACAGCGCAAACATCAGAGAAATCACTCCTCCATCTACAAGACTAGCTGCCACCAGACATTGAAATTCATTTCACACAAAACTTCTAGTTAGTTGGATGTGGCGACGAGCAGGACGAGGCCCGAGGGACGTGAGAGGACGGCGGCGTAAGTGATACTGAACGACACTTGTGAGACGCACCGTTCTCGCATCTCTCACATAGACAGTAAAAGAAATGGACACAGCGACCCCATAGACTTGACTGATGTACAAGCTATATCCTCACCGACCTTGTCTTAAAACTGATCATACGATACAATGCCTCCTCGATGCTTTGTCGACTACATGCTGCTTCTTGTCTTGATGACGCATGCGCCATTAACTATCGTTCAATGAACGCGTTCAGGCACAACACTCCCACCCACTGACCTGTAGGTCTGTAGAATGAATGGGTCCCATACCCTGGATAAATGCTGAGCTAGTGTTTGTACTCTCAACCCATATACAAAAAAAGGGACTTCCAGCTTTTTATGACGCAAAATGACAATTTTTACGTCATAAAAAGCAGGAAGTGGAACACTTAAATCCTTATTTCTCCCATCTCAGGGGAAAATAAGGGAATAAACCATGACCATTCAAAAATATGACTGGGTTTCTAAAGATATAAAGCTTAATGCAAATGGGTGAAGTGTCCCTTTTGAAGCAAAGTACTGACTATAATTTATTGCTACATACAAGTGAGAGAGAAAGAGAGCTGTTTTGTGTATATGAGAATAATTGTGGTTATCTGAAACTGCAAGGATTCACTTATAATTTTGTATTCTCCTCAGCACAGTAGAGTTAAGATAGCAGCCATATGCAACCTGCTAAGTCTACTTGCTCAGATAATTACTCAATCTCTGTGGCGAAGATGCTTTCTGTTTATATTTCCTGCCTCGGAAATGATGCTGGCACGGCAAGGCAAATGAGTCTCACCATTTTTCAATGTCTGGTTTTGCAGTCAACCAGAGATAAATACACTTTCTAGAAAACTGTTTCAGGTCTTAACCACAACATCAGAGGCAAAAGGAACTAACAAATACATGCAACACCTAACTAAATGTGTTCTAGCGCATGATAAAATCATTTTTTTCTGCGAGAAAGAGAGAGAGAGAGGTGTGAAGTGTTTTTTGGATCAGATCTTATGCAAGCCTTACGCAATGCTGGCCTGACCACAGACATTGTGTTGCATGCATTTATGTTTGTGATCTAGACCAGCCACTAATTACTGCATGTTTGATTTTCCCCATCTGGCTTTCTTGCAATTGAATCCTTGAACATTATCTGGATGAATATATTCAGGAATTGAGCAATTGAGGTCTGAAAAAAGTACTTCCAATGTAATTATGGCCAGAAATAATATGTAATGCATAACTTTCTCTTTCTGCTCCTCACAGAATTAACTGGTCCATTAGCTATTATTGGTTTCAGGGAGAGAATATTTGTGTGAAGATTAAAGTCTACAGGAAGCCATAAGAAAGAGAGACAGAAAAAAAGAATATGGTCATGTAATAGTTGCAACAGTTTCCCTCAAATCAACAGGTATAAAAGTTTCTACACTATGCAAATGATGGATTACTGAAACTCATCTGAACGTTTGCCACATCAAATGTAAGAAGGAAGCTACATAGAAATATGTAAAAAATATAATAATAATTAAAAACTGAATATATAATGAAAAAATGAACATGTAATGACACATTCTGTTCTCCAATTCCATAAAATTTCCACTTCACACACACTTTTATATTGTGTAACCCATATTGTTTTTGAGCAAACACACTTACCTCCAGTGGCTGTATACTGCAGGCTGCCTCTCTTCCTGAAAGGGGACGTGGGTTTGCCTGAAGGCAGCTTAGAAGACATTTTGGCTGGAAATTCTCCAGAGACGGACAAAACGCTGGTTGGAAGGCACAGAGGAGTCCTTAGCAGGGGAAGAAAGAGGGGGCACGCTAGCTCCAATGGGGCTTTGAATGCAGTAAAGAAGGATGTTCAGATATGTTTGTGTAAGAGAGATCCCCCGCTCTTCAGATGCTGCAGTGTGAGAACTGGCTCCTCCCCACACCTCCCAGTGCCCAGTCACACACCAGCACATGCTGCCTGCGTCCTGTCACTCCGCACGGTATCCATGGAAACCTCAGAGCCAGGTGGAACGTGACATGAGAGTCCAAATAATGCATTGTGAGGATCGTAAAGGAATGCTCCTCATGTCACTTTTTCATAGCAATGACACGAGAGGCCAGACGCTGGCTCGGGGCTCAATGCGTAGTCAGCCAGAAGAGATGCACCATGTGCTGGGTGGGGGAGGTTGCCCACTGTGTGATGGGTAACCGCTGGAGTCATGTCTGCAACATGTAGTAAACCACAAATGAGAGATGCACTAAAACTCTAAAAACAAAAACAAAAAAAATGTAGGGATGAGCGGCTAAAATATAGACACACAGGAAAAAAATGAAAAGCCATAAATCATATGGATCATAACAGCCAAAATCTTTCTAATTATAACTGATAGATGTCACATGACAATTAGTTTTAACTCTCTCTCTCTCTAAAATAGATTCAAAAATTATTATTTTTTTATATTTAATTCGATTTTAATTCCATTTCAATACATTCAAATTTGATGAATAAATCTGCATTCCATTCACAAATTCAGGAAAGGCCATACTCAATTAAATTTCGAAAGCCACACATGCTGTCACATGCTCGTTTTAGTAGGCCTTTACGAAGAATGCCTGAAAAATGCTAGTGACAGCATGTACATCGAACCTCATCAGCAATGTACAGCGTGAGGGGTCTTTACACAACAAAGGAATGTTTCTGTCTCTGTGCTGACTGACGTGTCTGCAGTATAGGTCTGCAGCCAGCGCAGTCAAAAATGCAGCTCCAATGAGCTCTGGAAACATTAGCATTAATTAGCTTCCAAGCAGAGCCAAAAGTAAAATATGCATTAGGCTACTGATTATCCTTTCTCAAAAACATGTTTTATGTCATTAAAGCTGCAGAACATAGGGTCTTCGAAAGAAATCATTCAACGGGTGAGTGAATTTTGAGAGATGCTTGCTGAGATTGGCTTCCTGATAAGCCAATGTGTAACAAGCAGAGAACACTAAAGCAATGGGTTTATACCCCCCTCTTGTGGAAACTGACAGTGATGCATTAATTGCTATGTAACCAAAAAAAGATTTAATTTGCACATAAAATCTATATTTTTTGTATGTGTGAGTAAATATCCAATGCAATCAATGGGGCAGAGCATATTACTGATGTTAACAAGCACAATGCCTGTGTCATGGCCAAATATCTCACACGTATTGGTTACATGTCTAAATGTAATTCATTACACGCATCGATTACATTAAAACATGTTATTCTCACAATAGCAGTAAATTATCCATAATTAATCGATTCTTCCTACTATTTTTCAAATCTTTTTAATTTTCCTTTCTAAAACCTATACTGTTTGTATACATTCAGGTTTGTGGAATCACACACACGTCAGACCAGCCTCTAGTCATGTGACTATCACAGAGATCCACTGAGCATTTGATCAACGGATTGACAGAAATCAGTTCTCTTTTCAATAGTGCATATCTAATCAGCTCCTAATGAACACATTAACTATTATTTGAATTATCAAATAATTCACCATGTATTGTCTTTGGAAAATTTAGTTTTCAAGCATATTAAAATGTATAAATTCATTTATATGTAATAACAGGGATTCCCTAATTATTTGTCATCTGAACCTTTTTGCCCCAATATATTTACTTGAAGTACCCCTGAGATTGGAAGTTAATAAGTTTAGTTAATAATAAAATTAAGTCAATAATAAAATTACATTGACAGTTCAGATTCTGATGTCAGTAGTCACATGACACACACACACACACACACACACACACACACACACACACACACACACACACACACACACACATATATACAATACAAGTTTTATTTATTTAAAATTTTTACAATTTAATTAATAGCTTTCCATTAAGCTCACAACCCCCAGTCTGAGAAACCCTGACGTATAATGTTACATTTA
Source organism: Pimephales promelas (assembly GCF_016745375.1). The sequence goes on along the minus strand of NW_024121865.1, from coordinate 1,667,258 downwards.
ATGCACTTCATGTTGTTGATAACAATGGGAGGAATACATTTTCTTTCTCTTTGTATTTTTACATAAATATGGTACAAGATTATCCCATTCAATGTGATAAACAAGCTTGGAAAAAAGTAATCTAAAAGTAATTAAATAGCAGTCAGATTATGCCTTAAATGTGTAATGTAATGGATTATGTAACCACACCTACAATTGTTATGTAATTTGGAATCAGTAACTGACAACAATTTGTAACTAATCTATCCAGACTGTGTACAGTGTACACCCAACACCTTTCTATGAGAGTCTTTAATGATTCAACAGTCCTTCTACTGAAATCTCTCATGTTGTTTAAACTGTGTCAGGTCTGAAAGCATTTGGGTCTCTGTAAAAGCATGCATTTAGCAGTTTGTTTGCGCATTTGAAACAGCGGGGGTGAGATGCTGCTGCACTGTCGTATTTTAATTGCATTAGCATCAAACATGGTGACAACCGTTTACACATAAGATTAAAATAACTAGCATGCAGCATTGAGCATTTAATATATAGTGATATTAGTATGCATTCAGTGAGCAAATATTGTAGGCAGCTTGCAGAAGAAAAAAACTACTGTAACGACACACACAAAAAAAAGATATATATTTTAGTACTTCCTAATGTCAATGCCGCTGATAAGAGTTCCATGTGTCTCAGCCGTGTGTCTATGGTCTACTAAGCTTGAGCTTGTTCTTTATTCTAAGAATCCCCTCCTCATTCATCAGTTCTAACAAAAAGGGCAGGAAATAATCATTTAAATAATCCCCCTCCACTGTTACCCACCCTGATCCACGGAGGCCTCGGCTAGTAATCTTGTCAGCAGCATGGAAGCTGTGCTGGAGCGTTAGAGGCAGGGCTGGACCACAGAAACCCTAATGAGATTGGCTCTGATGAAGAGAAGGATACCATGATTAGCTTGCTATATTCCTCTTGGAAGCATTTAGGGATTTGTGTGTTCACAGCCTGCCACAAGCAGTAAGAAAAAATCTGCTTATCGAAAGTGACGTGGGTTTAAATCTCGCATACACAGAGAAGCTGGTATGTCCAATGATGGGGAAGCATTTACATGACTGCATGTGACTGCATGTGCTCCCGAGTGGGAGGTTCTAGATACGCTTCTGGTTTTAGATCAGTGTAAATGGATTGTTTAAAATCAACTGTAAGGAGTTGAGGATTCACTGTGGAGCGAATATTGTTGATTTTCCTTGACAGTCCATTTTGCAGAAATTTTGTGCTGGTTCACACAGAACGCGGTCCACTGCTTTTTAATTGTTCTTTCAACTTAAAACTGCAAGAGATGGACGTATTTGATCGCAACTGCGCCGTGTTTTTATTACATTGTGTCATGTAGGAAAGGTTGGGCTGACTTTTAAAACACTTGACCTTTCAATATATCTCAACACAGTGAATGAATGACTATATGCTCATCTTAAATTTGTCATTTCATCTAAATATTAACATTGTAAGATTTAGTCAGTCAAAACTAGAGACCTATGTTGTTAACAATGTTATTATTTTTAATTAGCCTATAATTAATGGCTTATTATTAAAGGTACTATATGTATTTTTTTAGCGCCCTCTATCGGTGATGTTTCAGATTGCAACCAATTGATTACAAGAGCGCGCGTGCTCTTGTGCTCGCTCGAACACAAGAGTGAGCACTCATGGACGGTGCACGGCCATGCTGAGACTTTCAACACACTGGAGAAAGCATTACACAACATGCTGGAAACTCATGTAAACTCCCACTGCAATGTTACAATAATAGGCTACTTTTATCAGCTTGACGTTGAACTAATTCCCCATGCTCGTACCATGATAACGTTACATTTGTGGTGTTATCTAGCATAGTGCATTTCACTAACTATTTGTGTATCTTTCACAATCAGCACTGTCAACATAGGTGAATGTATAATATAACGAAAACGGTTAGTGAACTAGACTAAACAATTTAAGTGTAACAGTAAGATTGTAGGAAGTAACATTACTGAATGTGTCTGGAAATGTGTATTATAAACAATATGATATATACGGTGTGTGTCCACTACAGCGGCAAAACTCCGCTCAGTGCCGCTGGCAACGCTATAACGCTAAAGTCTCCACTTTGGGGTGTGTCTGTTGCGAGTTTGTTTAATCTGTTTTGTTTTCAACATATACACACAGTATAATCATCAGAGATGCACGCGATTACATTCGGAGATAGATAAGCTTTGTTTACATAAGTGCCCCAAGATATCCCGTCATTTTTATAGACTTTTAAAAACCCAGCCAGTATAATCACAATGAACACATCCAAAATTATTTAACGTAGCGTAGCCTATAACAACTTCAAAGCGTCTAATTTGTAAACAAAATTATTTACGAACTAAATCCAGCATAAACTCCGGCACATTTGCATATTTTTAAAATCTCAAAACAGACGTTACATTCCGAACCGCACATCAATTGACTGCCGACCGCATTTTCGCTTGATATTTGCATAAAGTTAAAAACTGGCCAACCTTTTTGACGCTTTCGGTCGCTCTCAACCACTCTCAACGCTTTCTCCAGTCCGCTGTCAATCCCATAATGCAATGCGCGAGCGTGAAGCTTGACAACGCTCGCTCCGTGCCAGTGGCACGCACAGTTAGGCTATATTTTTTTGAGGGAAAGGCTAGTGTTCATGTTCACATGTGTAGTAGCACTGGCTTTAGCGGCTCTAACTTAACTTTTCCCCATCATTCATCTGACGATAGACGTCTCGTGATATTTATTTTAGCCCAACTGGATTGCATTAGGCTATTAATTCCCATGATTTTGCTTATAAATTCCGACTCAGCCATGAGCCTACCTTGGTGATCACGCAGATAGGTCTGGAGTGGCGGTACGTTCAGAATTCGCTAAGAAGCTAGCTCACTTCTTCTGATGAAAGTGGCCAAGAAAAACAAAAACTGAAGGCAAATGCAAACATGGGGTTTCAAATTCTTAAAATTATTTAACTTTTTAAAGTTAACATAGTTAAAAGTTAAAATAAAGTTTTAAAGTTAAAATAGTACAACTATTTAAAGAAACAGCCGTCGAACCAACAAAAACAAGTTTTTCAACAAGAAAAATAACAATGACAAGGCCACTTTGCCAAGGGGAGGAGAGTGATCCAGCGACCAGACTGCCGGGACCATAGAGGACCTAATGGAGCAACACAGAATAGAAAAGGAGAGGGTGTTACACAACAAAACAAAATTATAAATGAAATAAAATAAAAATGTTTCAGTTATGTCAGGAGCAAGATATTTATTTATCAAATATTTTAAGTTGTGAAATTTACAAAAAATAACTATTTACTATTTACAGAACTAAGGCGGCCAGAGCCTATAACCATTTGAAAAAGCAGACTCAACAGAGGACATAGCAGGTAGCACTATACAGTATACTTGGGACAACCCAATCACATCACAAACATACTGTACGTTGTGTCATTACCACAACAGCAATTATTATAACAGCCCTAAGTGAACTCAAAACATCATGAAGAGTGAGAGAGGAGGATCATGTACTCTGACCTCTTACCCCAAGTCAGAGGGACATTAGTGGTTGGAGAGAATTTGTCACCCGCTCTCTGTGATTTTCAATGATGTCCGAGTTCTGGCAGCCTTGGTTGACATGAGGCTGAAAAAAAGTGTTTATTTTGTTAAAAATTCTTGTTTAAAAAATCTTCTTACCATTTTGGATGCTTGACCATGTTTTAGGCTCATCCTTGATTCCTTGATTCACTGCTGTAGCCTGTCAAGTAATATACTATTTGTTTTAGACTATACTGAATAATACCTTGAACAATCCTTTTGAAGAATGACTATTTTTTCTAAATCCTATTCCTAACCCACTTACAGCCAGAGTTAGAAGCACTGAAATGAACATTAAGCAATTTAATAATGGGCAGGACTCAAAAAACTCCAGCCAATCATTTCCAAGACCACCTAGAATCATTGGGCAGTCAATGGCAATCAAACAGTTGGAACCAAACCCCTCTACGCTGTGCATATACAAATGAAGACCAGTATAAGCATAGCAAAGGGCCTCTGATACAATATACTGTACTTAAAGCATACTAATAAGCAAAAAATAAAACATCAACAAACTTTCTTCTCCTGCATTCTATTTCTCTGCAATCCAGCAGAAAGCTTATTTATTTCAGGTGTGAAAGAGCCTTTAAATTTGACTAAATTTATTTATTATTAAAAAAAATATCCCAGCCCGGGTGAGAGAAAGTAACGCATCAACGATGTAACGCATTACTTTCCATTAAAAGTAACTAATTAATGCAATTATTTACTTTGGGGGAGTAATGCAGTATTGTAATGCATTACTTTTAAAAGTGCTTTTTAAGATCTTTTCTTTAATGAACATAAGTTAGCAATAACCGTATTCCGTAACAAAATGACTCGAAAAAGATTTGTTTGTTTTGATGAACGAGTTCGAATAGGAGAGTCACGAACAGAGCATCACAGAACAGAGCAAGGCGAGCATTTGTGCTTATAAAACCTAAATATTTTTTGGTGAAATGGCCGATCGTTTCGCTAGATAAGACCCTTATCCGTCGTCTGGTTTCTTTTAAAGCCCTTTAAAGCTGCACTGAAACTCTCATTTGGACCTTGAACCGCCTGGTACCCAAGTCAATTACATGGAGAAAATCCTGGAATGTTTTCATCAAAAACCTTAATTTCTTTTCGACTGAATAAAGAAAGAGATGGACAACTTGGATGACAAGGGGGTGAGTAAATTATCAGCAAAAGTTTTTTTAAAAGTGAACTGCTCCTTTAAGAGTTGAAATCACTATTCAAAACTGACCAATTAAAGCGCCACATGAAATTGGTTTATAGATCAGTGAAACACACATAGAGAGAAAGCAGCCGCCTGATGTCAGAAAGGGTGGCATAAGGTGCTGTCTGCAGTGTAGTAATGGCAATAGTAATTTTGGACTGCATTACTAGGTTGAGTCATTTAATACAAGCTTAAGGCTGGGATAAAAATAAATCAGTCTTCACAACCCAATGAGAATAAATCTTATTGAGGATAGCGGATGGTTAATGCAGGTTCATTGCCCTAAGCACAGTGGGAGATCTGTTCAGTGGTGTTAAAGATGATGTTAGAGAAGACAAGCGATCGTTTGGCAACTTCAGAGCTGATTTTACCACTCCCATCTTTTGGAAACAAGACACACTGACCCGTAAGTCCCCCAAGATCAAGGTTACATAACGCTTGAAACTGGCTGTGTGTGTAGGCCTATCACATGGACAATGCTTTACATGTGTCAACCCCTCCGACAAAAAGGTCCGCCAAGGACAAGAGTAAAACCCTTCATCCTCTGACCTCTGCATCTCTCAGAACTAAATCAACATCAGAGTTCTAAATATCTATAAGAATTTTTCTTGTAGATTGTAGAATTTGTAGATATAAAACATGCATGATGGCATGTCTTCATTTTCCTAAAACTTCAAATATTGTGTATATATCAGTTAGACACAAATCTGAGCAAGCTCCTATTGATATCGCACACACTTTAAATCACACTACATTATCTGATCAATGCACAAGAAGCATTGCTCCTAATTTTTACAACCTTCATTCCTGTCCTTGTTAGCTGAGCTAATAGGATTGGCTGGTTCACACAGGAAGATCAGTAAAGCCCTCCCCAATCCTAAGCTAAGACTTTTGAGGTGGACAAGGAGGAATTAGAGGGGATAGAGCAACCAAAGGAGGAAGCAGGGCAGTCCGCTTCAGTCTCTGTCCCTGTCTCTATCCACTTGTCCATCCCGAGGCAGGTCAGTCACACCTAGGAGAGGAATCAACACTTTTGCAACCCTCCCCCTAATTGTGTGATCCAAGGTACAGAGCTACCTGCATCCATTTCTCTGTCAGCAAAGAACAGGGAAAGCCGTCAAAATTTCTTACCTTGAGGAACTTGACAGGGAAGCGTCTGACGACGAGATGGGTAGCGGAGCGAGTGCAGAGGATAAGGAAATGGCCAAGAAGTCCAAAGAGCTGGAAAAACAGCTCCAGGAAGATGCTGATAAAGAATCCAAGACGGTCAAACTTCTGCTGCTGGGTAAGAAATCAGTGTTTGACTCCTCCAGTACATTGGTGTTGAGTTAACCAGTTACTGATGCAGAAACTTCAGAAGCTTTATGTGCCTGCAACGGGTGATCACTGATACTAAGTTGCAAGTGGGATTAAAAACCTAAGGTTATTCTTCTGATTTTTTAAGAGTTATAGATGCACTAGAGCAGAGTGTTAAGACAATCTGTAAGCAAAATTCAGACTTACAAAAGATTTGAGACAACCACAGGTTATGTAATTATTTAATAAATTAAACATTGCATGTGTAATCAGTTGACTTTATTATTGCATACAAATGTTTTTCCAAATCATGTCGTTTTGTGCCATTTAACACATTTACTTGCGATTATTTTTACATTTATACATTATCCACATCATCAGCTCTTTTTCAGTATTTTTTTTTTTTTTTTTACCATGAATGATCTTCATGAATTCATTAATTTATGTTTTCAGTTTTAAGGATTTTCGAAATTAGCTTTTGAAAATGTTTAACATTTTCACTGGAAGTGAAGTCGCCTTAAAAAATCACAACCCAAGGATCCCTGTGAATTGTGGCATATTGACAATAAGACCTGAATCCGATTACCGTGATGGTTTAAGCCCCGATCCTCTTAAGCTCAGGTTCAGTTTATCTTCCAATGGGAATGAAAAACAGAGGAGGCCAGTTTCAATGCTCCTAACAGTTTGTTACATCAGGACGCTTTAAATCAATGAGCAATTTCAGCTAATCGTTGAGAGACAGATGCATTGATTAAGTACTGACCTGATTTCCTCCAGCTCGACAAGCCACTTCCTGTCTGAGCAGGAAGTTTGTAGCCTGCTGTTCTCAAATAATAACAACATTGGTAAAATACAAAGTTAGAAGACCAATTAACTAATTTAATTAAGTACAGATACATGTTGCGTGAAGTGAATTTTGGAAATTAGTTTTGAAATCACTTCTCTTGCACAGTAAAAGTCAAAGAGTGTGCGTGCTTATATTGGTAGTGATGTGTGTTCATTTCTGACAGTTAGGAAGTAGACAACCGTTTTCCACCTAATCTAATCTAGTTGCTAAACTAAGCAGTCATACAGGCAGAGATGTAACAGGGATGACGCAAGTTCTCTTAACACATCACACCACAGCTAACTCAGGACGTAAGGGCACAGAAGAGTGACAGTTGCCACGGGAGACGGTTGAGCCCCACCCCCTCGCCCTCGACTGACTGAAGCTCCAAGACGAATCAAAGTGTCAGTGATCTTCTGAGAAGCTTTCCCTAACACAAATCCAATTGGGTCACTTTATAAGCAGGTTAAAGAGCCTTCCTCTGACCTGGACATCAATGACAATCTATAAGTTTTCCCTGACAGATTATCTCTGCTTAACATGACCTCGTTATTAAAATATAAAATAAACAGTTCCATTCAGAGAAAGAGCTAAACATAGACATATACCGAGGCGATATTCAGATCAATATGACTTGGACAAAGACCTTCGAACTAAGCTAAAAGTCACAGAGGGAAATAATTTGGTCGAAATAAATCTGAACTGTCCTCATTTGTTCTTACGTACACTCACACATGTTTCTCGCTCTGTCTTGTAGGTGCTGGTGAGTCAGGGAAGAGCACCATTGTAAAACAGATGAAGTGAGTATAAATGCATGCAACATGCTCAGAAGAGCCCATTAGAGGTTGCGGGAGCACATTAGGGATATACGTTTCATCTGAATTTAAAATCCGTGCATTCTAGCTGAAATATTTCTTAACAGTTGGTGTGCATTTGGGAAATGCCAGCACTTGAATTCATTTTTCAACACCTTGTAATGCCAATCTGTGACCACCAGGTGGTAGTGAATGTGGAGTCTGTAAAGTGCATGTATACAAATTCACCTACAAATCAATGAAAAACATTGTTCTTTTCCCCCCCAAGAATTCTCCATCAAGGTGGTTATACAAAAGAAGAACAAATGGAGTTTCGATCTATTATTTTTGGCAACATCCTGCAGTCTGCTCTGGCCATCATCAGAGGCATGGAGATGCTGGACATCCAATTTGGGTCACCAGCAGCACAGGTCTGCCAAACAACTCCAAAAACACCAATGATTAGTTTGTGGACATTCACATACTAACAAAATTCACACGCTGAAACCCACTGTTAAAGTCGGCATGCAATGAAAATGCACCCTATCCATTTTCGAAATAGTTTCGAACAGTTTATCTGTGCATATTTCATTTTTTACAATTACCTCATTTTCTATTTATTTGACCTCGTAATGGTTAATCAAAATGTCAAAACTGGACCTTCCAGTGAAAATCTGTCTCTACTTTCATTTCATTGCGACATATTAGATAAGCAAACCAACTGGTGACTGACCATATGGTGCCTAACAGTGTCCGTTTTACTGTCCCATGCAGGAGGATGGTCAGAAGCTCCAGAACCTGTCTGACTCCATTGAGGAGGGCACCATGCCTCCAGAGTTGGCAGATGTCATCAAGAGGCTATGGAAGGATTCAGGCGTCCAGGCTTCTTTTGAGAGAGCTGCTGAGTACCAGCTAAACGACTCCGCCGGATAGTAAGTAAAACACTCAGCAGGGACAGCAATACCTATTAAAGGGATACTCCACTTTTTTTTTTTTTTTGGAAATAGGCTCATTTTACAACTTCCCTGGAGTACAACAGTTAAGTTTTACCGTTTTCGGATCCATTCAGCCGATTTTCTGATATTTAGAAGAATATCAGTAACCAGGCAGTTTCTGGTCTCATTGACTTCCATAGTATATTTTTTTTCCTACCATGGAAGTCAATAAGACCAGAAACTGTCTGATTACTGATATTCTTCTAAATATCAGAAAATCGGCTGAATGCATTTGAAAACGGTGAAACTCAACTGTTCAACTCTGGGGGAGTAGTAAAATGAGCCTATTTCCAAAAAAAACGTGGAGTATCCCTTTAAGTACAGTTCCACCTGAGGATGTGGTTAGACCATCCGTTTCTCACTTTGAATGCAGTACAGAGTTGTTATGCTTTGGAGATTTTCAGTACTTTAGCAGATGTACAATTCAGGTATCTTTAAATGAATTGCTGACTTATCTTCCATAGCTACTTGGCCGAAATGGACAGAATCTGCAAATCCGACTACCTCCCTACTGAGCAGGATGTGCTGAGATCTCGAGTCAAGACTACTGGTATCATTGAGGAACAGTTCGGTTGCAAAGAACTCCATTTCAGGTGTGTCTTACGTGCCTAAAGTGATTGAAGCAACCTTTGGGCATGCTCTGATAAAATTGAGAGCCACAAAAATGGTAATGTAATGATACCCAAGACCAAAACTGTAATAGTACTATCCATGTAAAAGGACTATTTTAGGTAGATTTCAGCAAAGAAAAATTAACCAAAGCTTTGAAAGAAACCTTGTCATGTTCCCCTGGGCTGCAGGATGTTCGATGTGGGTGGCCAGAGGTCTGAGAGGAAGAAGTGGATTCATTGTTTCGAAGGTGTGACTTGCATCATCTTCTGTGGAGCCCTGAGTGCTTATGACATGGTGCTGGTAGAAGATGATGAAGTGGTAAGTGCTTATCTTTAGCCAACACAGATAAAAACAAAGATTCTTTATTGGTATCTGTGGTTCCATGAAGAACCGTTAATGCCCCTGGAACCTTTCCATTCCACAAAAGGTTCTTTTTAGTGGAAAAAGTGTTGTTTTTTTTAATCATTATTAAAATGTTCTTTTGACTGTTAACTTATATTATTTTGTTCCTAATGTTTTCCCAGAACCGCATGCACGAGAGTCTCCATCTCTTCAACAGTATCTGCAACCACAGGTTCTTCGCCACAACTTCCATTGTGCTTTTCCTCAACAAGAAAGATCTCTTCTCGGAGAAGATCAAGAAAGTCCACCTGAGCATCTGTTTCCCTGACTATGATGGTGAGTGAGGTCTCTATATACATAAACACAACACCTTTAAGCAGTACTTTGACCAGGACTTGACTGTTAACTCACACTCCTATCATTCCAAACCTGTATGACTTTCTTCTGTAGAACATAAAATCATCCTGGCCATTCCTGGCAAACAAAGACTGGGACTGTCAAGCTTCAGAATGACAAAAAGTAAAAGTACCATGAAAGTATAATACATTAGGTCATCTAAAGCCATATGATAGCTTTGTGTGAAGAACAGATCAAAATTGAAGTTGTTATAATCTTGATTTGACCAAGCTCTCTTCGGCAAGTTGACTGACAAATTAATCATTCTATTGAGTCACATCTTTTCAATGAACTAACTGACTTGAACCAATCACAACAACTAACTAACTATTAGTGACTGTTCATGGTATGGCTTCTTGTGGCTGGTATAGACCTTTTATAGTGCTTTTGCATTCTTTTTGAAGCTTGACAGTCATTCACTTTCATTCTATTGAAAAGATTTGTCAGGGTATTCTTTAAAAATATACCTCAGCAGAAGATAGAAGGTCATACAGGTCATGGATCAGCACAATGGTGAGTAAATTCATGTCCATTTTTCAATGAACTCATTCATTAAAAGTCTGAATTGTTTATCTATTGCAATTGGTACTGGAACTGTAAACACAAATACAGCCACTACACCATGGGAGACTATAATAATTGATGAACATCTCAATTTTCCAGGTCCAAACACATATGAAGATGCCAGCAACTATATCAAGAATCAATTTCAGGAACTGAACATGAAGAAGGGAGTGAAGGAGATCTACGCTCACCTGACCTGTGCCACAGACACAAAGAACGTTGAGATTGTGTTTAACGCTGTGACAGACATTATCATCAAAGAAAACCTCAAGGACTGCGGTCTGTTCTGAACATCGACTTTTTCAAAGGTACGTTCCCTGAAAAAAATAAAGCAGATTCTTACGCCCTGTTTACACTGGACACGAGTGGAACGTTAAAAGTAAATTTCCGACTTCAGTTGACGGATTCCCCCATTTCTATTCTATTCAGAGCTACTCCAGCTACTTGATTTTAAGCACAAATATTGATTTTATGTGACCCTGTCTATTAAATTAAACCAGCTTTTGTTTCTAATAATTTGTATATGAATTAAAAAGTACAACCAGACTAGTCATAAGTAATATTGTATCAAGCTATTTGAAAATAAAATAACGTTGAAATAAACTTGGATGCATAGATACTCTTCATTTTACTATTGCTGAATTCATCTGCCTGGTTTCCTGGCTTCCAGTGTAGACTGTTAATTTTTTGTCTGAATAAAATAATTACCTTTAAATGGAAGCTTGTTTTCACAACTTAATAATAATAATAAAAAGGTAACTGCAACTTTGTATCTCACAATTCTCAGAATAGTGTGATATAAAGTACTGTAGCAATTGCGGGTGATAAAGTCTTTATTTTTATATCTGGAATCCTGATGAACCTTTTTTTAGCGATTTAAGTGAAATGTTATTTTCCAGATCTTTCTACTCCATCCCCACCTGAATGATTGGATTTAATCTGATGAAGTTGCCACGGTAACAAAAGAACATCCACAGGTGGCATGAAGGTGAACTCTACAGCAAGCAGTCAAGTGTGGTCAACGGATCCCCGGCAAAGAACAACCTCAACATCCCAACCAAACCTCAGACACTAGATCCAGATTAGACTAATGGCCTCTGCTCTCCAAAGGGACTCTAAAAACATTTCAAACAGTTCAAACTGCTTATAGAGTCAATAAGAGAAGGCTTACCAAAGAAAGGGGACTTTTGATGCTATGAGTTAATGACGCTTGTAGAGAAGCCTCCTCTCACTGTTTTAATGTTATAGAGGTTTGACTGTTAGATGTTTTGTTTTTTTCCATTCATTTCCAGAAAAAGAAAAGTAAATTTAATGCAATTGAATTTTGCTGTAATAAAGACATTATAGTGGGACATCAGATTCCCATGATAACAATTAGAAACACGTACAATGCTGCGCAGTGTCTGGTCTCCTTTGAGAAAGGAAAAACCTGCATACCATCAAGACCTGATTGTTTAAATTTAACCAGCTAACGCAATATGTGAAAGATGTTCCTTTTTCAGCCCCAAACATAGTAGGGCATTATGTTATGTAAATAAGAGTAGGCAAACAAAAATTCTGTTTCAAGAAGATTCTATATAAAATATATATGGAGACATAAATATATATATTTATGATACAGTATTACAGTAACATGTGAAAATTCTAGAATGGCCTGTTGCTTTATTTTAAACCTGAGGTCTGCATTTGTGGAGATGTTCTGGAATGTAAATGTAGGCACATGAAATAAAGACTTGCATCAATTCCACTGGTTGTTGGTGTCAGATTACTATGTGCTGTAATTGTCTGGCTATTAGCGCCATAGTAATTGTGCATTTTCACGAAAGAGACCCCTTACATTGTATTAATTGGGATTTTCAAACACTGACCCCATGTCAGATCTAATTTTGAATGAACCACAATACAAAACACTCTTTTTGCTAAGAGCATTATATAATAATAAAAAAAAAAACAGCTAAAATTAGTAAAGATATCCAGCAATCGTGACACTACACATAAATACACATTCAGAGCCACAGGCACAATCAGAAAAAAAACAACAACTGGAATAGTAGGAAATAAAAGAGCCAAAATTGGCAATTGCACAATATTAAATCAGATACACGGTCTCATTAAAATAAGACAAATGGTAAAATACATTTAGGTATAATTCTTAGTGTAAAAAAATCTGTATAGTTGTCTTCGCCGTTTGAAGACTAAAATGATCAAATATTCTTTGATCTATTGTTTTAAAAAATAGATTATTTTCAACTGATGGCTGTTAAAGTTAATTTCTGATCATGATTATGTATATGGGTTTACTTAAAGGTTTGCATAAGTATTTTTTTAAAACTGCAGCAATTGGTGACATAATGAGAAACAACCTTTAAGCCAAAACATTTTAAAATAATTCCCAATGTGTTAAGAAACTAAAACCAAGTTTATAGCATATTAGTGATTCAGTGCGATCATTACCATTAGTTGTTCATTTGCACTTTTTATGTTAAAAATAATTCAAATAAAGTAGGGATATAAACAGGAAATCACAGATTGTTGAATGAATTCCAACTAATTCATTGAGTACATCAAAGTACCAGTGTTGGAAATATATGGATAATGGCTGTCTTGCGAATATTTTAGTGACTATTTGGCATGTTCAAGATGTTAAAGACATTAGTCTTAAATCAATGGAAACCCTTTTCATATTCAACACAGGTATTACAAACCAGATCACATTGTGTCAGTTTGTTTAAAAAAATACTAAAATCCACAGGATTAAACAAAAGCACATTAAACAAGTCTTAGAAAAGGCTGTACTCCAAGACATGAATGTAAATAATCCGGCCATCATGCTCTGTTTTCGTGGCATTTGTTCCCAAGTGCTTGACCAAACAGAGGGTCATAATTTTAGCCCCATTCAGAAATGCATCTGTGAGAAAAGTATTTGTTCACACCTTTACAGGTTCTCAAGAAATACAAAAATAGTGTGTTATATAAAGCGTGTTATATTAAGTGATTCATGTACAATAATTAGTTTAAAAAAATTATCCTGTAGCTGTGTGTTTGGGGTTTAGGCTGTGAATTACTAGTTACAACAATAACATAACGTTTCACTCATCATAGCAACTTAATTCTTAGAAATTCTGCTGTTTGCAAATAAAGTCTTAAAGACAGACCTAAATAAGTAATAAATTAGCAAATAATCACTATGAAAAACTTTCTTTCCCATAAGAACTGATACACTGTTATTAATATGACTATTATTGAAATCTTAAAGATATTTGATCTAATGGGGGTTGGCATATAGTCACACATAATATCGTCAATTTTGTATTTTGATCTATGCATAGTAGTGTTTCATGTAATACCTATAGAGGAATATTGGAAATAAAATAAGACTAAAAGGAAGTGGCAAAGAAATAATGACCATCACAGACTGTCATTATGAATAAAAGAATAAAGAGAAATAAAATGTTTTAAAAAATCCTGTTCATGGTCATGGGTACCGCATTTAGCGTGAAGGGTGCAAGCAGCGGGGTGGCAGTCTCTCTTGCTCGGATAAAACCAGGAACAACCAGCCAGTGAAGTTCAGAAATTTTCCATAAACAACTGTAAAAAAAAAAAAAAAAACTGTCTTACTATTAAATATAGAAACATTTCGGGTAAACATTTCATGTTTGTTTTAAGGTCACCAGGCGTCTGAGGTACAGTATTTCCAAATGTATGGTACTAAATTTAGGAAAAAATAAGTATTGCTGAATCATGATTTGTGTCTAAAACATCTCAAACAGTCCTATAGGTTCTGGCCCTTTTCTCTTTTATTGTACTTACCTTAGCACACAGATGATGCTTCAATAGAGGCCACACTCTATGAGGTTATTCTTGATGATGACATCAGTGACTGAATCAAACACAAACTGTACGTTCTTGGTGTCTGTGGCACAGGTGAAGTGTGTGTAGATCTCCTTAGTGTCCTTTCTTTTGTTCAGATCCTCAAACTGGCACTGGATGTAGGCCGCGGCTTCCTCATATGCATACGTTCCTGAGCAACACAAGACAAATGTGAGCTTAAGATTTGTGTGATTAACACCACAGTCCAAATGAAGATTTTCTGTTTCAAATAAATGCTACTCTTGAGCTTTCTATTCAGAACCCTGAAAACAATGCGTCACAGTTTAAATATTAATAATATATAAGATACTAATAAGAATAGTATTCTTTAACTATTATTGAAAGAAATCTTTCTTGAGCAAACTAGAACGATTGCTGAAGTATCATGTGACTTCAGACTGGAGTAATGATGCTGAAAATTCAGCTTTGCCATTACAGGGATTTTAACATAATTAAACATAGAAAGATTTCTTAGTGTTACTCCAACAACTTTTTAAGAGGGAAGATGGAGAATGTCACATCAATGAACAAGGCAGAGGATGATTAGGCACAATATAAAAATATAAAGAATTTTTGGAGGAGTAAATTAAAGCTTTTTAGTCCAGTATGAAAAAAAGACTAATTCATCCCTTTGAAAAAATTAAGTTTTCTATAATGGTCCAGCCCATTGGCCAAAAATATTGGTTTCAATGGAATACATTGAAGACAAACCAACATCTATAAATATACTGTGTTTTAAAAATAAAGAGAGAGGCACTAAAAGACTCAACTTTCACCCAGCCCTGAAGGATGATGCCTAGCAGACACAAAACCTCTCCTCATCTGATAGGCTGTTCAAACTTAACCTCATGTAGTCCCTTCTTCATTTATATAACTTTTTTTAAACAAGCAATAAATCCACTCTGCAGCTTCTCCTAAAGGCTCAACCAATATAATGATGCTTGACTAAATATATGATTTACTGATAATCTGAAGTTTTATTTAATTTTAGACGTGATTTAAATAGTTTTTCGGGACCATCTAAAACTAAAAGATAATACAACTATTGTTGAATATGCTACTTAAGCCACTTAATAACTTTTCAATCTACAATATTTCAACATTTTAATCTCACCAGAGTATTCTGGGTAGCATATCGTGAGTGGACTTTTCTTGATCTTCTCTTCGAACAGATCCTTCTTATTGAGGAAGAGGATGATGGATGTGTCTGTGAACCACTTATTGTTGCAGATGCTGTCAAAAAGCTTCATGCTCTCATGCATTCGGTTCTGTGGACATAAGAAGATCAACATATTGCTTAGAGACTCATTTATCTGCTCACTTTTGATTGAACATTGCTTGGTTTGACAACTGAGATTTGCATTAAAAATGCTTAGTGCCGTGATGGAATTAAGGGTTATTTAATTCTACAATGTGCATTTAGTTCCGCTGAAAGTCGATATGCAACCTAAAAATATCCTTTTATGGAAAAAAAAAATTGTGTATTTAAAGAAATTGGGTCTCTTGAGGAAACCATGTGGGTTTTCCATGAGCTATGAGAAAATCACTTTAACACAACCAGGACAAATGGAACCATCCCCTGTGGTGGCTATGAACAAAAATAAACTAGCCCTGCTATTGCTTTTCTCACTGATTATCATCTTTTACCATAAAATTTGCATTAATCCTTCATATCAAATGTGTCTTTGAATTGGTAGGATCGCCATGGAAAGGAAACTCACCATCTCTTCATCTTCAGCTAGGACCAGGTCATAGTCGCTGAGCGCCACACAGAAGATAATGGCAGTGACGCCTTCAAAACAATGAATCCATTTTTTCCGCTCTGAACGCTGACCTCCAACATCAAACATCCTGTTCGAATACAAGCGGATATGATCAGGCCATGAGACAGACAGACAGAGAGAAATAGAGAGAGAGAGAGAGAGAGAGAGAGACATAAACAACCTAAATAATCGTTCTACTCTATAACATTGCATAAAAGCATGAAAAACCCTTTTCCCCTTTGGGAAAAAAAGGGACATTCCGAACTAACTTCTGGATTTAAAAGAGATATAAATGGCAATGATACCATGGAGGATTCTCCACTGTAAATCCCCTGCCCTCTTTGATAATGGCGGCTTATACAGAGATCTCCACTCAGGTTTTACATTACATCCAGCCCCCCAAAAAAGAGCAGAACTAAACTCATGTAAATTTCCAATGATTGTTATATCTAAACGTGCTCCAAGTATTAAGAGTTCCTCTAGCAGCCAGTATGAACTTTCAGCCTTTTGAATGTAAAACAAGCTCCACACTTTTTTTTTTTATAGAAGCACTGCCTCTTTGAAAAGTCAATTTTCATCAAAAAAAGGTGTTTATGCAACCCAACATATACTCGAGTATACACAAGACTTTATACAGCTCTCCCAAGCTCAACACACCTAAAAGGGCTGCATTGCCCTCTTCAGACATCTGTGGTAAGGAAGTGAAGAGACTATTTACTTCGGTACGCCACGACTCAATCTCACTTCTATATGGCTTCTGATAAAAACCAACTGCTCTCCTCCAGATACCAACAGGGTCTATTAACACCCCCCATTCTCAGAGCGCAAGGCTTGAATTAAATGTCTTTGCCCATTTTTTTTTTCTCAAGGCTGAAAAAATCTTTGGACGGTGCATACATATGAGCTATACTTTGAAATCTAGACCGGACCAGTGCCTTTTGTATCCTATATCCCAGTAGATCATCTAACGGGGCCTTTTTCCTTAATCCAATTTCTAAATAGTACTTATCCCCAGTAGATTCAGCTAACTGTTGACATTTATTTATTTATTTCACTTTCTAAATTCTCCAAAGATCTGCTTATTTGCTTATGCCCTCAAACTCCCTTGCCCAATCAGCAGCATTTTTTTCATCACTATGTGTTTCTTGTAGTAATATAACATCAAGTTGTTTTTGTTTTATCACTTCATTCAACGTGGCTCTTTTCCTAATGTCTCTATCACCATTCACATTTAAGGTAGCCAGGCGTACTTCACTCATTTCACAAATAATTTTTTTTTTTTTAAAAAAACATCCCTCCAACACACAAAAGATCATTAGAAGTTCTTTCTCTTAATTTTTTTAACATAATTTTTACTCAACTCCTTGTCCAAAAGCCTCACAATTTTCTTCAAATGATACACTTCTCGATTATTAAAACAGCCTTCTGTCATTAGACTTCTTGTTTTTTTCGACAAACTGCTTGATGTCAGAAATTATTCTTGAATACAAACACCTCTTTTATTTTTTGTTGCCTTAAACATCTTTATATCCTCATTATTGTAACTTCGTCCAGAAAAATCGCTTTAAGAAAGCTCTATACTGGAGTCAGATGACTCACTATCACATTCAGTCTCCTGATCCTCACTACCTTGTACATTACTTTTTTGCAAGCTTTTTCACCCTGCAATTGACCAGAACTTTTCCTTTTTTATTTTTTTTTTCATCTCTGTAACAGCACAATCTACCTCAAATACTCGGATCCCTACAATGGCAAAGTCATTTTCTCTGTACCACCACATGATATTTTCTCTTCTGTGTTCCCAGAAAACTGTACCCCAAACATTTTTCCATCATTACTAGTATATGTTACATCGCGTAACTTTCCCCGTGACCACCAACTCCAGCTCAGCCCGGCTCACCCCCGGCGCCTCAGTTCGACAAAACAGCCTCAGGTGCTTCACTTGTACCGGGAACAGCATTGACATTGTTTTCTTTGTTACCTTCATGATCCTTTAATTTGGACAATTTCAAATTAAATGTCCTGATTTGCCACAACCGAAACACTTTGATTTTGCGGTTGTGTAACAAATATTATATTCTCAAATCCATCAACTCGAAAATTGAGTGAAAATTCTAACGTCTAAAAGAAACAACGTGTTTCAAGAGAGGTAATTCACTACTGATCGCAATCTTTTTGATTGGGCATAGTTTACCGTAACGAGACAATGCCTGAATTAATATTTCATCACTAAGAAAAGGGGGAACATTGGATAAAGTAACTCTCTTATGATAGTAAGAGGGGAAGCACAGTGAGAAAAAAATCACTGATCACAATCCCATGTTCAACTAATTCATTTGCTTTTTCGATACTGTTGAGGAAAATCACCATGGCATTATTCATTCTAGAAGCAGATACAATCCACTCGTGCCCCACACCTACTCC
Organism: Pimephales promelas; assembly: GCF_016745375.1. Next base: position 1,648,561 of record NW_024121865.1, on the reverse strand, counting down.
AACGGCCATGCAACATTCCTCAACACCTGCCGCGGACACCACTTTAACTGTATGGCGCCGCATGAGTGAACCCAAAGTCATGTTTCCCTGATAAGACAGGCAGCAAGAGGGCCAAATAATCAAAAACAAAAAAATACCCATAAATAAAGACGAACCCCCCCCCACCCGAGAGAGAGAGAAAACTCTCTACTCAGGTAAATCCACTCACACTCGATCCGTCCACTCGCACCCAACAATCACACCGGAACTGTGTGTGTGTGTGTGTGTAAGAGAGAGAGAGATGACACTTACTTGAAGTAGAGCTCTTTGAAGGTGAAGTGTGTTTCTACAATGCCAGTGGTCTTGACCCGAGTTCTAAGCACATCTTGTTGAGTGGGCATGTAGGTGGGCTGGGATATCCTATCCAGGTCATTCAGATAGCTGGACATGAGACAAACCATAGTGAACATTTTGTGAAACCACTTACAAAACAATATGAGACGATCAGAGTGCGAGTCTGCGTGAGCTTGGGCTGCGCTCAGTGCGCTCAGAGAATGTCTAATTGAAGAGAATTGGCACTGGCTGGTTACTTCCGGTTTATGGACTGGCTGCAGTAACACGTCTCTGTCCATGCGGGGGCGCTCACGATCGAGTGCAGAATGAATGGGAGTCTATGGGGTTTCACCCGCAGAAATCCACTTTTCTCAGGATGTAATTTTTTGTCAAGTAATTTGAAAGGTGAATTCAAAAGGGAGGGCTAAGTTAAAACACATTTTTAAGTTCACTTATCTGTTCTAAAATTCCGTTCAAAAATGTGATGATGTCACACAATAGCAGAATGCTAGCGTGTTCCGGCTAACAACGGCCTTACCTGTAAGAAATCGAAAATCAAGAAATGTTGATTCAACGACAAGCAGGAGAAAGAGACACATTTAGCCGTTTAGCTCCATAGACTCCCATTCATTCTGCGCTCGCCCGCGATCACCTCCAGTGGAATTCTAATGGAACTGCAACCAAGATGATTCACAATGGGGATAAAAGGGAGTGCCAAGGCTCTCCGTTAGACGGGCTCTGGTGCGCTGCCCTCTGGACTTTGAGCCGAGCGGATAAATGCTCTGTGTGGTGCGCGCGATTCAAATGAGTTTCGTTCCACTTTTGGCGCATAAACATTATCAAACATTTATCGGCCTCTTGTTATCGTTTTATCAAGAAAAATTATATCGCGATAATTATCGTTTTCGTTTTATCGCCCAGCCCTACCAGTGCATCATCCTGGCCTCGCCCCCAGAAGAGCTCAGAACACTACAGTCACAGCGTCAGGCCTAAACAACCCCCATATTTCGAACTACACTATGCTAAAAATGTCACAAATGAATCGGCACGGAAAGTCTACAAAAACAAAAGACTGACAGACAACCCAGAAACCCTTTTTGCAGACCTAAATAAAGATGGCAGCATAAGTAACCTGATATTCTATACCAACAAGCCCTATGCATGGCAGAAGGCCATCATTGCACACTGAAAGAAAAGGCATCCTGGTGTTTCCAGCTAAAAATGAGAAACGAGGAAGACACAACTACGACCGTAAATATCTACAAAACAACGGGTATAGAGGTGATAAAAAGCATCAATGGTCTCTTTGAACAAGACTTCCTCTGCATCAAAGCCAGAGCACAGAAAGAGACTACTACCAGTGACCAACTTATCCCTCCTGAGGAGTCAGTCTTCCACACAGACGTGGATCAGACAAAACACAGAGACTCTTCAAGCACAGAACAGACCAAAGACCCCCATCCACACTGCTATTGCACTGACATGAGGGAGAGATTCACAAATTTAGAGGGAGAAATGGTCCAGCTCAAGGAGATGATCTTCTCCCTGCAAACAATTCAGACAACAGACCAGGGGTGCGTTTCCCGAAAGCATCGTTAGGCAACAATGGTCTCAAGTGCCGTAGTTGCCAATAGAGTTCAATGGAAATTGCGACCAACTTGCGACCATAGTTGGCTAACGATGTTTTCGGGAAACGAACCCCAGACCAGCAACAGCCCCACAGCCAAGCACAGAGATAGGGACACGGCCAGGAGAGAGCTGTCTACACTGCAGACTGAGGCCCCATCCGTCCACACTACTGCGTTTTCGTTTAAAAACTGAGAATTAAAACGAATACGATCTCTGTCCACACCGGCGTTTTATCAAACAGAGTAAACTGAAATGTTATTTGGCCCTAGTACACAGGACATATGAATTGGCAGGATACCCGAGTAAAGTGAGAGACCCAAAACTTAGGATAGTCCTGAGCATGTACAGACTCAGTGAACACACACTGAGCATAGAGACAGGCAGACACAAGCAGACCTGGCTGCCCAAGGAAGAGTGACTGTGCCCTCATTGCTCAGTGAACCAAGTGGAAACCAAGAGCTTCACTTTTTAACATCCTGCCCCAATTTAAACAAGCATTAGAGACACTTTCTATCCACTTTCGAGCTAGAAACGAAGAAAGAGCCTCCTGCAGGACAGAGCTACAAACTACGTACACACCTATAGACACTATGTAAATATTAGATTTAACATTTTTATTGTAAGGTTTATTTCCATGTAAAAAAAGTATTATATAGTATTATGAATGCTTTGGCAATGTAAAGATTTCTTTCACCATGCCAATAAAGCTACATGAATCTGAGAGAGAGAGAAATCACTGCAGTACAGGCTTGTGGTTAAAATAAAGATGTATCCATCAAACGACCCATCCACTAATTCTGCCATAACACAGGAGCTCACAGCATTAAAAACTTCTATGGCTCTAGATTTGGCTCTATAGTTTCAATGCATAAAAACATGAGTTCACTGAAAGGAGAGAAGTTTGCTCTTGTCTTTGTTATTACTGGAAACATTCTCAGTGGCTACCAAAGCTGAAAACAGAGTGAAAGAATGACGGTAACATGGAAAAAAATCTGTGAGGGGGAAAAACGTTGTGCAATGGAATTCAGAAAGCCACAAATTCCCCCACAGTCAATGAGCTGGAATCTACCAGGAAAAAAAACAGGTCTGCACAAGGCTAAAGGAACTATATGCTAAACTGGGCTAAAGGAAACATAAATCTGATTTACTCCATATCAAACACTTCAAACAAAAGAATGATTCTTTGGAGACAAATTATGGTACAATGAACCAAAGGTTTTGGAAGTAAAAACAATATTTTGCAAAATAACTATCTAAAGTTATAACCCAAAATAAACATTGGCATGTTCTGTTCAAATAATTGTATACTTTATTTTAAAATACCGTAAAACTTCAAATAATACCCGAGTCCCAAATAGACGCCTGTCTCTTTTACACGCCTGGTGTGGCTGCAGGTTTGGGTAAATAAAATCTTCTAAAACCGTCAGATCGTCCGCTTTTTGGCGGCCGCCAA